>OY804594.1:32304738-32823373 GCA_963680895.1 Fragum sueziense | reverse complement strand
TTCTCTTCCAAGAAATTCCTGGGATTAAGTTTAACGCTCAAAAGCAATAAACCAGCAATTATTTTTTTTCTTTTCACTGATTGACTTTCGTGCTTAAGTGAATAAACTCTATATATTTGGTCACGTTGGGGCTTTTTTTCGTCATCTGCAATACCTTTAAATATAACACCTTTCAAACAGGACTGGCATAAACTCTTGTCGTTTTGGAAATGGCAAGGGTTAACGATGTAGGAACATTTTATGGGATTGCGGATTTTTCCCCTAGATGTGGTTAAGAAATTGTTTTGATCGGTTGTCCAGGAACAAGGAAGTCATCAAACAAATAAAAACATTAATGTGCTTCTACTCCAATCATTTAGTGGTTCGATTTTCAATAGACAATAAAAAATATAAGACCGGTAAAAAAACCAATTCTATAAGGTTGTTAAAAGATCAATTAAAGTGACATTTCACATTTATTTCATTTTTTAAAAGTATGTCTTGATGCAAAGATTGTTTATTCTAATGCGTAGAAATGCTATCAGTTTTTAGAAGTAGATGTAGTTATTTATAAGCGAAAAATACGCCTTTAAAGTTGAGACAAATATGACAAATTCTATACAAATCTAAACTGTTTTCCACAACAATTTGTTTAATTTTAGCACAAAAATATACATTTTTCGTAAACGGTTCATTATTTTGGCTTGCAATTTTCAGAATTTTAATAAGAAAAGATACTCTTTCAGATAGAATAAAAATTAATTTATGTAAAAATAATTCTGAAATGTCACTTTAACGGCTTTTTGGAAACTTTTTCGGGAATTCCAGAATAAGTTCGCCTGCACTCTAAACATAATATAACTGATTTATCCCTTAAAAACAACATAATTTAAGATTGCTCGAATTGCTTAACGCATTACCACATAGGGCCTAGTGACTCTTTTTGACTCCCCACAATATATTGGCTTTTGGGAAAACATTGTGCAAAATGAAGAAATTGCTTGTGACAAGCAATTTCTTCATTTCACAAAAAGTTTTCTACACCCCCCCCCCCCACCCCCCCCCCCCCCCCACCCCACCCCCCAAAAAAGACAAAAAAATGTAAACTTTCATACACATGAAGTTGTCGTCTGGGTGATCTTTGAATTTGGAACAGCCCATAATTTGTCAATCTCTTGAAAAAGGCAAATATCGAATCGAGTGATTTATTATAGCGTATTATTATATTCCCTAAAGAAATAATTTTGTGACGAAGAACCATAATAATTAAGTCGTTTGTTAATGGGTTAAAATTGCATATTGTTGCCGAAAAATAGCCGAGTGTTACTTCGGGTAGAAAAAGCATCACTTATATACATGGTATATAATGCCTTAGGGTAAAAGGAGAAATACTGATTGCCCGCATTTTCTTCTCTCTTTTTTCGTCAAAGGTTTCTAGATTGATATCTTTTATGGATCGTCAAATAGTCATCGCTGGAGAAACGGTAAATGCAAGATTCCATCTCCATTTTACATAACCTGGGTTGTTAGTTTGAGCAAATCAATCAATCAATCAATACATCAATCAATCAAACAATCAAACGATTTCCTAACTCTTTCTCCAACGACATAATTTGAGGATGGTCTAATTTGAAAGATGCTGAAGAAATCAAAATGGATGATGATAAAGGTCATTTGTGCACAATATAGCTCAGAAAATATAGCTCAGAAATATTGAGACAAAAGAAGAAAATGCTGGTTATCAGCATTTTCTTCTTTTGTCTCGATGTTTTCACAAGCCTTCTCTACTCTACCACTGGCCAGTTTAACCAAAACATTTAGGACGTGTTTTTGTCTTATAGTGCAAAAATTTTTTAAGAAAATATATCACAGCATTCAGAAATACTTTGCACGAACTTTCTAAACTTTGACATGGATTTGAGGTAAGATCTTTATATCAAAATAGAGTATGACGTATCGAATGGTAGATGTCTCAATATTGAGTGTTAAGTATTTGCTTTGAAATTTGAGAAAATGTGTACTTACAATAGTCCCAGCCGAAATTGACAGTGACGTGGGATAATGTTTACTACTTGACAACCAATCAACTCTCTCCGTATTTGTAACGAATCAAATCAGACGAATTGATTGGTTTTGCAGCAGTAAACATCAGCCTACGTCACTGTCAATTTCGGCTGGGACTGTATTGTATATTCTGATTTTTTTTCTGGAGACAGGGTGGAGCCTAGTAAACGGTTATTACATTGAAGATTGAGGAGAAACAGCGTTTTCAATTAGCGGTAAATCGTCGGTGTTATTGCAAATTATTATAACTGCAGCGTGAATCAAGCTGTATTTACGAGGTTTTTTAATAACACGTTTTACAATCGCACAGTCTTTCAATTTCGAAATGTTTTCATGCTCGTGCCGCACGTTTTTCTCTTATGTTAACCAAGGTATCGAGAAGTAAACTCGTCGAATAACCTTTTGGCTTAGCCACACCCTTTCAGGTGAATAAAAACGCAATATACTATAGTACCAGACTAAAATAACAGTGACGTAGGCTAATGTTTACTACTTGACAACCAATCAACTCTGTCCGTATTTGTAACGGTGCAAATCAGACGAATTGATTGGTTTTGCAGCAGTAAACATCAGCCTACGTCACTGTCAATTTCGGCTGGGACTATTGTATTGCTTGTTCATTTTAACTTGAGATATTTGCATACTGATTTCACGCTTCAGTTATTATCGATTTAAACGATAAGATACCTTTGAAATGTAGATTCTATTTTCGCATATTTTCTACATTGGCTATGTGGCGTATTGGATAGCGCGTTGGGCTCATGATAATGAAGATCAAGGTTCGAAACGAACCAGAATCTTTTATTTCTTCTTTTTACTATATGTGCTTTACATCTTTTAATTTTACTATTGATATACTTTCTTTTTGTTTATTTTTATTTTTATATCTATTTAAAATTTCTATTCATTTCAGTTATATATTTCATTATTTTATTAAATTATTTCATTTCAAACATAGCATTTCAACATCCAAGTTACATCTCGTCAGCAGTGTCAGTAGCACTGGTGTCCAATCGGCTCTCCACTGCCCCTAAAATACTCAAAAACTCTCAGTATCTTTTCCTTTTCTCCCGAGCTAAGGTATTTCGACGGCATTATTACATGAAATGGCTACTTTCAACATGAGCAATGCCTTATGTAGTAGTCTAAGTGTAATTGACGGTTTTTTCTGTGATTGAAATTCATAAACAGCAACGAAATTCACGAGGATGATAATTGCAGGAAAAAAAAAATTCATCAATAATAATAATAATAATAAAAAAATAGTCGCTTTCTGAGATTCGATCCTTGACCGTCAGGTCTGAAGTCAAGGATACTTACCATTACACCACAGACTTTGCATGAAGAAAGACTAATATTTAACGCTAAATAAATATTCATTTCAATACAATCGTGACCCAATATGACCCGAATATGCACATATCTCGGGTTAATTTGAACGATTAATACCGAGTGTTTTTTGTTTACAAAAGTTAGGAAAGCATATCAAAACAAAGTCACGTGATTGCCGCCCGTGAGGTTGGCGATACGCGATTCTTATCCTTAACATGTCGTGAGATATAATAGATTCACTATTAAACGAGAATAATTTCAGTTGTTTTGATAAAGCAGTTCAACTGTAATTATTCTCGTTTAATAGTGAATCGGTTATATCGGTAAGACAAAAGTAGTTACGTCTTAAACGTTTTACTAAAGGTTGCCCAATGTCTCATTCGGGAAATGGTTAGTTACCACACAGTGACTCTTTTTGACTCCCACAAGAAAATGCATTTGGGAAACATTAGAAACATTGTGGGAAATGAAGAAATTGCTTGTAACAAGCAATTTCTTCGTTTCCTACTGTGTTTTCTACCCAGAAAGACCAAAAATGTAAACTTTCGTTCAACTGATATTGTCGTCTGCGTCATCTTTGAATTTGGACAAGTCCAAAATTTTGTCGTTTGGTAATGGGTTAAATACTCACGTGACTCGCAATTACTCCCGGTAAACCCACCACAGCAGACTTGTCTATAACACGTCTTCGTACAGGCGTAGGAAACTCGTCTGTAGGTAAATAGGGAACAATTTTATCAAGTAAACTGTGACGTAATTTCGGACAAACAATAGTTTTTCGTAGCTGTTGTTATAAAACTTCGTAACTACGGCTTAAATCAAGCCGTAGTTACGAGATTTCATAACAACACCGATTGGTTATCAAAACATAACGGTAAACCCAGTCTATTTTTAGCACAAAATTCATTGCTATTAAAGAGAAATCCCATAAATCATCTATTATAGATTTTACTTTTATATTTATCTGAAAGATCATATTTTTTCCTATGAAATTTCTGAATTTTTCAAGTCAAAGTATTGCGTAGTTTACGCAGAATATTTTTTTCTTAACCCTTTCCCAAACGGCAAAATTTTACGGCGAACCTCTTCAAAAACTGCCACATATGACAAAATGGATGTTATCAAAGATAGAATTTGTGTATAGAAAATATTGAGACAAAAGGAGAAACTGCTGGTTAAGCCCCCTTATTTACAAATTCGAGGGCGGGCTTCCGAGACCCAACACTGGAGCCACCCATGTGTAAAACAGAAAAGGGTCTACGTTGTGCGTGTGCAGCGTTTAAGACCTCCCCATCCACATTTTGTTTTATAACTCTCCTGTCTATAGCATGTTACATGGATAGAAAATATTGAAGGAAAATGAGAAAATTCGTACCTCGTGCGTCTGCAGCGCTTGAGACCTCCCCATCCACATTTTGTTTTATAACTCTCCTGTCTATAGCATGTTGAGGGGCAGGAGTAAGACTGGGTACAGTAACCCGCCTTTACCTCGCTCCTGTAATGTAAATATGTAGAGATGATGATGATGATGATGATGATGACGATGACGATGACGATGATGATGATGATGATGATGATGATGATGATGATGATGATGATGATGATGATGATGATGATGATGATGATGATGATGATGATGATGATGATGATGATGATGATGATGATGATGATGATGATGATGATGATGATGATGATGATGATGATGATGATGATAAGAAACGCCTCAGTCCTATGAAATATCCGATTTTTCAGTATATTTGACTCATTTCCATCTGTAAATTTGATAATCTGGCGTTGAAAAATGATTGTAAAGAAATTATCAAATTGTTACATTTTAGAAAAATAGCACATTCAAACAGAGCGGTATAAGAATTTCCATTTGAAAATCAGTTGCACGTGGTTAAAACTTTACTTGCGGCAATAACAGGTGCCGTGAAACGTATAATTTGGCGCCCACAGTTGGTGAATACTAAATGCGACGTCGATCCCAACATCATAAACATGAAACGCATATGACGTTAACGTGAGAAATCGTCTTAAATAACAGGCGTTATCCGAAGTCTATCTGAGTTCTGCCGATTGGCAAAATTTTCTGTAACTCTTACTCGTCGACCAAGAAGCCTAATCGTGCAATGCAAGACGTCAAAACGTGCGACGGCTTGTTTTTGCGTTTACCGTATTCAAAAATGGCTCATATACGAGCTCTATTTTCCGAACAATGTATCTGTTTCAAACGTTACTTGAAACAACAAAAATGCCACAAAACACTTATTCGGCCACCACAGTAATCGACTAGTCAACACAACGTCGATCCCTACGTCAAAAAACCTGAAACGTACATGACATTGACGTTAGGAATTCTCTCGTTTTAAAGACGTTACACGAGATCCAGTTGAGCGTGGTCGATCGATAAACATTCTCCAAACTCAAACGAGCCGATCAAGACTCCGAATCGAGACACAAAATGCGTTAAACTGTCTTGCGACTTGTTTCCGTATTTCTCGCATTCGAAAAAGGCCATATCGTGAGCTCTCTTTTCATAGTTTAGCCTTGGCATCCTTTAATACGGACGTTTGACAAGAAAATCTTTAAATTCCTGATTACCTATCTACTAACACATGTTACTGTGTAAAAGGTGACCAATTTCATCACATGACAAATAAACACGAAGCGCACATAGAAAACGTGACCAGTCATCGGAAATGAACATCTTGGTGAATAGAAACGCATATTTTTTTTATTTGGTGCAACTGTTGGTCAAAGATATTATATACAGCAAATATTTCACTAATATTGTAATAGGCTTAATGAAAATAATGACAAATTTCATTGAGGCGTTTCTTATGGCAGTCAGTATAGTAAAAACAACACTAAGTTTCCAGTCATTCCACATGTTTCTGTCACGAAGTTTATATTCAAATGCGATAAAAATGAAAACAAATGTAAATGAATGAAAATAAATGAATAAATTGTTCGATCAATTAGATCTAATGATAAATTATTTGTAAATAAATATAAATAACACATACTTCAAAGTGCAAATTAATATAAATCAAAATAGTAAAAATAGTACTAAGTGTCAATTCATTCCACATGATTCATTCAAGACGTTTATTTATCAAATACGACAAAACATGACAATACTCTTTAATGAATGACAATAAATAAATACTTTCTTTAATCAATTAATGATAAACAATTTGTAAATAAATGTAAATAACACTTACTGTAAATTAATATAAATCAAAATAGTAAAAACAAAACTCAGTTTCAGTTCATTCCACATGTTTCATTCAAGACGTTTTATTATCAAATGCGACAATCATAGGAAGTAGTTAAACAATCAGACGGCTTTAAGTACGATAATATCCGGGTACGAAGTGCGACGTAGGTTGATCGGAACTTCATAGTAACCACTTCCTATTTGAAATCTAGGAAACCGTTGTGAACCCATGACCGAACAATTTTGGTTATAGGCATTTTCTCCTTTTGTCTCAATGTTTTACATGCATATTCTAATATTCTATAAATTGGATGTTAAAATCATGTCTTATTTGTGAAAAGATCTTGTTTCTGAAAAAGGTTAATTTTTAAATTGAATGTAAGAGTTTATCCCATTCATATATATTGACTTTTTGGGCTTCCCAAAAGATACAGTCTTTGGAAACATTGTGTAAAATGATGAAATTGCTGCAACTTCGTCATTTTCCACAATGTTTTCTACCCAAAATGACCAAACGATCTTAAATATCATTCACTGGGAATTGTCGTCTGCAGCATGTTTGAATTTGGGCCGGTTTAAAACACTTCCGTCTGGTAATGGGTAAATAAAAGAAAATGAAGATAAACAACATTAATTCAACTCGAAATCGAGCAATACTCAGCCCATTGTTTAGCTTCATCAATTCCGGATGAAATAAATCTTAACCCTTTCCCGAACAATGACTTTTTCACGAACAATTGTTAAAGTTATGAACGATATTGACGAAAATGAAGAAAATACTGGTTATCAGCATTTTCTCATTGTTCATCAATATTTGACAGTATATCGAAGAGAATTCTAATCTGAGTCAAGTGATTAGGCCCCTATTGTCGACTGTAATAGCTTTTGAATTTAGACAGATTCAAAGTCTGTCATTTTGGAAAATCTTAACGGGTCTAATCCATATGTTTAATTTTTCTATGAATTAGGCACGCTGTTCAAAAACACAGAGAAAAAAGGAGGAACACGAATTTTACTATATATAACATTCACTGTTTCGTGATATTTCACAGTAAATTCACATACATTTTCTTCTTTTCTCTCAATGTTTTCAAAGGTTAATTAATCTAGGACATCAAAACCAATGGCTGTTTGAGGAATTGGGAAGAAGCAGATCGCAGTTTTAAACCATTACCAAACGGCAATATTGTAGACTTGTCTAAATTCAAAGATGTTGCAGACGACAATTTCAAGTTTAGAAATTTTACGCGTTTTGCTCTACCATGGGAGAAAACATTGTGGGAAATGAAGAAATTGCTTGTCACAAGATATTTCTTCATTTTCCACAATGTTTTCCAAAGCAATTATCTTGTGGGGAGTTAGGAGGCATTGTGTGGGAATGGAATGAATTTATAGAATTTTTATTCTGCAGATCACTTCAGTTTAGCCCTTTCCCAAACAACATAATCTTAGACTGGTAAAAGGATATGTAGACAAAAGAAAATTACAAACAGATGAAAAATTGCAAGTTATAGAATATAAATCGTCGTTGTATATGCAAAACCTCGTATCTCGGTTTTGAAAAATTTTAAAGGGGAGGGAAAACGGTTTAGTAGCCTTTCCAAAACTGAAATGTCTTACTTGAAATTTGGACATATTGTTCACAAATAATGTGTCAATAATACTGATAAGTCAAAATATCTCAAAGCCTGCGAGAATCGTCCACACAGGGCACACAAGTTTGTACTTTGAAAATCGCACCAATCGACATACGATGTTTTGCATTTACACCGACGAAATGCTTTAGTGAAAAGGAGATGATACTGATTATCAGTAGGGAACGATTTTTTCCAATCTAATTGAAATATAGATCCTATCTTTCAGTATACTCCGTAAATATTGACCTGAACCTGTTGAATATGTAATGAGTAACTGTGATGCGAAATAATCACCCTCTGACGTATATTGACACGAGGAGCACGTGCAAAAAACAAAGTCCCAATGCTTTTGGAAACTATCGACTCTGCTTGACAGTGAAGAGTGCTGGCGAATATTGATTATTCCATGTCACAATAACTCATTGTATATTCGTCAGGTTCAGGTCAATATTTACAGACAATAGGATCTAACGACGACCCGTTGAGGGTCATCTTCTGTGACCTTTCTTTGGACCAATCAGATTTTACTTTGGAAAAGTTGAAAGATTTTTCGCATGCGTACGGGCATGCGCACTACCGTGCACACTACACTTCCGTTTCTAACGATAACTAGTAGCCATGGACGCCTCCAGTATGGCGATTTCACTACAAAGACAAAGACCAAAGTCCGTTAATTTTGAGAGCAAAGACATGGCATTTATGAAGCAGATAGTATTCTGCATGGCAGCAACAGTTCAACACGATCATCACGCCAACCCGAAAGAAAGCGATGTTAACTTATAAAGGTATAAAGTCGGTGGGTAGTCAAAACCTCGTAACTCCAGCTTTGTCAAGCTGTAGTTACGAGGTTTTGACTACCCATCCACGATAAACTATATATTAGCAATTTGAAGCGAAATAGAAAAGAGTCCCAATTAGCTCAGTCGGTAGAGCGTTTGACCCATGAACCTGATGACCTGGGATCGACTCCCACCATGGCTTTTTATTTTTTTTCCTACTATGTATTTTATATTTTTCAAACTAAAAAGAATCACGGATATAAAAACATAATTGGTAATTATATTTTTATTTCGTTTTTGCAATTTCTAGAATAATTTGGTATAAAAAATGTAATAAAGATGATAAAAAAATAGGGGGACAAATAGATGAAGTCGGCGCGAGGTTCGATCCGCTAACCTACGGTTTTCACGTCGGCAGCTCTACCAACTGAGCTAATCTGACTACTGCTGAATATGGCGCGCGAATAGGGTCTAAAGTCAATATAGCGCTAGACCGATAATTAAAATAGGGGTAGACCGGTAAAAATAGCGGTCTACCCTTATATTTTTACCGGTCTATCGATAAAAATATCGGTCTACCCTTAAAATAAGGGTAGACCCCTATTTCAAATAACGGTCTAGCGATAAATTACCGGTAGACCGATAGTTATTTTTGACCCTTCTGCTCGAAATCTCATTAGCCAATCAAATGGCTCGTTACATCCCCAACCCACCGGGAATATCAACGACCGTATAATACAAGCTCTGTGATTGGCTATCGAAAAAAATAGGGGTCTACCGATAAAAATATCGGTCTACCGGTAATTTTATCGCTAGACCGTTATTTTGAATAGCGGTTTACCCTTATTTTATGGGTAGACCGATATTTTTATCGGTAGACCGGTAAAAATATAAGGGTAGACCGCTATTTTTAAGGGTCTACCCCTATTTTAATTATCGGTCTAGCGCTATATTGACTTTAGACCCTATTCGCGCGCCATAGCTGAAAGCGTATACCAATTGTCAATATATAGTTTATTTATGTTCAATATTACATAGATCTACCGCTCTACTTCGGGTTAGCACAATGATCGCACAAAACTGCCACTTAGTACAGTGCCAAAAATATACCGAAACATATCCACTTCATTAATAAATGCCATATCTTTGCTCTCAAAACTAACGGACTTTGCTCTTTGCTCGGTGTCAAGCGCGTGTCTATCGACCGCAGCCATTTTAGTGTTGTTGCCAGGGACAACAGACCTGCGTTTGCAACGAGCGTTTTGATTGGTTGGTGTAAAAATAGAAAAAATGGAAATTCCCAGGTCACAGAAGATGACCCCTAATGCGCGATCTTCAGATGTAACATTATGAAATTATGTTATCTGGATTCATTCAGATTGGATTTTATCCAGTTACCCGTGACATAACTTCGGACAAGCAAGCAACAAAATGTAAATATCTTTAGTAGCCAGAATATTTTTGTTTTAACATAAAATCAAACGTTTACACGATAGATTATAGCTAGAAAACACAAACAAATGAATTTTATACCGCCATCGCGTGCGTCTTGCACTCCAGGTGCGCATTTCCGGTTTTCATGTCTGTCATGATATTCATGTGTTTGGAGCATAATTCTAGAAAACATTTAGGTGTGAACATACTCGTCTTTGCCCAGAATGAAAAAGGCCACTAAAAAGACTTTTCTGCAACGCTGTTTGACTACGTCGTGGACTTACGTCAGAAGGACGTTATATCGCTAATGTGTTCCTACGTGGCGGAACCGGCGATAAAGATGTCTTTTTTAAAATTTACGTATCTCAAAGCATGAGTAACTGTTTGAGGATGCTATATGAGCCATTGTTTGTGGTTTGAGATAGTCCCGGTCAAGGATATCGGAGGAAAACGCCACGAGACGATGACCGTCATAATTTCGTAACGTCAAGGCAAAGATGTTCCATATTCTCACCAACACTTTGAGTGGCTTCAACAGTAATACCAAAATAGAGTATCCTCATTTACCATCTATGATCGTCTCCACAGACGAAGGGTTAATAGACGTTGACTATACGTTGTAATTTCCCTGACGCTATACCATGAACGTACCAGACCTTACTGGCATAGAGTCCTGAATGCTGTAAGCGTAAGCAACGTTGATTTTCTCCCATTACCACCATTCTGTTTGATTTATCACCAATAGAGCTCATATGGCGCATTTGGGGAAAGACGTGAACGTGATCCTTATGACGTGAATGACGTTCAGTCTCTTGATAAAGTAGTGAATGTTGATACTGGGTACAAACTTTTTAAGTGGATTAGAAAACGTTTCAATGCTGTTCTTGCTAAAAATTACCTCAAAACCGATATCGAATTTTATTGTGTTTTCTTGTTTTGACCACCCTCACCTACGTTAAGACACTGTTTCTCAGAGAGTATTTAACGTTTCCACAAAGCAACCTTTGAATGTTGTGTGTGAATGCATATGCTAAAATATATATAATGGTGGTGAAATAAATATCGCAGAAAATATATGTTTTCAATTAACAAAGTCAGTGTTGCTAAACTTTTTTTACATGGTATATTATCTTGTAACTACAGCTTGAGTCAAGCCGCAGTTACGGGATTTTATATTCTGATTTTTTTCGGGAGATAGGGCGGAGCCTAGTAAACGGTTCATTACATTTAAGCTTGAGGAGAAACAGCCTTCTCGCTTAGCGGTACATCGTCGGTATCATTGCAAAACATTATAACTACAACGTGAATCAGGCTGTAGTTACGAGGTTGTTATAACAACTCATTTTACAATAGAACGTTCTTTCAATTTCGAAATGTAGTCATGCTCGTGCCGCACGTTTTTCTCTTATATTAACCAAGATATCGAGAAGTAAACTCGTCGAATAACCTCTTCGCTTTGCCACACCCTGTGAGGTGAATAAAAATGGATTATATAACAACACCGACTGTTTATCAAAACATAACAGTAAAACCAGTCTATTTTTAGGACAAAATTCATTGCTATATTCTCTTCTTTTGCTTTTTAACGTTTTCCAAATTTGCATTATTGATAGGGACGTCAAACATGGTATTTTTTTGAAAGGGTAAATCGATCTAAATTTTGTTGTCTGAGATATGATTAGGTATTAGCGAATAATATAGTCCGTGGGCTGGCTACACCCTAGGTCCCCCCCCTACCGGGATTTTATGACACCTATATCATTGTAAAGCTTAATGAATTCCCTTTCAAATGCAACTTGTTGTTTGATATATAAGTGCTGGATAAGCATATGCGAAACGATTGATTATCTCCCCTTGAATTACAAAAAATACTTGTTTATAACTCACCATATGCACATTCATGGGATCCAAAATAACCAAAATCTAAGCGCAAATGACCAAAATGCTTATAGGTTTTATCAATTCACATCGTAAAATAGTAAAAGATAATTTCACACCAAAATTAGCACGAATTATGCCCCTTGAATATGTAAAACAAGAGAAAAATAGTATAGATATTGCCTTTGTTTATATTTACTTTGCATTTGGAAATCATTTCCACAGCGAATAATTGCTAGAATTTGTATTAAAGTGTTTGTTAGATGCCTTGTAATAAAAATCAAAGTGTTGACTATCGACATTCTAGGATATACTCGACATTTCAAATGGTTTTCAAGATGGCCGCCGCAAAATGACCACTTGACTAAATATCGAATCATCACTGTTCTATAATTTGTTTTCATGTTCTCTATGTAAATTAGATCATTTCTTAGGAAAATTGAGTACATTAAATCTAAGAGAGTGCTGCCATGCTTATCATAGGCTTTTGTTGTCATTTTTTTCTAATTTTCAAAATGGCCGCCAAAATCTCAAATATGCAAAAATGATGTAAATGTTTTTCATTTCTGCAAATCTTCTGCACTTAATATTGTATTTTCAAATGTATTTCAATTTCTTATTAAAACTACATGGTTCAACAAGTAAATAAATGACATAACCTTGAAAATATATATTTCCAGAATGGTCCTAGTTACCGTATAAATGCTAATAAATCCCCATTCCCATAAATTAAGTACTGAAAAAATCCAAATTGATTATTTTCTAGGAGAGATAAGTATTTTCCCTCTTTGATAGAAACCATGTACCCGATTCTTTGATAATGAGTCCACATTGGAGTACGTCATTGGCATCTTTTTGCATGAAGGTTTTAAGTCTTACATGGACAAGGGACGCTTTGGATAATCGGTGTTATAGAGGGTATAAAGACATTAAGGCTTATTTTGGTCATACAGCGTGTAAGCTCTTTTTGTGGGGTGGATATGTTGAATACAAAACACCAATATCAACAATTTTGCCACGTTAAAAATGGCTTCATCACTGTTAATTTACATGACATATACAGTCGACACTCGTTGTGTCGAAGTCAGAGGGGCCGTCAAAATACCTCGACATATCCGGAGTTCGACTTATCCGATTTTCTTCGATTTCGATGAAATTGATATTCGACCGTTTATGAAACTAATGAAGTTTGATTATTATTGAAATATAGTAGGAAAAGGAAAGAAATTGCTCGTTCGAGCAATTTCTATCCTTTTCCTACTATATTTCAATGTCTGTATTCAGTTCGAAATAATTTTGTTTGAAAAAATTATGATCATTGATGAGGACGGAACCAGATTTGAACTTCGACTTAAGCGAAAATTCGACTTATCCGATGTCGACATAACGAGTATCGACTGTAATACAATACAATAATATGTATTTTATGTAATCTGCCTAAATGCTCAAATACGAGAATGGGTCAATGAATAATTGACCTAACCTTTTTATGTTTAGATCGACATCTTTTCTCTTGAAATACTTTCCATCCAGGCCTATGCGCTTTGACCAAACGATATGACCATAGCAGTTGAAAAAGAGTTAAACTCAAATTAATCAACGTTAAAGGTGGTTAAGTGACATCAGTCCAGAAGTAAAGAAGTCCGAGAACTTTCCAAAAAGCAATTCCTAAACTGCATCAATAACTTTTTTCATGAGACTTAAAATTGCAACCATTCATATCCCTTTTAGGAAAGAAGTCGATAGCAGCAAGGCCATGTGGATAGGAAGGATGTGATATAAATTGATACCCATTTTTCTCGACAGCATCCATTGTACTTTGGCAATTGTGTACTATAATGTAATTTCCTGTTGCAAGCAGTGGTCTTATTTTGAGCGTTTACCGCAACGTTTCTCACGCATGGTCTGCTTCAGATTGTCTAGCAACTTGGCATAGTATGCTTCGTTAATTGTACCTTTCTTGGATAATATGTCCAACAAAATATTTTATTGCAACCCCCAATATTCCCAAAACATTGAATACTGAACCTTGTCTCACTCTGTAATATATTGAATAATTTTCTTGGCCTTTGGGATTCCATACCAACGTACCTAGGACTCTGGATATTTTCTTGTTAATACGAATGCAACAAGTACTGGTAATCTCTTTGTCATTTGCTTATCGCTGAGGAATTTTAGACCCAACAGACTGCAAGTTTGTACATCCTTTTGCGATCAAGCAATAGCTTGAAAAAGATGGAAAATTTCTTACTTTAATTCGTTCATCAAGTATACCAGATCTGTGAATTTATGACACATACCATCAACAGTGGTTGCAACTTTGCCTTCAGACCGAGCATCATCTTCTTAAGTTTCTCTGTCGCGTTATAACCCCAGCTCCCCCCCCCCCCCCACACACACACACACACCACGATATTTTACTTGAGAATAAGATGGTACAGAAGACCAGTAAACTCATCATGCATGTTTTACCTTCATTCCATTTTCAATACAAGTGTCGAACCATAGCAGGCTCTCCCTTTTTTGTGAAAAAGAGGTTAGCTTGTTGTATTCCACAAAAGTTAGAATTCCAAAAACTAATTTGTGGTGAAGATGTTTGAAATGAATTAAGAAATGCATGAGCATATCTAAAAACTAAAAACAAAACAAAGGATTTCAAATCTTCGGCCAGCGACATATTACAACATGATAAGTTGGAATATGATGTGTTTCCCTCTCATCTAATCAACAGAAATTGCAAATTGCGTTTGCTATTTAAACGAAATCTTTCAAAACAACATTTTGTTACACTAATACGAGGATTCCTCACAAATCAAGTGTCTTCGAAGTACTGGTATCCAATAAGGTACATAATTATGTACAATTAACTGTTTATATCATCACATATAAGTATGCTGAATTATAAAGGTGTAAAACGATGTCACTTGAATGCAATTTGATAAAGAAATGAATAATTCAGTAGCTATTATAGGCACTTTTAAATCATCAATTAATGCACATGACAGTGCAAATATGAAATTGTCCAGTTTCAACTATCGCTTATTAGAATATATTTGGTAAACTGTGTTCCTGTAACATAGCATTCCAATTAATAGAAGTAGTTGGGAAGATTTCTCTTCTACACAGCGTGTCTCCAATAGTATTGTTAAGTTTGAACTTGGAGCAAATCGTCGGTGTAAATGCAAACCTCGTATGTCGATTCTGGTGATTTTCAAAGTACACACTTGTCTGCCCACTTAAGACAATTCATTCGGGTTTTGGGATAATTCTACTGATCATTAAAGACACATTATTTGTGAACAATATGTCCGAATTTCAAGTAAAACCCTTCAGTTTCGGAAAAGTTATTAAACTATTTTCGTCCCCTCTAAAATTTTCCAAAAAAGGAGATACGAGGTTTTGTATTTACACCGACGAAATGTAAAAGAGCATGCTTTACAAGGCAAAAATGGTATAAATCAAATGTGACCATACATGTACTCCAATGGGAATTCATTATTAAAAACGCTTTACAATTTTTTTTAGTACCTAACTTTAACAAAATAAAGTTTCTTGTATAAAAGAAAACTGTATTTCACATAGAAAAAAAATCAAAGAAAGTGGGTTAAAGTTTTCAGCATGTCATTTGCGCTAAATGGAATTGTATTGCCATTTATACGGTATTTTTTCAGAGCTTATATTGTTAAGATTCTCCCTTTTAATTGGTAAATCATGAAATTTCAGTTTTCAAACGCAACAAGTACACAATTTAGGGAAAAAGATGCAAAAATGAAAGTCTTTAACATAATTAGAGAATATTTGAGATTTTATTTGTCATTTAGAGAAAAGTATGCAAATAATTGTGAATGCGAATAAGCCCGTTTTCATTTGTTCTGTGTAGCTGATGAATGGTTTATGAACTAATTATCATATATTATTATAATATTATTATTGATCTATCAGTGTTTTATCCATTTGAAACATTAAGCATTTTAAAAACGAAATGCCTCAGCATATTTATTCCCTAGAAAAGCCTTGTTTTAGCTTATTAAACACATATTTCTACTTTCTCATTAATATTCATGAATATGCAAATTAGCTAAATAAAAATGATTACAAGAAAAATGTCTGTTTGAAATTTTGAAAGTAGTCTTATGTTTTATTAGCAAAAATAAGTATAGATCTATATCTTAAATAAGTATTTTAAAATATTTTATTGCAATTAATTGATCCAAGTACTGAAACGAAGGAAAACTAGCAGTTGCCATGGTAACAGGCCTGCCATTTACATATCCAGCACTTTTAAATCAAACAAGAACCTGTATCATTAAAATGTTTCCTGTGCTTCAAGAAAATATAGGTCTTAAAAAATCCTTCATGGTGGGGAGGGTTTCTATTCACTAGTAAACTAGTAAAGTCCTCTTTTTGCAAATTAAACACATATTGTCCACAATCTCATTAATATTCATGAATATGTAAATTAGCAAATTTTCTGAAAAATATCTTGGTTGTGAGAGAAATGTGATGACAACATATTAAAACGTGCCTCAATGTTTTCTGACCAAAATAAACAATTTTATTGCAATTAATTAATCCACGCGCTGGAACGAATGAAAATGGATGGTTACCATGGTAACAAGCCAACTACTTGCTTATCCAGCATTTTTAAATCAAATAACAACGTGAATGTATTAAAATATATCATAAGCTTCAAGAAAATATAGATCTTCAAAAATCCTACCTGATAGGGAGGTTTAAATTCACTAGTAAAACCTTGTTTTTAGCAAATTAAACATATTTTTCTACTTTCTCATTAATATTCATGAATATGCAAATTAGCAAATTTTCCAAAAAATATCTATATTGTAGGAGAAATATCTTGGTAATAACTTAAAACTATTTTGAAAGATTTATGACAATAATAAGTAATTTTATTGCAATTATTTGATCCAAGCGCTGGAATGTAGAAAAATGGACGGTTGCCATGGTAACGAGCCCGCCATTTGCTTATCCAGCACTTTTAAATTGAACAACAACCTGAATCCATTACTATACATAATAAGCTTCAAGAAAATATAGGTCTTCAAAAATCCCACTAGGGGGGGAGGGTTTCGGTTATGGGCCCATGGACTAATATTATCATCATTTGTTTGTCGGTTTTATTTGATTTTCGTATAAAAGTCAGTTATTACTTATAAGGGGTTTATTTGTATACACAGATGGGTTAACAACTGATAATATACGGCCATATCGAAAGGATTTAACCATTTCCCAAATGACAATATCAC
Organism: Fragum sueziense; assembly: GCA_963680895.1. Classification (NCBI taxonomy): domain Eukaryota; kingdom Metazoa; phylum Mollusca; class Bivalvia; order Cardiida; family Cardiidae; genus Fragum; species Fragum sueziense. The sequence goes on along the minus strand of OY804594.1, from coordinate 32,805,780 downwards.
AGGCGGCAATCACGTGACTGTATTATGATATGTTTTCCTAAACTTTTGTAAACAAAAACACTCGGTAAAAACACATTTTTCTCAAATTTTGAATCAAATAAAACACTCAATATTTAGATATGTGACATTCGATACGTCGTACTCTCCGGTTTATTTTGATGCCAAAATCGTCCCTCATATCCCTGTCAAAGCTGAGGACATTCGTGCAAAGTATTTTTGAATGCCGCGATATGTTTGCACGAATGTTCTCAGCTTTGACAGGGATTTGAGGGAATATCTTGGAATCAAAATATACTAGAGGAAAGAAGAAACGCAACAACTATTTTTTGTTAATTCTCTTCATTCTGTTATGTTATTGAGCCAAATTTGTTACTGATTATTACAGGGAACTGTATCTTGATATTGATCTTTGTGTTTACGTTAGAACATGTCTTACGTGTGAAATAACGTCAAAATAGACGTTTACACGTTTCTCACGTGCAAACCTTTAAATATCCAAATTTTACATAAACTCTTTTGATTGTGTAAATGCACGTCGACTCGACAAAAGGCAGTGATTTGCGTTTGGATTTAATCTCTTATATCATTTGCGACTTATTCAAAGACGTCGTCCACTAGCAATCGTAATGTTTATTAGTGGAACATCTCAACCCGCAGTTGCTGCTGACTTTTGTGTACATCGGTATACAAAATATTGCTTGAGGTAACGTGTTAGAACGAACTGAAGAACTTACGGTCAACGTCTAACTTCTCGACGTCAGGACCAGAACGTTCGCTTATTTTACCTTCAGAAACAAATTGTCTTATCGAGAAAAACTGTTTATACTATTCATGGACAGTACAGCAATCACATTCTAGCCAGGAATCGTTAACGTCAGTCTGGATTGCGTGCGAGAACTCATATAACGTTGACGCCAAACCGCTCTCATTTAAACTCATATTAATGGCACATACAACCTGTGACCCTGATGAAATTTTAACACTAGAAAGTCAAATGATGAAGTTTTACTATGCATTGAAAAAAGTACTCGAATACGGGTGATTTTGAGAAATACAAAAACAAAACGTATGAACAAATTAATTTGTTGTTGGGTTTCTTTTTTCCTTTAGTATAAATCGGAGATTACGACGTATCAAATGGTACGTATCTCAATACTGAGAGTTAGGTATTTGATTTAAAATTTGAGAAAATGCGTACTTACCGAGTGTATTTGTTTACATGAGATAGGAAAGCATATCATAACAAAGCCACGTGAATGCCGCCTGTAAATATCTATGATCGATTTAAGCTTAAGGCTGATAATCAACATTTTCTTCATTTGCCTCAATATTTTTGCGATATTGTAAAAAGTCCTGCCTTTATCAATATACATTTGTATAGTCTGAAACCGGTTTTGAATTGTACCACAAAATAATTGCGTCCGTCGTATGTGATCGAATAAGTGCGACTGAGGTATGTATATAAAATTAAACCAAGAAAGACAATCGTTTGCTCCAAGTTTTTAAAGGAACGTTGGTTATCGTCCTTGTATATGCTTCGGTTAGCTCGATGGTATTACATCCGTGCAAATCGTCGCTTTTCAATAAAAACTTCGAAATTGCAGTTTAAAACATTGAGACAAAAGAAGAAATTGCTGATGATCGGCATTTTCTCCTTTTGCCGCAATGGTTTCTGTGCTAAAATATGCACAATTCTCTCTGAACATCCACATAGTCGCATGAATAGGCGTTCAAATATGGACCACCCTAAACTTTTGTCGTTTGGCAAAGGATTAAAGAATGGTAGTCGCAGATCCATCACTGGTTGATGTTATAAATACGAGATATGCACCTCTTTATATTATAGCTCCGACAACGTACTTTAACCCTTTTCAAAACAGCAAAATTTTAGGGTGATTCAGTTTGAAAGTCGTTGAAGATGACAAAATAGGGGTTGATAAAGAATAGTCTAGAAAAGATTTGTACAAAAATAATTATAACATAGAAATATTGAGACAAAAGGAGAAACTGCTGATTATCAGCAGCTTCTTCTTTTGTATCAATGTTTTCCCTAACCATTTCTATTACGGACGTCAACACCAGGTCTTGGTTAGGAAAGGTTAACCCTTTCCAACATCACAATTTTAGGGTGATCCCGTTTGAAAGTCGTTTAAACAACAAAACGGGGGTTGATAAAGAAAGGATTTGCGTACAAAATATCACAGAAAATATTGGATCACAATGAGTATAGGCCTGCTGATTATCAACATTTTCTTCTTTTGACATAATGTTTTCCCAAGTCTTTTCTAATAAGGCCATACAAACCAGGTCGGTAACGTCGGAGTCTATCAATCCAGGTATCGAGGGTTCAAACCCCGGCTCGGCCAGTATCCATTCTGACATTTCCTCTCAACATTGAATTTGGATAATCTAAGTGAGAGAGCAGCTGGAGACTCAGATTGAATACTATGGTAGTACTGGTGAGAGGAAATACCAGAAATCCACGGTTAAGTGCTCAAGTCGCCGCGATATGATTATCGATTTATTTAAATCTGCGTTAAACCCTTCAGCAATCAGTTACCATAAACAAACAATTTTTTCTGTTTATAATCGATTCACTATTAAACGAGAATAATTACAGTTGAATTGCTTTATCAAAACAACTGAAATTATTCTCGTTTAATTGTGAATCTATTATAACCTGTACTGTATTTGAAAAATATAATCCGGCCTGTAGAAACTGGCGTGGGGTTGGTGGGCCAAGCCCCCCTCCCACCAATTTGGTTAAAAAAGCCGAATTTTCCTTATTTTACACTGAAAATATAGGGAAAATCCAATATTCAGACACTGGTCCGGACATGGGCTGATTTTACACGTATTGGCTTTATCTTTTTTTCAAAACAACGCCTGTGTCCAAAATATCTTGTAGAAAACGTTCAAGATAACATTTAGGTAGAATACCCGTAATGTGGCCCTTTTGAGATTAATAAAGCATCGGATTTTTTTTTTCGAGAGTCGTTTTAACGTATACATCCGAACTTCCACCGCCGAATATTTTCGACGTCGCCCGAATAATGCCGGCGTCGCCCGAATAATGCCGGCGTCGCCCGAATAATGCCGGCGTCGCCCGAATCTCATTAGGGGTAGACTACCTTAAGATTAACGAAGAAATACGTTTTTCGGAAATGGTCAAATGGTATCCACCCATTTCTGAATGGTGGGACAAGTTATCGTTTAAGATATTGATATTTCAAATCCATCATACTTACCCCTGGCATGTACAAGTAAATAAGATAATTATCTTACGCCTTATAATTTCTTCGGTCAACGACCTTCACCCATATACAATAACATTATAACTCTATTCTGATGTCAACGTAGGTCTTAAGTAAGTTTCTCGAAGATTTATCGTTATCATTTACATAAAAAATGTTATATAATATAAAAAGATTTCAATGCGTTCTACTTATAATAGAATTATTCAAATAAAAGTACTAAAAGTACTGTTAGAGATCATATTTGACACAAAATAAAATTCTCAAACTGTGACAATAGTGCATGCTTACTTAACCCCTTCGCTGCCTTACCCCGAACGTCTCTCGGGGTAAAAATTGCTTCCTATATGCCTATACCCCGAGTGTCGCTCGGGGTAAATTATATCCCATAATAAAACCAAATATATCATAAGATACTTATTTCTCACACGATTTTCCATTTGTTATATAAAAAGCTTACTTTCTGCGATATTTTTTGGTCATATGAAAGGAAAACAACATTAATTTTGGTGATATTTGTGTCAAAGAAACTAATTCTAGAAAGAATTTGATACTGGGTGGGGGTACGAGATTATGTGTTTGCTGGCAGATATGTTATACTAAAACCAATAGCAGTGGTAATGATTCATTTTCAATTCTAAATCAGAAAATGAGTGAATTGTCATAAAAAAATGCAAAATTCATTAACCCTTTCATCTGTTGGTCATTGCAGCTTTATGGGATAGAAAATTTACTAAAATAAGGCATTTCTAGAAAGTTACAAAATACTGTTATAAATTTTCATATCAAGATGTCATTCCACAATCTGTGTTAAATTATTGAGGAACATGTATAAAACAAACATACAAAACTTGGTAGAAATCTATCAAGCAGTTTTTGAGTTAAAGTCAAATATATAATTGATATGTGAAATAGCACCAGTAAGCCATAATATTCCCCGGCATATAGCATACACTTATATACGGCAGTGAAAGGGTTAATTGGAAACATTCTGTGCGGTCTTCATGCAAAGCCATCCATGAATATGGGTGGATTGTATTATCAAGACATTTTAATTCAACAGCCAAATTTTAGATTGGTCCAAATTCAAAGATGTTGTGGACGACAAATTAAAATGAGTGAAATTTAACATGTTTCTGTCTTTTTATGTAGAAAACAGTGTGGGAAATAAAGAAATTGCTTGCCATTTTCCTGTTGGAGTCAAAAGAGTCACTGAGTGGTAATGGGTCAAATGAGAGCTCACCAAAACATGACTTCATATAAACGGTTGCATAATGAGGAACTCTCCGTCAACGTTTCATACAAATTCAACCATAAATGAAGGAATGTGCTAACTATTGACAATACATTGAAGCCCCCCCCCCCCCCATTCTGTGATGGAGCGTAGTATCACCAAACCGAAAAAATATGCGCACGGTCATATGATAAGAAATTTTCTGAACGACAACTTTTAAAGTGGTCCTTTTCAAAAGTTGATGCAAATGACAAAATGTTATTAAAAATTTAAAATAGTGCACAATATAGCTAAGAAAATATTGAGGCAAAATGAGAAAATACTGACTATCATCATTTTCTTATTTTGCCTAAATGTTTTCCAAAGCTTTCTGGTATAGACACGTAAAAAATTGTTAAGGAAAGTGTAAATTCAAATCAATCCATTCATAAATGTATGAGAAGTGAAGTTAAAAATAGTCTACCAATTCCGAAAAAGTGGCTAGAAAACAGTTTCGTAGGCATTTTTTGAACATGGAGTTTTGATGTATTATTTGCAAAGTATAAGGCTTGCCTGATTTGGTTAGACCGGTAGTCGCCTCTAGTCGGCCGTATTAAGGTCACAAAACAAGGTCAAAGGTCATTGGGTGCAAAATTCACCTAAGCCCCTTTTAAATGCGTATAACTCTGTCAATTATATGTCTAAATGCATGAAAATGCTTTTAAATAAAAGTCCAATGAATTGTCCTGCGTATAAAATATAATTAGTGATACTTTTCTTATCTAAACATTCATTAATATTTGGCGAACTGTAAAAAAAAGCAAAAAATGTGCAAAATTTAAACGTTGTGTAAATGGAAATCATGCTGCATACAAACTATTATTGCAATTTCAATTACGCAAATGCGCTGAAAAATTTCTATAACGCCTAAGCAAAAATTTAGGATTCCGTTTGGTAGTAAAAAGTCACTATTTCTAAATGCAGGTACACCTCAAAATCAGCTGGAGTCAATATATATGTAGATCTAACGATCATTGCTTTTATACAGTGTATATTTCATTTCAACAGTATTGATGGAACTTAAATGATATTATTTCTTTTGTCTGGATATTGACTCTAAATAGATCATATTAATATAAAATTGCGAAAATAACATTTAAAACAATGCCTTTCACGTTTAAAATGCTAAAAAAGTGTGTAAGAGTTACCCCACCCACTCAAATAACCTAGGAAATTGGTACAATTCACATTGGCGCCCAAAACATTTCAAGTAATGTAATGAATAAACATTAACAATCTAGAACAACTTGTTTATAGTATTAAAAAGAAAAACACTAGTTTGGAAATGATCGACATGGTTACACCAAGCACACATAGGCCTATACTGTATATGTTGTGCCGATTTTAAGATTCTTGCCTAAATTCGAAATTGGGCATGCCCAATTTCGAAATTGGGCACGGAACTTTGCCCAATTTCGAAATTGGCCATCCATTTTCGAAACTATGTTTCAGTAAGTTCCGTGTGTCATGCAGAACTATTTCTGTCGATCTTTTTCGACGATTTATTGATAATTGAATCATACAACGCCCGAAATGTTAATATTATTTACGGTTTACTGCGAAACTGTCATGCAGAAATATTTCTGTCGATTTTTTCTCGTTTTTTTCCTCACCGATTTATTAGTAATGAATCGAACAACGACATAATGATTATTTTACGGTTTACTTTGATTTTTGATACTTCCTACGTACTCGTTGCTGCCGCGGATCCAGGATGTCTGTGATGGGGTTCGAATTTACAAATAGAGAGGTTCGTTTTCCCAAGTATTACACAATTTTGACCGAATTTCTGCATTGAAATGAAATAATCAGGCTGCGGAGACAGTGGCAGATCCAGAGGGGGGTGCGGGAGTCAAACGAACCTCCTCTGAATCCTAATTATTTCAATTTCATGTAAAAATCCAGTCAGAATTTTGTAATAATAAGATTTCGAACCCCCTTACAAAGTCTGGATTCGCTGCTGAGAGGGGTTTCCCTTGAACCTCGAAAACTCCCCTACCCATTGGATACGCCGCTGCATTGTAAACGTGTACACCAGAATGTAAAAACTTCATCTTCGGGTCCCAGTCGATATCAAAATCCAGTCTATTTTAAAACGAAAGTACAGTGCTATTCAAGGATAAACGAAACCTGTCTCATGGTGTATAGATATTATCAACATGCGAGAAAGAAATACGGCAACATTTTATCTGAATTTTTCCGATAGAATTAGGTCACAGGATAAAATTAATGATGTCATTATGACGTTGCGAGGTCGTACTGTAAGCGGAATCATGCATACTTATTAAAATGATTATAATAGTATAAGATCCATTTCTCGCTCTGATTTTATTATCATTATTGTTCCAATGCATTTAAGCCGGGCATTAAATCAACAATTTACCAATCATTTATCTCTCATAAATCATATTTAATTTCAAATGTGATATACACTTTTGGGGTATTTTTTATCAATTTAAAAAGTGGGCCTTTTTTTAACTGTCCCTTTTTGGTCATTTACACTAGAACTAAGCATTTCTGGTTTCAGGGGATCAATTAGTTTGTCTAGGTTAGTCGCTTGTTCTGGCCGGCATGGTGGGAAGAATCGGCTTGTTCGGTTGGGTCGGTCGCTAGTTCTGGCCAGCACGGTGGGAAGGATTGGTATGTTCGGCTGGGTCAGTCGCTAGTACTGGCCAGCATGGTAGGAAGAATCGGTTTGTTCCTCTGGGTCGGTCGCTAGTTCTGGCCAGCACGGTGGGAAGGATCAGCTTGTTCGGATGGGTCGGTCGCTTGTTCTGGCCAGCACGGTGGGAAGTATCGGCTTGTTCGGCTAGGTCAGTCGCTAGTTCTGGCCAGCACGGTGGGAAGTATCGGCTTGTTCAGCTAGGTCAGTCGCTAGTTCTGGCCAGCACGGTGGGAAGGATCTGCTGGTTCGGATGGGTCGGTCGCTAGTTCTGGCCAGCACGGTGGGAAGTATCGGCTTGTTCATCTGGGTCAGTCGCTAGTTCTGGCCAGCACGGTGGGAAGGATCTGCTTGTTCGGATGGGTCGGTCGCTCGTTCTGGCCAGCACGGTGGGAAGTATCGGCTTGTTTGCTAGGTCAGTCGCTAGTTCTGGCCAGCAAGGTGGGAAGTATCGGCTTGTTCGGATGGGTTGGTCGCTTGTATTGGCCAGCACGGTGGGAAGTATCGGCTTGTTCAGTTAGGTCAGTCGCTAGTTCTGGCCAGCACGGTGGGAAGGATCTGCTTGTGTGGATGGGTCGCTAGTTCTGGCCAGCACGGTGGGAAGTATCGGCTTGTTCGGCTAGGTCAGTCGCTAGTTCTGGCCAGCACAGTGGGAAGGATCTGCTTGTTCGGATGGGTCGGTTGCTTGTTCTGGCCAGCAATAGGGAAGTATCGGCTTGTTCGGCTGAGTTGGTCACTAGTTCTGGCCAGCAGGGTCGGAAGGATAGGTTTGCTCGGCTGGTTTGGTCGCTTGTTCTGGCCAGCATGGTGGGAAGGATCGGCTTGTTTGGCTGGGTCTGTCACAAGTTCTGGCTAGCATAGTAGGGAGGATCGGCTTGTTCGGCTGTTTTGACAGTTTGGCCTCTACAGCTTATGCAGGGAAAAATGCAGGGAAAAATGCAGGGAAAATGCTGAATATGGTATTTTTCACAGAAAGGGATTCTACAATCAGCTCACTATTTTGAGTTAGTTATCTTCAAAGTCTAAACGAAATTAGAAAATATCAAATTAATTAACATAAGTATGCAGATCTATGGTAGATCGCATATATTTAGCAGATGAAAAGCTTCATAATCAATCTTGTTATCTTTAAAAGAACCATTTCTAAAATGTCGATATTTAACTTTAAGTAAGTGAAACCATTTTAATTTCGGTGGTTAGAAAGCCCAAAAGCAATGGATCTAATTCAGGCCCCGAAAAAATATGGAACTGCAACTTTTTGAATAAATAAATGAAATCGAGTGTAGATATGATTGTTATGGCAATATTGTCTATAAATTTGAAGAAGAATGTTCCATATGTTCTGTTCGGTACGGAACTTTAGCTGTTCCGTACCGAACTTTTATTGGACTAAAAACGGCTTAAAATGATTTTGTAAGTGCTAACTGTGATACCTCCCTAAAACGGATATTTTGAAGATGAGTTCTGCACAGAAAATGGCCCGATATACCATAAACTAATCATAAATAAGCTATTTCGCCGAGTTTCGAAATTAGGCAAATGAGTTCTGCAGGGATTTGCCGAATTTCGAAAATAGGCAAAAACGAAAATCGGCACAATATATACACACGTTTAGACTTACTACGCCTCGCCACCTATAAATTCTGATGGGTTACTGTACACTAATAAGTCTCATATTGGAAAGACAGGAGGGAAAACCATATATTATTAGGCACAGAAAAGCTTATTCAATAAATGAAAAAATGATTTCCAATGTAATTTGTTACGTGCAGGCTCGTAGGATCAGGGCGGGGCTAGGGGCGGGGCTGAGCGCCCCTCCAAAGTTGGCCGAATATGTCGAATTTTCTTTATTTCACACTTAATTCTTTGGAAAAAATCCAATTTATCCCCCCCCCCCCCTGTATTTAGACACCGGGGCTTCAGCCCCTCCAGTATGAAATTGCTTCCTATCGGCATGACGTGTACATGCAGAGGTAGCAAAATGGCATTTTCTATTCAATGAAAATCAACTTTTGGTCAAACAAAACAATAATTACTTTTTCATAGGAACTGAAAAATGAAGTCAATTTCGTCAACGTGATATGCGATTAACTACTTGTATCTTCATATTGGTTTGCTTAACTTCAGTGCGTGTATGTAGATCTAAAGAACGAAGTGGGAGCAAACACCAAAATTTGAAAATATACAAGTGAGATCCGAGCAAAATTTTAGGCAGGTTTCAGTGAAAAGCAGTAGCAAAATGATATATCATACGAATTCAGTACTGTTAATGATACATTAAATCAACATCCGGCATCCAGTTCTTTTTATCATTGTGCTAGCTTGCATCAGTGGACTCGGTGCACAGAGGGGAAAATATAGAAACTGGGGGATTTTTCTCAATAAGCGGTATTTTACAAATCTTGATTGCCGAGTAAAAATTTAGATTCGAAACAGCTTTAAAGTAGGTTGACACATGACAATTCTTGTACTAGTAAGTCCCACAATTCAGTGACCTGGTTTGATAAGGTTCTATTGGCTAGAACCTTCGTTCAAACATCCTTCCATAGGCCTACACATTTCACAAGTGAAAAACGTTTTAAGGACAAAGCCAGACGATAGCCCTTTTATGATCTATCCGACAGCTGTATCCACAATGAGCCAATCTTTTAAAAGCCATATAGTCTGTTTCTATGGACAATTGACGGAAAGTACGTTCACAAGAACCGCTGGAATAACATGTATTTGCGTACAAAAGGTCAAGAATGTGTTTGGTTAAAATTCATAAATGTTATGGCCCATAATCAGTGAAAGACAATATATGATCAATCTTAATAAGAACGGAATAATCTTAATAAGAACGGAACTTTCAGTATGTTAAACAAAGCGAATTGAAACTATTCCGTCTATGCTGGTTAACGTGTAAAAATCAAACTATCAGATATTGAAACACGAAATTAGGGTCATTTATGATTATTTTCGATGCTTGTAGGGCGTCGTGTATTGAGGTGTCAGTATTTGCACTTGGTTGGAATTCTTCTCTTAAATACAAGGGGATATCAAACAGTTTTGAGCCTCGGGTATTTATTCCATTTAGATAGTATAATACTTTACACCGTTATGCACGAGTATAAATATTTCAAATGCAACTTGATTGTAGGATAATCTTGCTAGATATTATGATACAGCCACAAAAATATTGTTAAAGGGACACATACTACCCCCGAAAATATCAAACAAATGGACAAGATTGAAAATATGGTTGCGATAATGTTTCTTGTCCTAGAGGCTAAATCTGCCAAATGTGAAGAGCAATTGTCCGTAGTTTATTGCGAGTTCTCTCCTTTTTGAAATCATCAAACTCTAGGTGAAAACATCCAAAGATGCGGGGGGAGTCGAGAAGATGAAAATTGATTAAATGGCTGCTACTGTGGAGGACCGGTTAGAGTACCAAGACATTGACTTCTATAGATCAAGTATCAACGATTGACAAAATAGAAAAAAGTATAGTATGGAGTTCGAAGAAGTCTCAGTGGAAAAACAAAAAAAAAAGTTTTATACGAAAATCAGGTTCTGTCTGTGCGAGGCTCAAAACTTTTTGATCCCCTATTAACACACAATGGCAGAATCATGGTATATACTGTAGGTTACAGTGCAGACACTTTAAATAACGTGTTGTTATTCTGTAAAAGCTATTGATAAAATTGTTTGAATATGTCTATAACACTATAAACGTGATACTATACATTGCGTATCATCAAAACCAGAAAGTGGGAATGGTTTTTACCGGGCCACCCGTTGTCCTAGTGTGACGAAATTGTTTCTTCAACTAAGTTTGATTCGCTAAACATGAGCACATACTAGTAAATTTACACATTGAAACAGATTAGACAGTCTATGTACAGGAAGAACTTTGTGTGAAGCCTGGGTCTAGTCGTCGGTATACAATGTGGTGAATATGATTTAAAGGCATCAATGTAACTATGTTAAATTGTGGTACAGGTACCTGTGAACAGGAATATAGAGAAACAGCTAGACATTTTTAGACTAGAATCCAGGCTAAGTTGCGTGGTGCACAGCATTGTCTCGGAAGAATACCCAGAGAATATTTCAAATGTTTTAGAGACCATGAAACAAAATTACCACACGATTCTATGTTTTTTATCGTACTCAAACCATTTCAAAAAAGAGGTCTCGCTAAAGGCGTTGTCAAGTCTGGTAGATGATTAAGGTATTCCATCCTTTATTAGATACAAACACTTTGTGTAATTTTACCTCCATCTTCAGTGTGTCCCCTTACCATGCAAATTGACAAGGGTATCCGGATTTTAAAAACTTGGATATCCTTGTCAATCACCGTTGCCACTGATTACGCTGAAGATGCAAGATATATTTTGCATCTATTGACGGATGAAATGTACTACATAGACATAGACATAGACATAGACATATTTTAATGAAGTATTCAGGCCATTGGCCCATGATACAATATAATACAAAAACATGAACAAAACATGAGTGACATAACATAGATCAATGAAGAGCTACTCTGTATCATACCACACATACATTCACGCATACATACATATACATGTGCATACACAATTCAATGTATAATTTAAATTCCATATTATAGATTTTTGAGATATTGTTATCAACTTAATTCATTTAAGAGTTCTTTTCTCAATAGAAAAGCTTCGAACAGATATTTCGAAATTTTGTAAATACTAGTTCTGTCGTTCTGTTTCAAAATAGCGTAGAATTTAAAGATATTTCTGTCATTTAACCAGTAAGATTCAAAATACTTTGATCTAAGTTGTTCATATACGTTGCATTGAAAGAAAAAGTGATATTCGTCCTCGATAACAGAGAGACCTTGAGACTTACAAATTGGACAGAAACGTAATTCCTTATCAATTCCAAGATGTCTTCCCTTTTCAATCATTAATTCATGCGAAGAACATCTAAAATTAGCAAAACATCTGATAAGTTTGTATGAAAGATCAGTACTTAGATAAAATTCTGGATCTAACAATGATTTAAAGTATTTATAATGATTAGACTTAGATGAATTTTCTATGTCACTATACCACATTTGAGTGAAACAGTCTCTAATTCTATCCGAGAAAATCTTTAAAAATTGTTTGTCGTCACCTACTTCATGAAAGATCCAGATGTGACCAAAGCCGTAAGTAAATAGTAAATTTTTGATATTTGAACACCAATTTTTCCTACCTGCTTCTTCTAATTGCAGTAACATGTAATAACATTGTTTAGGGTATCTATTAGAATTCATGCGAATAATTCTTAACCAATATCTTATGCAGTTTGGCATATACTGAGTACAAAGTGGCAAACGTCCACATTCTCCTAAAGCTAAAAAGTCACATGTATTTTGAGAAAGGTAACAAAGCCTCTTACAAAAGTATACTTGTACTTTCTCTATTTTTTCTACACAATGAAAACCCCAAATTTGAGAACCGTACAATAATATAGGTTTCACAGTGGCGTCAAAAATGTTGAACATATCTGCTATAGGCATTGTTCCGAAATGCTTACGTAGTCGGAAAATATAGTTGATTGCCTTTTTTGCTTGTAATGACAGCATTAAATGTGTTTTTGACCAACATAATTTACTCGTAAAATAAATGCCTAAATATTTATAAAATGGTACTATTTCTATTAACTCTTTATCGTAAAACCATATTTCATTTTGTTTTATAATTCCACCATTTCTAAAAACCATTATTTTTGTCTTATCAAGATTAAGATCTAAACCAACCCCTTTGCTAAACTGTTCAATAGAATTTATTTGTCTTTGTAATTGAATAATCGTGTCTGCGAAACTCGAAACATCATCAGCAAACATTAATAATTGTAACTCGTTTATATCATCAGAAACAAAAATTCCACGTTCGTTTTTACTGTTTAGGTAGGTTGCCAGATCGTTTATAAAAAGAGCAATAATTTTTGGACTGAGCACACAGCCCTGTCGGGTACCAATCCCGCACTCAAAATAAGGACTTAACTGCCCGTCGATCTTGACACAAGATTGAAGTTTTTCATACATAGATTTGATAATATTCAAAAACTTTCCCTTTATGCCTTTCCGTTCCATAGAATCCCAAAGTTTATCATGTCTTATACTATCAAACGCCTTCTTAAAATCAATGAATATGCAATAAAATCTTCCTCGTACTTTTGGATAAGAGCCATGAGAACAAATATATTATCCATAGTTGAATAAGTTTTGCGAAATCCTGCTTGTGATTCATCAAATACATTATATTCTTCACACCAACTCGAAAGTCTGGAACTAAGAATATGTGTGAATATTTTACAAATTGAATCTATAAGTGATATACCACGATAATTATTAGGATCCTGTGCAGGTCCTTTCTTGTGTAAAGCTGTAATGATACTTTTACTCCATGTTTCTGGACAGTTTCCACATTCAAAAATATCGTTAAAAACATTATGTAGAAAAGGTTAAATATCATTCATGGTATGTTTAAACATTTCTATACATATTCCATCGGGACCTGGTGATTTGTTTGATTTGAATGATTTTATACTTTGAATTATTTCATTTTGTGTAATAGGAACATTTAAATCTTCGCAATCCAAATCCAGGCGGATATCTTTCAAAAACGAAGAATCTAGATCTGTTGCATTAGAGTTGATATCTAATAATTGTTTAAAATGATCATAAAAGGTCTGAGCTGAAATGTCTGGATCGTTGCGTGTAACATTTAAAGACTTAAGTTTAGACCAAAATTGCTTTGCATCTTTTCTACAATTCATAAGTTCTAATTGTAGTTGCTTTTTGTATTCTAATTGCTTCTTGCGACAGACAGTTTTAAATGTATTTCTTGCCTTTTTGTATCTCATTAAATCCGACTTGTAATAAGTCAGCTTAAATCGTCGTTGCAAAGTGCTTTTAGCACGTTTTGCTATACAATAGTTATTTGACGTGAATAGATATCCAAGAATAGCTGATATGATCAAGCCTTCATCATTTAGACCTTCTGAAACAATACCTGTTGTCGAGTCTAGCTGTTGAGGCATTAGAAGAGCCCGCTCACTTCCTAAGTTCTTTCCCATAGGTGTATTCCCAGAAATATTTGTAATTACGTCTCTGATTCTACCAATAAGTCCGGGGAGTTTGTGCCCTTAAACTTCACAAATGGACGCGTATACTGAGAATCTCTTGCATCGACAAATATTAAGATTTGAAATCAAAATGTTTTTGTGTACATAGGATTCACTTTTCGTATGTTTTATGATAAGGTACAACAATACTATACATATACAAATGAAAGATGCGCATTTGATTATAACGAAAATTATTATGGAATGAAGAGTTCTTAATTATGTTATAAGTTAGTCAATGCCCAGAGGTTTATCAGGTATATTGTTATGAGGTTAGCTAAAAGCAACCACAGGCTCATATATGTTCAAAGAGTTCCTTGGTGCCAACTCCACTACCAATCACTTGTGATTTAACATGGTAAGAATTGTGCAGGATGGATGAGCTACCGATCGTTGTGTCTTTATTTTCTAATATTCACTAGTAACATAACGTAATTCATGTTGTGGTATTTGTGGAGCATCCAAAAGTTTGTTGTTGTGGGAAATGGTTAAACGTGGATGTATGTTATATTACAGATCGAGTGATTTGCATAATTAAAGATACATACAGAATCGTATTTAGCTCAATTTCTAAAACAATTAAAAGCTTATTGAATATAAAATCAAATAGACCAAAAGACTGAATCTCTTGTTGTCCCTTATGAAAGCATGTACATTATCTAACTATATACAGGTATTGATACCTTCATGGGCATTTAAATAGACATTCATATAATATACCCTAACAGCATAGCAGAACAGTCAGCCTGATGATTGTGGTATTTTTTTCATATATCCGTTCCTAATTACATTTTATATACATGTTGAAAAATGCTATTACATGTTCGAATATTCTCGTACGGCTACCAGGTGTAATTACCAAAATTGCAATAATGAAAATTAACGTTCGGTTTACAGAATGAAACTACATCATCAATGAACGAAACGTGTTGAAACATAAATGCTTACATTTAATGTCTTAAAGGGACATTTCATTCCAATTTCAATCTTTTAAAGTATGTCTTGATGTCAAGATTGGTTATTCTAATGAGTATAGATACTATTGGTTTTTCGAAGTTGTTGCCAATAAGCGAGAAACACGCATTTAAAGTTGAGACATAATCGATAAATTGCATATAAATCCGAACTGTTGTCCACAACAATTTGTTCAATTTTAACACATAAATATAAATTTCTCGTAAACGGCGCAATATTTTGGCTTGAAATTTTCAGAATTTTCATGAGGAAATATGCTCTTTCAGATAAAAATAAAAGCAAAATTTACGACAAAAAATTCTGAAATGTCACTTTAAGATAGTAAGATAGTGAAATGACTAGTTTCAGCTGCTGATTATTTTTAATTTCTGTTTTATTTTCAGTCTTGCTTTATTTAATTGCACTTTTTAATGACTAGGTATTCGTTCAAAGAGGCATTGTTTTGGCTTTGTAAAGTCGATATAAGCTATATATATATAGTTCTATTTCAATTAAATCAATGTTTTTGTCCTTAAAATTCTTATTATTTTTTAGGATAATGCATCGAAAGCTATAAAAAAAATTCATGAAAATATGATTTTAAAACAAGAATTTGCAATAAAACATCGAAAAAATATCGTAGAATATCATTTAAGTAAAAGGCATATTGCTTCGCCAATGTTTGTGTTTTTTTGTATTTTTTGGAAAATTTACTCCACCCACTTTTAGCTTTGGCTACAACGGCAATTTAAAGACTAATTCTGTAAGCAAATATATATCAGTTAACAGCAGGTGTCTAGGCAATTTTTAAGTATTATGTCAATCATCCAAACATACCGTTGGTATTTTTTATGATTTTTTTACTTTTCGAAAAAAAATATTTTTGTTATTTTTTGGCCATTTTTCGCTATAAAAAATACAAAAACACAAATTCGTAAAGTTGCATATTAATGTTTTAAGTATTAGTACAAATCATCAGCTCTATTAAGGTACCAAAATAATTGTTTTAGCTTAATAAATGAGTACGTTATGGGGTATTTTAGGGGGCATGTGTGAAAAATGTACAGAATGACCTTTGACCTAGTTTATTTCAACCAATACCGCCTACTAGAGGCGACTACCAGGCAAGCCGTACGTACCATGCCTTGAAGATATCAATGGGCATGGTAGTCGCCCATGTTCAGAGAATGCCTACGAAAGTCATATTTTTTGACTTAGTAGGTAGACTAAAAGGAAATTTACTCTAATGTCGCTTTAATCCGTGACACAACATACTATCACAGTAGAAGTAAAATTCTGTCTATGGAATGTGATTCTATTTTCAGACTGTTTGCATTGTCAAAAACTTAGGCCCCGTAATTTGACCTTATGACCTGCATGACCCAATTGTGAATGGCTTGAAATTTTTGCATAAATCATGCAAGTCGTGGGCCTACATTTTATAATGACATGTCTGATTGTAGACTATTTCGAGTGCTATTTAGATCTCTTTTAGATCTCTTTTATATTGTTTGGGAGGAACTATTTTCGTTCTTCAGTTTGAAAAATATTGAGAGGTGGTTACTTATATGCCAATAAATGGGATCCTTTTAGAAAATCCAGCATGTACTGGTAAATGTAACTACTTAAGGAACATCAGGACCCATACCGACTGCCAGAGAAAGTTTTCGTCAGCACGAGGAAGATAAAAAAAAAGCCATACACGCTTAAGCCAGGCTAAAATCGCGGATGAAGACGCTGTGCAGAATGTTTCTCTTTCAGAAGAGACAAGAGACATTGATTAGGCACATGCATCTTTAGCAAGTCCCAGACCTGCACTTTTTGTGATGATTCTTCACTTTTGTCGACATACCATTCCGGTGATAGCGTTGCTAATTGGAACAACAATTTGAACAATTATGTCCATCACATTTGAAAAATACCGCGTAGAAAACTTTTCCCGCGCTTTTAGTTCTTTTGCAATGGTTGACCTTGCCTGATTTTGTCGCAAACATTGCTTACTATTGACACGCTGATGGTGCTCAAAATAGAAGATCCATGTTTAATCAGCTCAGAAAACCCACATTTATCACAATTTTGCATTATTTCAAAAGATATTTTGCCACCTATACACGGATGGCTTTCTACTCCTTCGTCACCAGGTGGCCACAAACCTGTCTGTGTTTCAACCCATACGTCAAAATCGTTTAACATGTCCCCGATAAAAAAAAAACATTTATCTGCTATTTCTTGCAGAGTAAACCGTGCGTCTTGATTGTTCATGTTGGAGTCTGTAGCAATATTTGCTTTTGTGCTAGCTCTACGCGGGTTGCCTGGGAGGGGGCATCATTCAGGTCGGTAAAATCCATATTTCAATTTTTATTGACTTCATAAAAACTGACATATTTTCAACGTTAGAAGGCTTATGTATCTGACGGAGTTCATATATACATGCGATGCATATCTTTTAAAGCATACGCGACCTGAAATATAGACCCATACATCCAATTTCAGTTCGTTTTTCATTTTGTGTACAGTAAAAAAATAGCCAGTGTAAATGGCTGAACCAACTTAAAAGTTCAATAACTTTTGAAAGACTGAATGAATTGATTTTGTTTTTACTAAGTAAAGAA
Source organism: Fragum sueziense (assembly GCA_963680895.1). Taxonomy (NCBI): domain Eukaryota; kingdom Metazoa; phylum Mollusca; class Bivalvia; order Cardiida; family Cardiidae; genus Fragum; species Fragum sueziense. The sequence goes on along the minus strand of OY804594.1, from coordinate 32,787,894 downwards.
AACGAATTTCCCGTTAAATAACCACAGGCTCCACCAGGACAACTCATGGACTCTGACAGAGAGTATCACATTTTGTCTTACTTCCGTAAACAACTGCAGTCTTAACCCTTTACTATTACAGAACCACATTTAATACCTAATTTCTTATTACCGTCATTACTATGTGTATGCTTATTTTTTGTATTGTAACGATGAATATTTACTCGTATGTTCAAGTTCAATCAATAAACTTTTGTTTTTGTTCTTTGTCTTCTTGTTCTATTATAGAATCATAACGTATGGTGGACCATTAGTACCACTTAAAATTGAACGCCCCTCGTATGGTATCCAGTCTAACATTCCAAAATGGACTGACCGATCTCCATTTCATCGAATAAATGAACGAATGAATTAATTAAAATCAGATTTTCTATTTTACTTGGTACAGTCGTGTAAAGCAAATGTGCCGCGTGACAGTATGCACCACGTGTATGCATTTTAAGGGCGCTGACATCTTGAAAGTAGTTAGCCCAGAATGCCCAAACGAGATAGGTGGTAATCGACTTTGGAGACCTCTTTTTGTAGATATTGTTCTCCCCCCACGCCTCTTTTAAGATATAAATATCGGTGAAAAAATCACTTCACTTCTAAAAAAAAAAAAAATAATAAAGATTAAAAAAAAGATAAAAAAAAGAAAATAGCAATATCATGAAAGCCTTTTAAAGACTACAGGCTACAATATCTTCGCAAGCCAATTCAATATCGAAATCCGTGACGTTACGCCGAATCTGAATTGTGGGTTTAGTCGTATTTTCTTGGTGTCATGTTTTAAGCGTTTTCATTGGTCTCGGTGAGATATCATCGTTGCCAATCAAATGACTCGATAAATCTGCTTGTTTTGTGTACGCGATTCATGACAACGGATGGGAACACGTATCACATTTGCAATTCAAAAACGAGAAGAAAAACGACATTCCTTTATTTTTTTAAAGCCAGTCCACATTCCGCATTTTTCAGTTTTGTTCGACCAACCACAATACCTGCAACAACTCGACCAAAAGGGCAGCTAAATGTTACCTCGAAAGAGAACGTAGCTAACGACGTCATCAATAATGAATTATGTAACGTAAATAGCGTTTAGAACGCGACGTTTGACTCCTTGCTACACCATAACAAACAACGAGAAAACCACTAGGCGGTGTATCACGATACCAAAAAATTCGGACTAAGTCTGCCAAAGGTGAATACTTTCGAAGTTGGGTTCAACATTGGCTAGCGAATATGAGGCTACAAGGAAGTCGGGGCGTTCATTTAGTCAAATTAGACTTTGTATAAACTAAATAATGTATCCCGTAGTGTTTAGAGCGATATTTGAAAAAAATGTGTTTAAAAAATAAACGAAGGCACAGACTGAAAAGAATTTAATATTTCGTATAAAAACAAAATCAATAATTTGAAGCCCATAATTTATGTAGACATAATACATCCCACATGCTCATATTACATGCCCATTTAATAGCCAATCGACTGCCTTTGAATGCATTAACTTTGTCGGATCAAAATATTTTCCACACTACCGGGTCTATCATAATCAATCAAACCTATCTTTTCTCTGCTCATCTGTAAAAAAATGTGACCCTTACGCTTAATTTATGCATGCTCTGGGAAGTCATAGGAAAACTAAATTTCGAGTAACAGATCACACTTAGTAGGCATCAACCATATTCGTATTTGAAAAAAAAATCAAGAGAAATTTAATTTAGATCAAGAAAATAAATATTATTAGTGTGAAACGTCCGGATTCTCTTCAATAATTGTGACCCGTCACGCTAAAAGGAACCATATCGATGTCAGAGGGCCAAATTTTGACGGATTGATCAGACTCAGCAGATGTCAACCGTATGCTGTATTCGGAATCTGAAAATATATGGTAAACTTTCCAGATTCAGAAAATTACAGAAAAGTGAAAAATATCGATCCTAGTCTGTCTGCGCGTACTGTGCAGACTGACTACGTACGGTCGGTGGTTTTCACAAATTCCTATAATAGTCCCTGAGCTAGAAACACGTTTGCTCCCCCTCCCCCCTCCCCCCACCCCCCGGGGGGATTTGTAGACATGGTTTTTCATAAATTACATTATCCTAGAAACATTTTGAGCATTGTTTGCACTCTGGCCGTTGGGACTTGTGGCTGAAACCCTTATCTAAAACACTAAACCCTATCATTTTTTTTTCGTTCAAATTTATAATATTTATCTAGTCATATTTTCATTGAATATTGACCTACAGATGTCGAAATGGAATCAAATGAAAGCTTATTGACAGTATTTACCAAATATTTGCAAAAAGTTCAGTTTTAAGTGATGTCATTAACCCTTTCCAAAACAAGACCTGGTTTGGGAAAACATTGAGCCCAAAGAAAAAACTGCTGAATATCAGCAGTTTCTCCTATTGCCTCAATATGTTCTTGACTATAATATACACAATTCCAATCTTTATTACCATCCATTATGTCGTCTGCATCAGCTTTTGAATTGGACCACCCTAAGATTTTTTCGCTTGGGAAGGGTTAATATTCATGAGAGGCAAAAGAGGTAATTTGCATAAAATTTATAGCAAATTATTAAGCAAGTCATAGGCTTTCATTAGATAAAAACCCTTCTTACATCTTTCGATCACTATTCAATCAATATATTTAAGGAATGAATGCAATTTTATTTATTTCATGCAGGTATGAAAAATAAAATCTAATCACACTGTATGAATCCGCGAAGCGGTTCATACAAAAGTGTGATTAGATTTTATTTTTCATACCTGCATGAAAAAAATAAAATTGCATTCATTCCTTATAATTTAATATTCTGGGATTTAACAAAACACGATTTTTAATCCCATTTTGAGGTAAAAACAAAAAAATCCTTCTTATTTCCCATCTGATCTGAGCCTTTACATCGCGTATGAATACACGTTATTTGGGTATTTCGAAAAGAATGGCCGCCATTTTGTTTAAAATTTTGAAGCGAGCACAAAATCAAGCATAAAACTGAGCTTTGAAGCGTCAAATGAGACCATGATAAAAGGGTAAAACGAAGTGAATACAATTAAAATGTTCTAGTCTATGGTCATTCCAAATGACCAGTCTAAAACAAGGGAGATAACTGTAAATGAGTAAGACAGCTTCTGACAGGAGCCGCGTGCGATTTAGGCCAGAAGTTGTCTTCTGGAAGAAGAAGATGCAGTCTGGTTCCCGCCTCTGATACACTACGAAGTATTTTTTCTACTACGTAGTGTATCAGAGCCGGGAACCACACTCTTCTGGAAGAGCTCTACCGGCCTAAATCGCACACGGCTAGAGAGAAAACGAAACAAACAAGCAAAAATACAGAAACAAACAGAGGAAACTAATGAATTGCAGGTGTTTTAAGCACGGAGGATAATCGCCATTGATCGGATCGCATCTTTATCGTATTCTGTGATGTGTCTTTGGGTTGCTTTGACCAGACGGGGAAAAATACAGTCTGTGTCGAGTGACTTGAATATGTCTCTTAAATACAATTTCAACGTCTTCAGCATTCACATCTCATGCTCCCGTCAATCGATAATGGACGAAAATCATGAAAGGATAAGGTTAGTTCTCTGTTGATTGTTCATGTTTATCTATTTTTTTCACAGATAGATCTAGGTAGGTTCCAGCAGCGAGTGCAACTGTTCAAGTGTATCCCATGAATGTGCATGATTCATTCATGTTTTGTTGGTTCATTGGTTTTTGTTCTTTGTTTTTGTTTTGTTTCAAATTCTCATAAATGTGTATTTCTCTATAGCTGTTACATTACTGATGATTAGGGAAAATCTTATTCAAATGCAGGGTTTCTCTTCTAGACTTTTAGGAAAGGTTGGTGTGATTTACACAAAAATAGTCCCGTCAAAATTTTTTTTCATGGAGTTATGAAATAAAAATTTCAACCAATCAGAACGCTCGGATTTCAATGAAATCAACTAGTATTAAATTATTACCAACACGTTTTGAAATGACTGAACAATTTTATAGGGTTAAGGGTTTAGATAAGGGTTATGACCTAAAGCATCTATAGTGAAAGCGCAAACAAGACTCAAAATGTTACTTATATAATTTTCGTTAAGTTAAAGTATGTTTTTTATAATTCCCCTGCACAAAATCGCCTTGGTTTGGAAAGTATTTACCAAATTTTTGTCGAAAATCGCAATTTTTGGAAAAATCATTAATATTCATGAATATGTAAATGAGCTAATTTGAATAACACAACTTGAAATGAAAGACCATGTCAAAAGCTTTCATTTGAGACCATTCTGACATCCATGGGTAAATATTCAATCAAAATATGACCAAATTCATTTTCAAACGTTAAGGAACAATTTGGTATGGTTAAGGGTTAAGATTAGCAAAGCGCCAACCGTCAGAGAGCAAACAAGGCTCAAAAAGTTTCTTATAAAATGTTCTATAACATAAACCATGTTTACAAAATCCCCCCTTGACCGAAATGCCTTGTTTTGGAAAGTATTGATGTATCCTGGTTAAGGACCCCTCTCTGCAGTAATAATACATCTAAAATCCGTTATGTTAACTGTATCCCAGATTCAATGGGGTCAGCCTGTTCAAGTATTGAAGAGATAATGTCTTCTCAATCCTTGCATATATGCTGTATCAGTTTGTTTCCGTCCGATGTTGTGGGTCCTTGCAGCATGTACATTTCTTTCTTGTATGCAGTTTCCTGTAATAATTATTCACTCCTATCTCTTGGGGACAGTATGTGCATGTATTTCTGAGGCAGCCGCCAGAAATCCTTGTGCACACTGTGATAATCTCTGCCTTAGCACTGTGTTGTAGGTACTAGCATACACGAATTTAATCATAATGCTGCAGACTTTTTTTCTTTTTTTTTTACAATTTTAGGTCTGCATGCACAGTAATACACATCGTGTAACCATATCTTGTAGGTTTATTAGGGCATTGTGGTCGTTTGAAGTCTTTAATCTTCGCTTTCTTGATCGGAATGCCGGAATCCATCATATTCAATGCTCAGCTGTGTCCGATTTTGATCGTCGATTTCTCGCTTATTTTGTTATCTGCAAGGCATGACAACTAGTGCATTTCATTTCATGAATGTTATAATTAGCTTAGAAATCGCTGTCCAGGTCTGACATTCGCTAATTGTTGCATTTTTCGTTAAGAGGTCAAACTAGTCTTGCTGCATATTCTCCATTTTTACCGGGTGTGTATTGGATTCGGTGACCCGTGAAGATGCATATTGTGTAGAAAGTTTTAGAAAGGTCAATTTTACTATAATCGTAGTAACCTAGTTAGGAGCATTTTATTGTGTATTTGATTGTTCTTTTAGGGTTATTTCTATAACTTAGAGAAATCTATCGGAGCCATTTTAGTCGTCTACGGTGACCAACGACGTCCGGTCGTGACCAATTTTTCTGGTCGCGACCACTTTTTCTGGCCGTACGTCCAACTTTCTTGGTCGCGACGTTGGTCGCTACTAACAATCTTGGTCGCACATGCCGTTCTAGTATAAATACGGCTCGGAATTTTGGTCACTAGCTCAGTCCAGTCCCGGAGGTTACAGGAACTAACCGTAACGTCATATCGTCATTTTATTTGCACCCTACTAAATATTGTTAAGAATAGAGAAAATTGTATCTGAAACATTGTAAAGAAAGAAGAAATTAAATACTGGTCATTGATATTGAAATTTAAACTGCTGTTTTTCGTCTTTCACAATACCAAGACTGAGCTCACTTTCGGCCACAACCCTCCGGCGACAAATAGCAGTGTACATCCAGTGAATCCAGCAGATTAGAGAGAGATAAGAGGCTTTTGAAAGAGAACCACACTGTCCCCTGGCACGTTACAGTATTAACCAAATTTTCGTCAAAAATTGGCAATTTTAAGGCAAATCATTAATATTCATGAATATGCAAATAAGCTGAGCTAATTTGCATAATATAACGACAAATAAAAGAGCAAGTCATACGCTTTCATTTGATACATTTAGACATATGTAGGTCAAATTTCAATCAAGATATGACCAAATAAGTTTTTGTAGCCTATATTTTGATAAAGAATTAATATGGTTAAGGAGGTTTTAGACAAAAGTTACAGCCAAAAGCCCAAACGGCCAGATTTTAAGCAACGCTTATCTTGTAGCATTTGTTATAAGCTTTCTGAAAATCATGCCTTCCCCCCTGGGGAGCAGGTAAATACTAAAATGTGAATGTACATACAATACTTTTGCAATTATCAAGCGCCGAAATGTGGTGACCACAGAAAGCAGTTGTATGCACAGATATCATATCTTCATGTATATAAAATTGTTTTTCGAATAAAGGTGAATCCATGGCATGTCGGAGAGTTCAAGACACTCAAGTACCAATTTCCCAGATATATGTTTTATGGTCTTCTCCAAATCAGAGTTCTGTGTTGAGCACATCCTTGAAGTATTTTGAATCCATTTTATCCATTGGTAAGCTTTTGCAGACGTCTTAGACTTATTATTATCATGCCTGCATGCAGAAAGCAAGACATGACCATCACACATTTCTACATTTTGGTGTCAAGGCAGTCAAGCAAAATACATGTAACATGTCCTACATTTGAGATTCATACCTTCTATTCTATTATATTGTGAAAAATGGCACCATTCAAGTTAAAAGGAGCAATTTGATCTGTCTATTATTCTTATTTGTGATCAAGGTCAAATATCGTCCGGACATTGAATTGTTTTGATTTGTTCTCATTCTTTTTTTCATTTAATGGATTTTCAATGATATGAATTAAAAGGAGATATTTAGATGAATAATACTTTGAAAAGGGTCAACCTTTAGAAAATTCAATGTTGGTTTATGTTTCAACTTACCAAACTTACCAACCAAAGATGCCTTTTGTCATCCCTTAGATAAAAAGCTTGCGACAATATTGAGGCAATACATTTCTCCTTTTGCCTCAACTTTTTATATGCAATATTGTGCAAACATGATACTTATCTTATCAATATTCGTTAATCACTGGATCATCTTCTACAGCTTTCAAAATGGAACAAGATAATAATTCATTATGTTTGTTGTTTAAGGAAAGCCATATGGTGTTTTGATTCTCTGTTTATTCCAGCTTGAATTTCCATTGAAAAAGACTTGGACAATGGTTTAATCAAGAATTCGAAGAAAAACAATGAAACGTAGTCTATTGTGAAGTGTAGGATATTGACAAGGAATGTTTTATGTATCAAATTGCAAAACAATGTGTGAATTAGTAATGAACTTAGTTATTTAAATAAACTGAACCATACTTTATCCAGGGGATGGCACATTTTAAACCTTGTTTCATCATTCCCCAGTTTTTGTATCTTTTATGGAAAAAAGCCCAAAACACTTAACTTGGAAAGCTTTAAGAGAAGAGAGGAAAATCTTGTTGGCCAATACTTTTCTCCTTTTCTCTCAAGGCTTTCTGTGTTATTAGATGCAAACTTTACACTTTGAGCTTCTGCAAAACAAATGATTATCAGAAAGAAAATATTGGTGTATACTATATCACAGAAAATATTGAGGAAGAAGGCTAAAATTCTGGTAACTAGCATCTCCTTCTTTGTCCTCAATAATTTCCCCAGCACTTTTAATGGGAACTTCAAAATGAGGTCTTGTTTGGAAAAGGTTTAATTTTTGTAAATCTCAAATTTGGTACATCTTTACCAATGTGAATCTTTCTTTACCAAGGAAAACACACCCTAATATAGAGAAAAATAATTGACCCGGCAGAGTGACATTAACTGTATTCAAAAGTGGAAAAAGTTATTTCCAGTTTAGATGGGAATGGTCCGTCGTTAATTTACGTAAAAGCGTGCACTGTATCCGTTATACAGCATTGTGCCGCCATGTGAAAATAAGATTTTTTCTAATGTAGTCAAATAAAAATGTTAAGCTTTGATCGAAATTTTCAGTAAAGCTGATCATCAAAGTGACATTTCGCGATTATTTTTACATAAATTTTACTTCTATTCTATCTGAAAGAGCATGTTTTCTTACGAAAGTTCTGAAAATTGCAAGCCAAAATATTGAACCGTTTACGAGAAATGTATATTTTTGTGCTTAAATTAAACAAATTGTTGTGGACAACAGTTCACATTTATATAGAATTTGTCATTTCTGCCTAAACTTTAAAAGCGTATTTTTCCATTATAAATAACAACTTCAAAAAAATGGATAGCATTTCTACGCATTAGAATAATCAATCTTTGCATCAAGACATACTTTCTAAAAAATGAAATAAATGTGAAATGTCACTTTAAAATATGCGTAATCTCCAAAACATGAAAATATTTAAATACAGTTCACTTCCTAGTTATATCGTACAGATGGCACAGGCTGACACCAGGATCAGAAATTTTGCATATTCAGTTAACCAATTACCATTTTAAGATGACGCGACAAATGTATGCGCGTGCAAATACTGTTAAGTCGTTGGATAATATGATTATTAGCTGTAAATAGCGAAGCATGCAAAGTGTTCGGCAAATCACGAGGGGTTCCGGCATACCTATCACCCCTGGAAGATAAGTCTGTTGACCTTTCCGCTTGGTCTGCTCTGCCGGGTCAAATCTCGCCGTCTATACGTGCTATCACTCGGGCCGTTGCAAACCCCGTGCAGTATCATCGATAGATGGCTGGTGTACTGGGTAGGTCATACTTTTTCCATTTTTGTTTCGTGTGAAAACGCTTTTCAGCTATATTTTGTAGTGTACTAGGCTGACCATATTTTTGAGTACATACATGTCAAATATTAGCCCAAAGATTTCACAATCAACAAAATTATTCAACAATAAAGACGTAGTCTGAATAATACCTAGTTTTAATCACTTCCCGAACAAGACATGGTTGTGTTGTCCCTAATGGACAAGACTTTGGAAACCATTTAGACACAAGAGAAAATGCTGAGGTTAACCATCACCTTTTGTCTCAATATTATTTCATGCTATAATGTACACAAAAATCATCTCTAACAACATTGATTTTGTCAGCTGCAGTAGCTAAAAAATTGGACCACCCTTAAGCCTCTCTTACAACCCGTCGTGCGTCTTTTTAAATCGTACGTTTTTAAACGCTGAAAAATCGCACGATTTATAAAGACGCACGACGGGTTGTAAGAGCGCCTCATAAGAATTGTCCAGTCAATTCTTTGCAGCGTGCAGTCTGCGTCGTGGTTACGCCCACAAAAATCGTACGTTGCACGTGCGTCCATCGCACGACTAAACGTACGTTTTAGACGCAGACAGCACGCAGACCGCACACAGGAGCAAGTACGACCGGTTGTAAGAGAGGCTTTAGTTATGGCCGCTCAAATTTCGTTGCTTGTGAAAGGGTTAAAATCGCTTAAACTGAAGGCTTAAGGAAACATTTAGGACAAAGAAGAAAATGCTTTAATCAGCATTTTCCTTATCACATGTCTTTGCACTGATAACCAATTTCCTTTCTTCTTGAAAACCACCGGTTATTGACCAGCCTAAGTATTGTGGCGTAATGTCTGGTGTCACTCATAAATTGGTGAATCAATCATCAATCACATAACATTACTTTGTAGTCTGTGATAATCGGTAATCCGTGTGTATTTGAGTATTAAGAATGCCAACAACGCAAATCAGAGAAACAATTCCCTTGTAATGACGAAACTGCTTGTTGGCATATCTGTAGACGCGTCGTATTCCTGTGACGTCACGTCAAAAACAACAATAATAAACAACAAAATTGAGATAAACAGTCGATTACAGGGATATTGTACAGAGAGAGTACAAGAAAATAACTCAAACCCTTTGATATAATTGTTTTAGAGAAAACGCATCATTTTGTAAAGCCTGTTAAATGCGTTTTAGTATTCAGACGTCACACTGACGTCAAATTACAATCATACATGCTTACTGCTTATATGAATAGTTTTAGCAATTTTCTGTTCATGATCACGTGTACACAATAAAGATAAAATCATGCAAATACTTTATCAAGAGTCACAACTGATGATAACGTCAATATATAAATAACGTCGACGATAGGTCATTTTTATCTAATACATATGAGCCGTTATGCAGGAAAAACTGCCTAAATGACAAAATTTTCGATTTTGAGATTTTTCCATTTTTAGGAAGTGCTATCGTTTTGATTTACAAAATCGAAAAAATTATGACTCTATCTAAAAAATTGATGAAGTTACAGCTGTTTTTGTACAATGGGTGTCGGTAGTTACAAATTGACATCAAATGTCTAATATTTGTATTGCAAGAAGAATTTGTGCTGTAGGAAAAATAACTCTAGTTTACTACATATTTGACAGTATAATAATAAACTAGTTGTTATGTTTATATTTCATTTATTTATCTCTCATAAATAAAGTAAAAAAACAAAAAACAAAAATGGTTGCCATGGCAACCAGTCACAAATTTTGCAAGTTCGAAAAAATCGTCACGGATCTTCAACATCGGCAATCAAAATGGATAAGTTGTTAGGCGTTTATTGCTTTGACGGGCGGCGTATTTGATGTTAGACGCGCGACCTCTATTTGCGACCTTTGATTGTGTTATTAGAAATTAGACGATTCGAAATTTCGCGTGAGCGTTTCAGAGTTACATGTCAATCCCTCTTTCGGGCGCAGTTTGTGAGCGGAGCAAACGCATTTTTACGCGCTTTTGGGTTTAATGTGATATGATTCCCTGTCAATCAATCAGGAGTAATGCTTTCGCATAATCCATAACTTTATGCTAGGTTCCCACCGCCGATCAAATCAACTCGATCAAGCGATCGAGTGCCAATCGAGGTCGCTCAGCATGGGTGATTGGGATTAGTCGAGATGATCGAGTTTGGTCTGCATCGATCGGTACTCTTGTCAATTTGTTTTGACATGTCAAAAAAAACTTGTTTAGCGATCGAGTAGAAAACACATCGGGAAATACTCGAGTATACTCGTGTAGAAGATCGAGCTGATCGGGAATCAATCGTGTAGTGATTGGGTGTGATCGAGTAGGTCACTTTAATCGGGATTTGATTGGATGAAAAAGTGGGGCAAATGTCGAGTTGATTGGGATGCGTTCATGAATTACTCGTAGAAGTCGAGGTGGTCGATTGCTTTCAACTGCAGAGGCTCAACTCGATCTACTCGATCGCTTGAATTCCCTCGACCAAACCCGAACAAATTACTTCTTCTCTATCTCTAGTCGATCGAATCCGACCTCTATACCGGATTTTATTGGATGCACAGATGAAGCAGAAGTCAAGTTGATTGGGGCTTGGAGTAAAAGTCGGGGTTATCAAGTGCACATTCGATACAGGTCGGGATATATCAACCAGATCATACTCGATCTCCAGACATGATTGATTCTCGATAACGTCGATCTACAACTCGATCAATACACAATCACATCTCGATCATTTTTGTACACGATCGCACTCGAGTATTTTTGCATGTCAAAATATATCGAGTAGGAAGCCCGAGGAAGCCCGAGCGATGCAGATTAATTTCGATCACCCCGACCGTTCCCAATCACCCGTACAGACTGAGCTTGATCTGTATTTGATCGCTTGGTCGATGCAATCTGATTGGCTGAGGAAACACTAGGTCATGTGGTGATAAATGCATACAAACATAACGTGATCCTGCGCAGATTATATTTACACAAATATTGAAAACTATCGGAAATAGTGGGATATGTGATTCCCCGCTCTGAGACAAAACACATGCGATTGAAGCAATGGTATTCAATGACTTCAGAAATGCAGTAAATGGTGAGCAAATAGCTAAAAGTACATTTACGTCATATTCAAATTATGTATATGTTTAAACCGACAATATTATGAAGTTATTATGAATATGACTGATAGTCACAGACAATGCAAAAAGAGTTCATTCAGTTCAGCTCGACCTAGTCGTGTATAGATCGAGATGGTCGGGTCTTCATTGTGTAGGGCTCGAATACAGGTCTGTGAGATCTGGTTGAAATCGGAAAGATGGTCGGGCTGCAATTGGGAAAGAATGGGGAGTGCTTGTGCGGGGGTCTAGTTTGGTCGACTAGAGATCGAGAAGAAGTCGTGTGCATACATTTGGTCGCAATAGATCAGGGAAGCTAAAAGGTCGTGTTGATCGAGTTGAAAAAATTGGCATTGGGGACCTAGTATTAATGAAAGCGACGTAACAACATCACATCATGATTGCAGTTACAATATAATTGATAAGAACGTGAATTAATCGAAGCTTGTAGTTGGCATATTTATTAAGATAGAGGTCGGACTTTGTTCTTTCGTTTGCAAAGAAGGTACCTCTTATCAGAGTTAATTTCGTACACCAAAACCATGGCATAGAATCATCCAGTCGATGATTCTTTTGTGCATTCATGCATTCATGCATTTATGTTGGATCAACGTAGATCTATGTCAGGCCTGTAGGAAGCAATTTCATATTGGGTGGGCTAAAGCCCGTTTGCCTGAAAATGAGGGGGTGGGTGGGTGCTAAATTGAATTTTGCTTAAATTTTCATTGTAAAATAAAGAAATTCAGCATTTTTAGCCAACTTTGGGGGGGGAGCTTAGCCCCCCTCCCTACTAGCTCCTCCCCCTCCCCTGTTTCTACGGACCTGTATGTACATACACGTGATCGTAAGATCGCGATGAACGCCAATGCCAGAAATTGATCAAATGGGTTGTTTTTCCTAAATCTTTACCTGTTTTGCAGTGTTATCTGTACTTTTAGAGATAAAAGCACACCTTACAAATACGATGCTAACTAGACCTGGCAACTCAATATAAGTATGTCGGGTGTAAAACACTGGATTAACTATAAGTAGCGATTTTTAAAACAACTAACGTTAGACTAGTGCATCTAAATTTTCTTTGTTGATCACAAACAAATCAGGAAAAGGTGTTAAATCTTGCATTCAATGTTTTATTGGGGGTAGATTCAGGATTCCGAATTTTACAAGGGAGGTGGGGGTATCTCATTAATTTAAAAAAAAGTGGGTTTTCCAACCTACCGACGCAATCCTTTAGCCAAATTCACCTGAAACACTGGTGTTTTATGGCATCTCTGAGTTTTTGCCTGCTTGTTACGTAAAATTTGCTGAAGCAGTAACTTTTATTATTACATATTTCAATTCACATGACACAGTTTTAGCTTTTATTATCATAAATTAAACGCCTGGGCTTTTTTAAATTAACATTTTTCAGTAATATTTTCTTGTAAACCTGTTATAAATATCAGTGTATCATGAGCTATATCAACACATTTTTAATAAAGATCAGGTGTCAGGTCAAATAAAATCCGTAATACCATTTGATACTTTTGTATTGTATGAAAAAATTCCATTTGTGTTACAAAGAGGCATAATAAGGTAAAAAAAAGTTCTCCCAAGGGAGGTTTCGAACCCGCACCATCAGGTAATCAAAGCGCTGAAAACGCTGAAGGCCTTGAAGAATTTGAACACATGCAGATTATTGGCATGAGAAAGTTCAAATATTCTTTAACTTCAGCAATAATCAAAGCGCTGAAAGTGCTGAAGGCCTGGAAAGTGTACGAAAAATAATAAGAGTAATATTTTAATCTTCTGTTTTTTTTAAGAAGTTTCGAACAAATTTGAACACATGCAGATTTTTGGTGTAAAACAAAAGTAAAATGAACAGAAATCATCTGTATGGTATGAAACAAAAGTAAAATGAACAGAAATCATCTGTACTGGATGGCCACTAGAATCATGGGGGCCAAATTATCAAGGACCAGGTAAGAAGGATTTCGATTGCAGATTTATCCATTTTATTTATTGCATGATCAATTCCTGTCCAAATTGTGTTAACAATAAATCTGCGACCAAAAGCGGTCTTAAGACCGTGAATAATTTGGGTCCTGCCCCCTGGTTAATAAACCATCGAAACACAATAGCATATTATCAGAACATTATATAAAAAAATAAGTGCATGTCGTTCTTTAAACCCTTTATCATTCCATTACCAAACGGCAAAATTTTAGACTTGTCCAAATTCAAAGATGTTGCAGACGACAATTTCAAGTAATTACTAAATATAATTTCACATTTTTTCACAATGTTTTTCAAACCCATTATCTCTAGGGGAGTCAAAAACAGTCATTATGTGGGAATGGGTTAATAAATCTGTTATTATTTTGCTTCTGAAGCTAGAAGTTTTTGAAATTCCCCGTTAAGGGCATTTTCTTTTGTTGAAAAAGACATGTTTTGGTTAAATTTCAATTATAACATGCAAGTCAAAACATATAAGAGAACATGAAATATCATGGAAAAAAACTTGTCAAATTATCTTGACATTATATAAAAGTATGCGAGCAAAACTTATTATATATACAAGAGGGCCATGATGGCCTTATATCGCTCACCTGAGTTTCCGATTCTACAGACAAGGTTTTCTATTTCAAGGTCCAATAAAAGGGCACATTTATAACTTAGAATGCGTGATCACAATCAGGCTTAAATTTTCTATAATGCGGTAGTAACTCTGAATTAAATAATCGAACCAAACAAAGCCAAGAACTGCATTTTTTAGCATTCAAGGGCAGACAATTCTTCACTTTCTGGCCCGATCAGGCCCATAATTGAATTCATCCGAGAACTTATAACCATAAATGTTTTGACCAAGATTGGATTATGTTTGTGGATGCCAGTGTGTAAACATCAAATTGTGGACGGAGTACGGACAGACAGACGGACGCTGGACAGAAAGCGACCACAAAAGCTTACCTTGAGCACTTCGTGCTTAGGTGAGCTAATAAGAATATAATGGAAATCATGGATTGATATCAAAAGAATAAGCAGTATATAAAAGTACTGTGTTTATGTTTCTGACAATGTACAATTCATGGTTTTTTTTTGCTCCTTTATAGAAATTACCAATATATCTTTGTTAATTTATCTCTAAAGTTAAGATTTACCTGCTTTTATTGTTTGTTGGAAATGGAATAAATGCTCACCAAAAACATTCTATCAATTTCCAATTCTTTCTTTAATTCTCTAGACAAAAATAATACTAAATTTAGCAATGCATACTACAGAAGGGCCAAGATGGCCCTGAATCCCTCACCCGAGAGGGCTTTGAAAAAACAAATGCAAAATTACAAAGCTCTAAGGATCCATAGAACCGACTCAATGTTCCCTGGTTTTTTTTCAAATATGATTTACTTGACATGACCCACATTTTGACATGACCTTGATATCACTAAGATAAATGTTCTGAATAATTTCCCCCAAAGATTGAGCGGGAAATGGGACTCTTAGAGCAAAAACAAGATTTGACATAGTCACCTAGTTTTGGACCTGTCATGACTCGCTTTTTATCATAACCTAACAATCATCAAGATAAACATTCTGGGAAATCTTCACAATGGTTGAGCAGGAATTCTGACCTTCAGATCGAAAGGAAGGATTTCATTATATTTGACCTAGTGACCTAGTTCTTGACTTGTCATGACCCAATTTTTATCATGGCTTAAATCATCAAGATAAACATTCTTAAAAGATTAAACATTCATTGAGCCAATATTGTGATTCAGGAATTTAATCATATTTGACACAGTGACCTAGTTTTTATACGCCGCCGAAGGTGGCCGTATATTGGCGTCATCTTCTCCGTCTGTCCGTCCGTCCGTCCATCCGTCCGTACGTACGTCCATATTTCTTGTGAACGCAACTCCTCCTAAAGTTCTGGTCGGATCTTTACGAAACTTGATCAATGTTATCACCTCAATTGGTAGATGTGCATGAAGGAAGGATTTTACGGTTCAATGATTTTTGCCTGAGTTATGCCCCCTTTGATACTTTTTCTTGTGAGCGGCGTATATTGTGACCATGGCACTCTTGTTTGTACCTGACATGACCTAATTTTCATATGACCTAGATATTTTCAAGAAACATATTCTGGACAATTTATACATTGATTGGACCAATATTGTGATTTGTAAATCAAACAAGAGTGCCATGATCCCAAGCCTATTCTAATAGAGATGTCAAAACCAGGTCTTGTTTGGGAAAGGGTTAACCCATTCCCACATTACGACGCCTTTTGATGCCCTACAAGATAAAGGCATTGGGAAACATTGTGGGAAATGAAGAAGTTGCTTATGACAAGCAATTTCTTCATTTTCCACAATGTTTTTCACCCAGACAGACAAAATAATGTTGAATTTCATTCACTTGAAATTGTGGTCGGCAACATCTTTGAAATTGGACAAGCCTACAATATTGGCCGTCTGGTAATGGATTAAAGTTTTAAGTTGAAATCGTATGGAATCATAGTACTGTATTTACATTTGTTGCATGGTGACATGTATAATGCCATGATGTATTTCATATTGACATTATGACAGGATTATAGGCTGGTTTTGACTTGACAAGTTTTTTTATGATCAATTTTGTACATTAAGCACAGGTTTGACAAATCTAATATTTATACTTCAGTTTCATATCATTGAATTTAACTATTCAGACCTGTTAAATCTTTCCAAATCGACAATATTTTATACCAGTCCAATTTGAAAGACAAAAGACATGATATCGAATGTAGAAAATGTTTATTTTATAGCCAAGGAAATATTGAGGCGAAAGGAGGAAATGCTAGTCACCATCACATTCTTCTTTTGCCTCAATGTTTTCCCAAGCCTTTTCTAGTAGGTACGTCAAAACCCAGTCTTGTTTTGGCAATTGTAAGTCATTTCAATCACAAAAGTTACCTTAGCAATGGTGCTCATATTGTTCTCGTTGAATTCCGAGAACCTTGCAATGAACGAGTTTCTTTAAATATTAATTAGCATAGAAAGAGATTACAATATGCCACAATACGTTTAGTGTTTTAAAAATGCATTTGGTTGAATGACAAATTGCCATACCCATATAAGCATTACAAAGCAAAACCGCAGTGCTTAGAGCTACAATGTATACATTTCCGTAATTGATCTTACGGGAAGATTCATCGTCTTCAGTCGATCTACGCGTATTAATATACAAGCGCGGAATCAGGGACTTTTTCCAGGGGGGGGGGGGGGTTCAACCCATGCGCAGATCGAGACGGGGATAAAATAAATATTTTACGATTTTGAATGCCTTTACTACTATCAACGTATGTATTTACTTCTTTTGTAATGTACATGGGTCGAAATTTACAAAATCTGCATAAAGTAGTATAGATCTAATCCAGTTTCGATTTACTTTTCATCGCGCAAGAACACTATCTATCTGCGTTCAACGTTTTCACAAGATAGTGATTCTGCACGCCCTGAGAAAAATGGCATGCTAACTTTGGCCTTCTTCAAGGCCAAAAAATACTCAAACAGTAGCCTACGTCTTAACCCACTCGGCCATTGCCTCTTATAGATACTAGTAATGTACATTTTGTAATTATCTTTATCGTGATTCAAGCTGTTTGCGCAACACTTTAAACCATGATATTCCGATTTTTTCTCTCGGTAATCAATTGAATTTGCATTTTTAAGCACCATCAATCTGAATGAATCCAGATAACATAATTTCATAATGTTACATCTGAAGATCGCGCATTAGGGGTCATCTTCTGTGACCTGGGAATTTCCATTTTTTTCTATTTTTACACCAACCAATCAAAACGCTCGTTGCAAACGCAGGTCTGTTGTCCCTGACAACAACACCAAAATCATGGCTGCGGTCGATAGACACGCGCTTGACACCGAGCAAAGAGCAAAGTCCGTTAGTTTTGATAGCAAAGATATGGCATTTATTAATGAAGTGGATAGGTTTCGGTATATTTTTGGCACTGTACTAAGTGGCAGTTTTGTGCGATCATTGTGCTAACCCGAAGAAGATCGGAGTGTAATTTTGAACATAAATAAACTATATTTTGACAATTGGTATACGATATTTGCAGTAGTCAGATTAGCTCAGTTGGTAGAGCTGCCGACTTGAAACCCGAAGTTTAGAGGTTCGAACCTCGCGCCGACACCAACTTTTTGTCCCCCTATTTTTTTATCATCTTTATTACATTTTTCCATACCAAATTATTCTAGAAATTGCAAAAACGAAATAAAAATACAATCACCAATTATGTTTTTATATCCGTGATTTCTAGAAACTTTTAGTTTGAAAAATATAAAATACATAGTAGGAAAAAGTATACGAAGCCTGTGTGGGAGTCGATCCCTGGTCATCAGGTTCATGGATGGGACGCTCTACCGACTGAGGTAATTGGGAATCCATATTACGGTGATTTAAATTGCCAATATATAGTTTATCGTGGATGGTTAGTCAAAACCTCGTAACTACAGCTTGAAAAAGCTGGAGTTACGAGGTTTTGACTCCCCACCGATGTTATACGTTTGTAAGTTAACATCGCTTTGTTTCGGGTTGGCGTGATGATCGTGTTGAACTGTTGCTGCCATGCAGAAGACTATCTTCTTCATAAATGCCATGTCTTTGCTCTCAAAATTAACGGACTTTTGTCTTTGTCTTTGTAATGAAATCACCACTCTGGAGGCGTCCATGGCTACTAGTTATCGTTAGAAACGGAAGTGTAGTGTGCACGGTAGTGCGCATGCCCGTGCGCATGCGAAAAATCTACCAACTTTTCCAAAGTAAAATCTGATTGGTCCAAAGAAAGGTCACAGAAGATGGCCCTCAACGGGTCGTCGTTAGATCCTACTGAAAGATAGGATCTATATTTCAATTAGATTGAAGCACCATCATCTTACAATTTTATAATGGTTTAATCTGATTTTCCGAGATAAAAGAAAGCAAATACTACAGTACATGGGCGGGGTGCCTGTTTGGCAAGATTTTAAACTAGAACATCGCTATCTGTCAGGTTTATACAGTGATGCGTAAATTATAATGAAATCCCAAGTTTCACATTTGATCTTAACAATTAAGTTTACATGATTCATACCACTCTTTATGTATTTGTAAAACACTGGACTCGAACGACAAGATAAAACATGTGACAGGAATCCCTGTCACCCGGTTAACTTTTTCTGCTTCAAAATTTACCTTGATAATAAGCATATCATCGCAGAATTAACAATGAAATGAAAACAAAAGTCATACCTCTATATCATTATCCATTACATGTCCTGAACACTTTCCAAATGATCTAAATTTTGCTTATTTAATAAAGTCAATGTAAACATGTCATGTTTTCTTTGACGTCATCAAAATATCGGTTTTCCCAACGTCATCAGCAACGTCATTTAGGCAGGTTTTCCTGGAGAACGGATCATATATTCACTGTATTACGGAATGAGAAGTGAAAAAAACTTAAATTATAACTTTTTAATGTCCCATTATGTGATTTCTCTTCGATATTTTAGCTCTTGCGCCTTAACGTCAACAACGTCATTGTAACGTCGTTACTAATAATCATAAAATTAACATCCAAACATCCTGACGATTTATATTTGTGAAACCAGGACATGAATATTAAAAGTTTAAACTTATAAGGCTTGTTATTCACTTTTCAAGTTTGATTTAGGTATCTACCGTAATGTGGACTATTTATTCCACTTAACTCTATTTCGTTTTATCAATTTGATTTCCCTTTATAAGTTCAAAGTTGTGTGGGAAAATGTAATATACTTTATTTTTAAAGTCGTTTCTCTACTTGTTAGTGATTTTCAAAAGAAAAAATATTTATCCTAAAACTATATACTAGTCTAGTAGATTTCGATTATGTCAAGGCTGAACTTTCATTTTTCTGGCATAAATGAATTGTGGCGTACAACTATGAATAAAAATAGAATACCCATCGAGTAAGAAGAGATTAGACAAAGATTCTTAAACGAAATTAAAGTATGATAAAATATACGGTGTACAAAATCGAAAAAATAGATCTCTACTTATAAAGGCACACCACAATTAGCTGAAGTACGGTAGAAGACTGAAAACATTTATCAATCTGTAAATTGTTCTGGATTCAAACAAGCATCTTTGTCCGCTCCTTTTTACCATAATTCAGTACAGACCAGCCCGTTTGACATATATGTACTCACTGATGTGCGACACATTGTTTTGATGCAACCACACATTACAAGTTCCCAGAGTGCATATCGGTCAAATGTGTAAGGAACCTCTTTGCAACCTTCAAACTTTGATTGTTTTACAGATACTGAGTGCTAAGGTTGATCTCTGCCTGATTTAATAGTACTGTTGTTTTTTTTAAGGCACTTCAAGAATAATTGTCCCAAGAACTGTCATTTCTCTGTTTCAATGTCAAAAAGACACCAGTTCCATGCTTGATATTGCCTTTTCTCGGAGTACGGCCATGAGAAGTGTTTCATGGCGTTTCCTTGCTCGTTCTTATTCAGCCTTTTTTGTAGCACCACTGTATTACTGTTTTTGTCAAGAAGCTTTATTCTTTTGACATAAAAATATCCGTCACCAAACTTGCTGAAACGTTGATCAATTTCAGGTTTTGTTCCCATACTGGGAAAAATATCTACACCCTAACGTAAAATAGCACAGGAATCTTTTGTTGATTCACTGACTACAGTTCCAATTAGAACTTGATATGATACAATTGCTCCATTTGATATATATCCCTGGCTTCTTTGACAGACAATCCACTCGCCATTTTATTTACAATACAAAAAACTAATGCACACGAATATCAATTTTACCCACAATTACATACGCAATGCACGTCTTTGTACAACAACCATTTCCTCTTAAATTATTTTGCATATATAAAAACTAAATACTTATGTAATTGAATATTAAACGTACAAAAATATACACTAGATACACAATATTTGGGATTCAATACATGTACACTCGCATGAGGACATTTTCGACTGACAAAATTACCATATATACTCGTCTTCTCAGAAAAATGATTGAAATATGCCCTCGTGATTCCCGACGAAACAAAATGACACAGTATGTTCAAAATTCTTTTGATTGTGTTAATTAATTACGCAAAAAGGAATGTGACAATTGTCAATAAAACGAAGTCTGTTTTGAAAATTAAAATACCACGATTTACCCCACCCACCACTTTTCTCCTTTTGCTGTAGTCGTCAACAGTATTGTCCATAAATATTGACCTGAACCTACGGAATATTTAATGAGTAATTGTAATGCGAAATAATCATTCTCCAACATATGTTGGCACGAGAGGCATGTGCAGAATACAAAGTCATAATGCTTATGGAAACTATCGACTCAGCTCTACAGTGAGGATTGCTGGCGAGTATTGATTATTCCTTGTCACTATTACGCATTGCATATTCATCGGGTTCATGTCAATATTTACAGACAATACAAACGGAATATTTAATGAGTAATTGTAATGCGAAATAATCATTCTCCAACATATGTTGGCACGAGAGGCATGTGCAGAATACAAAGTCATAATGCTTATGGAAACTATCGACTCAGCTCTACAGTGAGGATTGCTGGCGAGTATTGATTATTCCTTGTCACTATTACGCATTGCATATTCATCGGGTTCATGTCAATATTTACAGACAATACAAACGTGTTATTCATTTTTAATTGGACGTCCGAAAGGACGTACAATTCTTATAACCACTTTTGGACAGGTGAAATGGGTTTTCATTACCAAAAAACCCTTTCTCAGACTCAATTGCCAGTTGACCAAAATTCAAAATAGATTTTGCGACCATACAGGAAAACTGTCGTATCTTTTCCTACTTTCTATGTGTTCTCTAACAAATACTATAAGATTCATTGGCCGATTCAATTCATGCCACGTCTTAACCAACTTTACGATCTTTTTTCGATTTAATCATTTTCTTGTAGTTTTTTGACTTTCGTAATATTTATTGTGTAAAGGGTAAGATCTTTAGAAAGCGATACATGCATACACTACGGTTATAATGTAAACAGACACCCTATATCATCAGCAGCAGTGATAGCTCAAGCGGGAAAGGATTAACCTCGCAACCTTTTTTCAGTTTGAAATTTGGAACGCCGTTGGTTCAAAACCAGTTCGGATTATTTCTTCTGTAAAACGTTTGTTTTTCTTGATGTGTTTACTGAAAACACACATTTTAGAATGATTACCCAATTTAATGCACGTATTGTGTATGATAGGTTCCTTTTCTTTGATCATTGTTGTTTAAGTCTTTGACATATTTAAAGGAACGGGGTTTCCACGAGACGTACTTTGGAACCAGGGTTTTGAAATTGATTATCGGGGAGTGAGTTCATTTCGCAACTCGGGTTCGACTCGATGACAAATCGGGGTTCCATCTGAACAGCCTCAGATGAGACACTAGTGAAATCCACCTATTCAGAAAAAT
Source organism: Fragum sueziense (assembly GCA_963680895.1). Lineage (NCBI taxonomy): Eukaryota > Metazoa > Mollusca > Bivalvia > Cardiida > Cardiidae > Fragum > Fragum sueziense. Next base: position 32,765,605 of record OY804594.1, on the reverse strand, counting down.
AGTTGCTCTTACGAGTTTTTTTCTCCAGCATCTGTATCACTGATATTCGACAGTATCATGACCTATTTACATACTGATCGATGGTCATGACAACAATGATTATTACTAGTATAAGACTAAGTGACAGCGATCTGTATTTATTTCGTTTAAGCGACCCGTTTACGTGTATTGAGCTAAGAAGATGAAGCAATGGGTCTGCAACAGATGGTACCTGGATGATCGTATGAATATGTTTACAGATAGGGACATTGCTATTCTCAAATTTTCGTTGATAATGATATGAACATTTAAATTGCTTATTGTACTCCACTGCCATTTTCCCGACGGCACGTTCCCAATTTCTTCTTTTTATGCACATCTGTAGATGTAAGGATGCTGCGGTAGTACTTGTATGAGGAATCCATGGTTAGGTGCTCCAATTCATCTGGTATTTTGTTTCAGGAAAAGTATGTATTGAATTTGTTTTGTAACCACAACCAGGGAAAACTGCTACCGTGTTTTTTTCTTTTTTTACTCTAAACAGGAATAAAAATCAAAGTGCTTGGAGCACTATATTTAGACGCCTCTCATTGATTGACCGGAATTGTATGTAAATGATCGGCGTTTCATTACTTTATTTCGTTGAATTTGTGTTAAGATCGATTCTAAATCACTGCGGTCGTTTTTTCGCCAACGATGGTGGAGATAGAAGTCGAACAAGAGTGCCATGGTCACAATATACGCCGCCACTTATAAAACTTGAGACAAAAAAAATGACATTGACAAGGATTTATAAATATTCACACAAAAACCTGTAAAAAGTTGTGTTCACAAAAAGGTTTTTATAAATATCCAGTCAAAAACCTGGAAGGAATTGCGTTCACGAGACTGAAATATCATTAAGCTCTAGAGACTAAGATTGAAGGGGGCATAACTCAGGCAAAAATAAATGAACCATAAAATCCTTACTTCATGCACATCTTCCAATTAAGGTAATAACATCCACCAAGTTTCATAAGGATCCAGTCAGAATCTTAGAAGAAGTTGTGTTGACAAGGCTGCAATTTCAATCAGCCCCAGAGACTAAGTTTTAAGGGGGCATAACTCTAGAAAAAAATCAATGAACCATAAAATCCCTCCTTCATGCAAATCTACCAATTGAGGTGATTGACCAAGTGTCATTAATATCCAGCCATAAACGTAGGAGGACTTGCGTTGACAAGGCTGCAATTTCAATAAGCCCCACATACTAAGTTTTAAGGGGGCATAACTCTGGCAAAAATCAATGAACCATAAAATTCTTCCTTCATGCACATCTACCAATTGAGGTGATAACATTGACCAAGTTTCATTAAGATCTAGCCAGAAACTTAGGAGGAGTTGTGTTGACAAGGCTGCAATTTCAATAAGCCCCAGAGACTAAGTTTTTAAGGGGCATAACTCTGGCAAAAATCAACGAACCATAAAATCCTTCCTTCATGCACATCTACCAATTGAGGTGATAACATTGACCAAGTTTCAAGAAGATCCAGCCAGAAACTTAGGAGGAGTTGCGTTGACAAGAAAAGTGTACGGACGGACGGACGGATGGACGGACGGATGGACGGACGGACGGACAGACGGAGAAGATGACGCCAATATACGTCCGCCTCCGGCGGCGTATAAAAAAGATGATTAAAAAGAACAGTGTCTGAGTAGAATTCGAACCCAGGGCCTTCCGGATATAACATGTCTAAAGAGTACAAGGTGAGTGCTCTGCTAAGTGAGCGGCTTTCATTTATGTAGCGCGTTGGCTTACATTTTGAATAAATTGCTTTGTAGCGTACTTTTTAAAATCAATGAAAAGTATAACTGACGACAATACTCATAGTAAACCGAAACAAGAAGACAAAAGTGCTAATCGCATGGCCTTAATTGAATTTGGTAATCAAATTAATAGTGATTATTCATAGCGACAAATCAGTTGTCTTGAAACGGCAATCAAATCAATTTGAAGCCTGAGAAGGGTTTTCTGGTATGAAAGCCGATTTCGTATGTCCGAAACCGATCTTATAGAATTAAACACAGAAGAATGAATAAAATATCTTTCGTTCATGTACAATCCCGCTCAATCAATCAGAGACGTCCAATTACAGTGCTCTCAGCACTTTGGTTTGTTTTTCTCTATTGATTGGGTTCTGCTAAAACCCTTGTAACTTAAAATCAGTATAAATGCATTGTCTGAAGCTCTACGACGATTAAGAGCTTTTTAAGTTTTACTCATTTAACATCCTGATATTTTATAATAAATGACAACAAATCGCTTAAAATCAATCTTATTGATATTATCAATTCACTTATGAAATTTTATAAAGATATGGTAATTATTTAAATAGTTATAGCCATTTGTAATTTAGCGCTTCAGAACTTTCTATCAGTATACCACACACACATGTATGGGCCAAGTGCATATACGGCTCATGAAATATATGAAATCGATATTTATCTACCCGGTATATCGTCGAAGATGTCCGATCAATAAGGTTATAACCACTACAACACCTGCACGATTAAAATTAACTGTCAAGATAGATGTCAACAAGTGCAAAAGTAAAGAACGTTGAAAACGTCAGTATTTTCTCAATATTGTTAATGAAGGTATGTCTATGCATCATATGGGTTGTTCATTTCAAAGCATTTTATATCTATGTCCAGATATCTGTCAATAGAAACACACATAACCAAAAAACAACTTCATTTTCATACGTATCACTAAACTCAGTTTGCAGTTCAGCAAATTGACAACGTTACGTAATCGGCGGAATACGACGTTATGACGCGTTTCCAGATATGCCAACAAGTGGATCATGAAAGTTAAGATATTGGTGCACACAACTGCAGCTGTTGGCATGCTTAATACTCTAATGCATACGGGACGTAATTTCCGGACATACCATCACAGACTATTGGATGAGCAGCTGGTGGCTTGAATGGATGTCATATTTGACCGTTTGTACCTGTGTATGACATACCAAGACCACATTTTTACCATTTCCCAGGCAACACAATTTTTTACTAATCTGATTTGAAAGCTACTGCGGACAACAAAAATGTTGCAATGGTGTTCAAGAAAGCACAATCAAAGTCAGCAAATTCTTTCAATTTAGACCAGTCTAAAATTTTGCCGTTTAGTAATGGTATAAGAAAATGCTGTTTATCAATGTTTCTTCTTTAGCCACAATGTCTTCCTTATCCTTGATCCTCTACTAGCAGGGACGTTTAAACCAGGTTTTGTTTCGGAAAGGAAAACATAAATTAGTCATGACAATATAAAAATGGTCAGGAAAGGGTTCTAAAAGACTGCATGTAATGATTGAATTAATTATTACATGACCATGTAATCAATTACAGTTGGCGCCACATCGTATGGCACGTGTTTATGTTTTGTTTAACGTTCAATTACGTTTGAACAAAATATAAACATTGTGCCATACGATGTGGCGCCAACTGTACATACGTGAGATGAAACACTATTTTTGTTTTCGCTGTGCTCGATGGTAAAGCCTTGCGTTATTTTCATGTCAATTTCACTTCAATAGACAGTTTTTATATTAATTTCTACTGAACGAACCACTATACGTGCGATAACTCGATCAAAAACAGCTATCTTTTTACATAGTCTGTATGGCGTAAACGCGAAAGAGAACGCGTGTTAATGACGTCATCATTAATGGACGAAATAACGTCATGTGCGTTTAGAACGCGACGTTTGATTAATTGCTACTCCATAACAACCGGGGCCCGGTAATATGAAATTGTTTAGCGCTATAAACGATTCAATTTTTTTTTACTAATGAGGGACTAGACCGATAACGGAAAAGAAGGGAGGCAGGATGTATATTTGACTATTTATAGTAACAACTTATACACAATGATATAACTCTAATGCGCTATTGTAAACAGTTTTGGGAAAACCAATACTTACCTGTAGGAGGGACAGATTAATGATCAATTATCGATATGTTTTTTAGTGATTAATTTGAATTGTCGTCATCATCTTAACCACATCCGCAATGGTCTATTGGATACATTAGTAGCTACTAAATCTTTGTCATAAGAGGCGGTATGCAGGTGATGGTTCGAGGCTTGGGGCGAGCTTAATGTTTTTAAATGGTTACTTTCGAATGTATAGTTTTATGCGTTTTTAATTTATGGCTTTTGTTGGCGCAAGATCGTATGGCACATGTTTACATTTTGTGCAAATGTAAACAATACAGTGTTGTATTAAAGAGGAATAAATTCTTTATAAGTAGTGACGTAGACTTGTTGAAAATTTAGGTACAGTGATAGAGCGGTCTGTTCACTGTTCCGAGTTTTCTGTGTTTTATCGAAAACTGTTTTGTTTACATTTGAACAAAACGTAAACATGTGCCATACGACCTTGTGCCAACAATAGTCTCATTACAATACTGAAAAGATTATCATTTATTATCATTATTTTAGCTTTATAATGCCCTTTTCTCTCTTTTTTCTTTTTTCCTCATCTCTTCTAGTAGCGATCATTTATTTGACATCATTTCATTTTTGTAATTTACAATTTTCACAAATAAAATCTACGACAAGAAAACGACAACAAATGGCAACAATCTATATACTCTATGTCTCCGAGTAATCGCTGCACCAAATGAGCATGTGTCCCGTGCACGATCTATTAAAATAAAAGTTTCTCAGAAAAAGACATCGGTAACTTTGGTTCAACAATAACTTTGAATGTATAATAACCAAATGGTCAAATATAAATAAACCACCAAACGTGGACAGACGGGTCTAACTGAACAGGTAAACCAGGCCCCGGTTTCTCGAAAAAACTTAAGTATAAACTCATGAGAACATGCTCAACTTCAAAGGGATACTCTCCAACGTTGAAGGGTATTCGATTGAAGTTCACGTGGATTTCGTGCGATTTGAGCACGGTGCTAGGATTTGAGAATGAGAACGTACTTAAGTTTTTTTCGAAAACCGGGGCCAGGTCGTAGTTACATGTACACGTTTTTATAACAACATCGACGGTTTATCAAAATATAACAGTATATAGAGGAAAATAATTGACCCGGCAGAGTGACCTAAACTGTACTGAAAAATGGAAAAGTTTATTGTCCAGTTTAGATGGGAATGGTCCGTCGTTAATTTACGTAAAAGCGTGCACTGTATCCGTTTTACAACATTGTGGCGCCATGTAAAAATAAGATTTTATCTAATCTAGCCAAATAAAAGTGTTAAGCTACCGTGGTCCGTTTGGATCGAAATTTTCAGTAAAGCTAATCATTAAAATAGACGTAATTTTAAAAAATGAAAATATTTAAATACAGTTCGCACTCTGGTCATACCGTACAGATGGCACAGGCTGACCAGGATCGGCATTTTTGCATATTCAGTTTACCAATTACCATTTTAAGATGACGCGTCAAATGTATGCACGTTCAAATACTGTTAAGTCGTTGAATAATATGATTATTAGCTGTAAATAGCGAAGCATGCGAAGTGTTCGGCAAATCACGAGGGGTTCCGGCATACCTTTCACCCCTGGACGATAAGTCTGTTGACCTTTCCGCTTGGTCTGCTCTGCCGGGTCAAATCTCGCCGTCTATACTTATTCTTCTTTTTTCAAAAACAAAAATCATTGCTATAGTTTGTCGGTTATAACTGTAGACTTGTATACAGACACTAAAAAAAAAACAAATACATATAATAGTTTTAACATTTACCAAACCATTTATCGTGAGCTATACGATCGAATTAATGTCATAATTCTTTTATTCCCAAAAGAGGAAGTGTTTGTATTGGGCCATTTATCAACAACAAGAAGTAAAGTGTTTGTATAAGTCTGCAGTTATAGCCGATGAATTATATATTCGATGAGAAATATACGGACTATAAAAAAAATAGATTCGCTATTATAAACGATTCAAAATCTTTTACTAATGAGGGACTAGACCGATAACGGAAAAGAGGGGTTGCAGGATGTATATTTGACTATTTATAGTAACAACCTATACACACTGATACCTGTTCAACCCTAAAATAAACCAAAATATTTGTATCGATTCTCGTTTAACTTTGAATGTATAATAAACGAGAAAATTTTCAGTTGTTTTGATAAAGCGATTCAACTGTAATTATTCTCGTTCAATTGTGAATCTATAATAAATCTACCTATGGCTCTCGACATGTTTACCTTATCCGAAAATATGATAAATGAGACTGAGTTTAGTTAAAAGGCTTGCAGACAAAATATGGTAATTCCTATTAATTATATGCGGAAAATGTGTATGCTTTAGCATGAAAAGAAACAGAATAAAAGGAGAAAATTCCCTTTATCACTAATTGCTTTAAGACGCTTTAAAAGTTGGTATTTTTCAGGAAGAACTTTATTATCACGTATAACTGGTAACCCTTTCACAAACAACAATATATTAATGAGCCGCAATCAGGAAAAAACTGTCCTTTAAGCATTTTGGAAAATCGAGTTTCCAAATCAGTCTGGTCAAATGCAACCTTATAAAGTTCAATGCTACTAATTTTAAGTTACTACAGGTCAGGAAGAAGCTATGAGAGAACAATGTGAATTCTGATCAGACTGTGTGTATACACATGCTGATCTGGATTCATGTAGTTCTCAAATGTCTTAAACCTTTCCCAAAGAGCATATTTGTAGGGTAGTTCAATTTCAAAGTCGCTACTGACGACAACAACGATGTTGGGAGGGATAGGAATTGTGTACATTAAAGCACAGAAAATATTGAGGCAAAGGGAGAAAATGCTGATTATCAGCATTTTCTTCTTGTGCCTCAGTGTTTTCCCAAGCCTTCTCAATTAGGGACGTCAAAATCAGGTCTTGTTTGGGAAAGGGTTAAATGACATTTTGCCAGATGCCAGCTCAATTATTAATATACATTTTAGGGTAGTTTAATGTGGAGAGAGTTGGAGAAGACAAAATAATGAGAACTCGTATACACTAATATTTGCGTCATAACGCAGAAAACCTTGATTTAAATGGAGAAAATTTTGGTTATCGGCATTTTCTTCTTTTCATGCAAAGTTTTCTCAACACGCATATCCGTTTGGATTGTCAAAAGGGGTGATTGCTAGGGAATGAGGTTTAACCAATGCATTAGTCAGGGTAGTTAACATGTACCATAAGTGCGCACGCAGTTAATAGATAATAGGGAAAGATTTTATCCAGTTAAAAGTAACGGAATTTCGGACAAATAATGACATTTCTTATGTGTTGTTATAAACCATCGTAACTACGGCTTGAATCAAGCCGTAGTTACAAGATTTTATACCGACACTAACAATTTATCAACACACAACAGTTAAACCAGGCTATTTTTTGCTATTTTGCTTCCGTTGCATCCAGTATAAAAAGTGTCTGTTCAGTGGGCTTCATTCAATGCTTTACAAGTTATTTGAATATATCAACTGATCTTACTTTATAAATACGATCAAAATCTGCCGTTTTAGAGTGATTAATTGTTAGTTCTGCTTTTGTGCACATTACAACAAATGACAGAATAGCATAAGAAAATTATTCTGTAAAAATGAGGAACAAATTAGGACTATTAAATGTTGTTTTGACTATTCTGATTCATTCAAATTTTCTGTAAGTAATTCATTTTATCTGTCTATATATTAAACTTTTTTCTAAATTTCGTACGATATAATGCCAGTAACTTCAAACTTCGATCATGCGCCTATAGATCACGTTAAGAAGAAACGCCGTTTGCATGAACCGTAACACTGTCATCTTTCTGTTTGAGTTATACCACCTTGATATGCTTAATTTTGAATTTTGTCAGGACTATGTCTGTTAAAACACTTTAAATAATATATTCACATAAAATCACATTGTGTCTTTCAGTGCCATTTTCTAAAAGTGTGCATGTATTTGTGTCGCCCTCATTTTTTACTTTAAAATGTTTTTAACTCAGGGAGGGGGGGGGGGGGGGGCTATAAACTGCATTTTCTAGTAACAACACTTACAGATCACATTAAGGAGAAGTGCCATTTACAAGACCCATAACTCTAGTCCTGTTTCTGAAGCTCTGACAACTTTATTTTTTGAATTGTTGTTATTTTTAACATTGAGTTTGCTACCAACTTGAAACTCCATAAACCTATGAATCACATTGTGGAGAAGTGACATTAACAAGAACCAACCGTAGGTTTTGAGATATTTTTACTGATCTTTATTAATGACACATTATTTGTGAACGATATTTCCAATTTCAAGAAAAACATTTCAGTTTGGGAAAAGTTATTACACATTTTTCCACGCCCTTTAAGATTTTCCAAAAAACGAGATACGAGGTTTTGCATTTACAACGACGATATACATGTATATTTCTTTGACTTTTTGTGTTTCACAATTATTTTTTTTTACTTTGATTTTGGAATCGCAATTGCTTAATATAGCAAAATCATGTGGCCCACGACATCAAGTTAGACCGGACAATACCATGAGACAATACTGCAGTCTATGAATTTAATATGAAAAATACATAGCAAGACAATCTACACTTCCTTTTAGTCTGATGAACATTTACCAGAATTCGGCAAATAACTTATTTATAATTTATCTATCACCCTAAATGAAAGTTAAGCAATTTCTTCGGAGCTGCCACTTGAACATACGTAGCTCTCTGAAAAAAAACAAAACAAATTCATAAAATTATTTTTGATTCCAAAAAGATCTCTAAAATCCGGTGTAGCACTGTGAAGCACACCAAAACAAGAGACTACCGAAAGTGTAAATTTTATATGTCTCACTGCCTTCTCACGTGAGCGTTTTTGGATAATTGACCCTCTCTTAGACCATATTTTACGGCAATCTTTTAAATGTGAATGCATTCACTGACTTAACCGCGTATTTTATCATGTCACGTAGAGGGAGGAGACCGGGGCTATCTGTTACACGGGGTAAGATGTTTCACCCATATTATCACGACAATGGCGTTACGTACTACGCTGTAACTTTGATGATATGGTAGCTTTGTTTCTTTTACGATAACTTCTGGAAATTCAATCTATGTGATTCAAACAAGAATTCAAGAAATAATGCTTAAAATATGAAAAAAAAAAACGCGCTAAAGTAAATTTTGGGTTGTCCACCCGTCCATCCGGGCAGCTCATTATAAATTTATATGTTTTCAGAGATATGTTTCTTTGAAACATATCTTTTCGACAAATGCTACACTGTTTTCCCACGATATTATCCGAAAGTTCAAAAAGACGAATGGGCAAGTTGTTACATTTGGTTTGGACAAGTTGTTACACTGTAATATATAATACTGTGAATTACCATATTTTTAGTGGTTGTGATGTTTCAAACACAGAAAACCCAGAGCTTCTGCTCCGAGCGCCCCAAAAATATCTTATCCACCTTGTGGAACAGGGTTATGGTAGTAAATGCAAAGTATATCGACCTTAACAGATATTATGGAATTATAAGGCTGAAATGGCCATTCTATCTATATAACCTCCGCAGAGAGAACTGGTTAAAGGAGGCTCGCTTACCGGTGGTACAAGCGTTTTGGGAGTGGGGATGAGTTGTTTGAAGACAAAAAACAAGTCAGAAGACCTGTGTTGCAGCGGGAATATGCCAAGATTTGATGTCTATGTGACTTTGCGCTATTTTCGCATCTTAAGCCCAATTTAAAACGAGTTCATCACGACGAGTTTAACTAGCTGAGAACAAATGGCAACAATGCATTCAAGGAATTTTTGCTGCACGATTTTTTGTAAATGCATTTATGAAGTGGGTCGACCGTCACGAAGTTGCATTAAACACGGAGGACTCTATTTTTGAGTAGGAGTAATGTTTGACGTTAAAGTGACATTTCAGAATTATTTTTTACATAAATTTTATTTTCTATTCGATCTGAAAGAGCATGTTGTCTTTATGAAAATTCTGAAAATTTCATGCCAAAATATTGAACCGTTAACGAGAAATATATATTTTTGTGCTCAAATTAAACAAATTGTTGTGGACAACAGTTCACATTTATATAGAATTTGTCATCTCTGTCTCAACTTTAAAGGCGTATTTTTCGCTTATAAATAACAAGTTCTAAAAACTGATAGCATCTCTATGCAGCGTTTGTGACACTACTTTTGAATCACCCCTCGTAATATAATTGACTATTTCGTTGTTTTTCTTCAAAAACCCATTCACCCGAGGTTTCGCTGTTTTTGAAGAAAACTGACGTTTCCTTTTTTCAGGGGAATCAGTTTTGCGGAAAACTGCAACGAACCGTACCAATGCACAGCCACTTGTTATAGAAGGACGCATTACAAAAAATCATGTGGTTTTATGGGTTGGGACAGTTGTCGTCATTCAAGGTATAGTCAGTAATTATTCTAGACCGACATCGTCGTTCAAGGTACATTGGTCCAATAATAAAGTGATTCACACCATAAACACAGACCATACCTATTTTCTAATGATTTTACTTGCCAAGGCATATTAAAGTAGATGATGAATTGATGATCAGGATTGTTATGTAATTATAACGAGCAGTTGTCGCCACATCGTATGGCACGTGTTTATGTTTTGTTTAACGTTCAATTACATTTGAACAAAATATACTGAAACAAAAAAGAAACGCAACTTCATTTTCAATTCCTTCTTACGCAAAGACATCAAATCAGATTTAAACAAAACTTAATACATTTAAAGCAATAACATTTCACATTGTAAAGATCACGAAATCTTGTTGGTAGTCAATTTCATTAGTAAGAAAACGCCCAGTTTAAATCGCGCGTCAACACAATACGACAAAAATTTGGACGGAGGTCGAAAAAAAACAACAATCTGTTTCGTTCAATTTGGTCCGATATTCGACTGTTGTGAAGTCCATACGAGTTATTAGCGATCTCCGTTGCAGTCTTAAACCTATCCCGTAGGTGGGGTTAACTTGATTATTCGGTCCTGCCTTGACGTCATATCTCTTGCACGTCCGCCTCGTGCTCAATCGGTTGTGGTCCAATTGAGAGCCAACAACGTATACAGTCAAACATGTGTCGATTTGTTGCCCCATCAATGTCTTACGACAACATTTTGAACCTTTTCCACCAACAACATCTGTACTGCAGTTAGGCGCTGGTTTTTGCCTAGCCTTGCTATGCATAGCGTAGTGAAAAGTGTGTGAACGCTTTGGCGTCTTCTTTATCTTTGTTCTAGCTTGTGTTTTATGAAAATTTGTTTTGATAGTAGTCATCTAGAAAATACGGCAGGAGATAATCAGTTTTTAACAATTTACCATGTATAACGTGATGAATGTACGACATCTGAAGAAAATGGCACTGTATTTATGCGTATGGATGCAGGTATATTAAAAATGTACTCAACAGCCATTAAAACATATTTTGTCGAAAATATTATGAAAAATTTGGGTTGCGTTTCTTTTTTGTCCTAGTATATAAACATTGTGCCATACGATGTGGCGCCAACTGTAGTACTGAACGACAAACCGTTATTTTAAATGATTCGAAATCTTTTACTAACGAGTAGCTATCCCGATAACTCAGTTTTTGGAAAATCGTGTAGATATATGTTCTATTTATAGAAACATTTTATACACATTTATATACCTCACGATAAATGACCTGGCAGAACAGCCCATGCTAACCGAATAGAATGCTCTGCCAGGTCAATTCTCGTCCGCTATACCTATCCTAAGTACAGGGTGTCCCAAAAGTAAGGTAACACTTAAAATCTAATATACAGAGTGTCCCAAAAAAAAAAAACGGAACCCATTTTTGTAAGTACATTTCTCATGTATTAAGTAATATTTCTCCACCAAATTTACAAACGCAATAGGACCGACAGTTTTCTATTAGCAGTGAAAATTTGGTTGAAAAATAATGATTAGTTTTGAAAATATTGGCATTCAAATGAATATACCCGTAAAACCATTTTAACACGATATCGACCTTTTCGTTTTGCAGCGCGCGCCTACACTCATTTAATAAATTGGCGCTTCACAATTGGTTAATATATTCAATACAATACAAAAGTGATTTTGAAACATTGTATTCACAATAGTGCATTTTCATTTCATCTTTCTGCTAATAAATAAACTGATAAAGAAGAGAAGCGATGTAACTAAAATGAACACAAACAAAATATCCAAGACTTATGAATAAGAACCATAGGCACTTATTTTATTTCTGACCAACATGCAGGTCACCGCTCAATTAAAAAGCATTACAGGTTTCATTTGACCTGACACTGACCTTTATGCAAAACATGATCATACATGACAAATAACACAAAAAGTCATCAAAAAAGAGTTAAATCATAGTCCACTGAAATGTAAACTATGCAAGCAAATTAAGACTGGACTAATTATAGGAAACATATCAAGCTTGTAATTTATGAAAATAAAAGTTAAAACTGCGTCATGTAAAATGAATCACATAATAATTTGAAATTAATTCAAACAACCTCCCTATGGACTCAATTTGAACGTACAACACGTGTACATATTAAATTTTGAGAAAATCGGTACATACATGTACGACGTTACAGTATTCAACAGCTGACCGTTAGTGCGCTTTGACGAACAAACAAGACGCAAAAAATCAATATCATGTCAAATCGGTTTTTAGTGCCATTATTAATTTGCTTATAACTTTTGAACCGATACATATTTTTAAGTGAAATTTGGAACACAAATGCAAGGATAATGTATCTTCAGTACGCCATATTCAAAAATGAGATTCTTTGCTTACGCTATGAAATATTTGACTTTGAATTAGGGTTCCGTTTTTTTGGGACACTCTGTATCTCGGCCAATTTATCACTTATATATTCCTTATATCGCTGACAGTACAGAAGGTTATGTGTAAAAATGAATAAAAGAAAATTCATCAAATTATCGTAAAAATTGTATATTTTATATATGATAAACCAAACACACCCTATTTTATCAATGACGTCATTTTGATAGGAAATGACGTTCTCTATATTACGTCCCTTCTGTCACTTTCCTTGGTTTATTCTTTTGCTAAAAGTTTTAGGCAAATAACCGCCTCATATGTGTCCATAGAAATGTTCCTACATTCTCCTTGAATGTTTTATAGCAACATTGAACATGTTTAATTTAATATGTTCTTGCTGTGGGAATTACACTTTAGACAACACGTGTCTCCACGAAAAATAGTCCAGTGAATTCAAATTCGGCATGTGTCCACCGACAACATTCTTAGCGTTCAACTCGATCTTCCAAAGTCATAATTTAAATATGGTATGGGAAAATTTCAAATAGAAATTCTAAATACTTAGTTCTAATGATTTCAATGAATCTTGATTGGACGAAATTCTTCGCATTGACTTTCCTGGACTTCCATATGCAGTCTTATTCAAAGCTTAGATACTTTCTGTGCTAAGGAATGTTTTCGGGCTTTTGCTTCCATGTTCATCAAAATCTGACCAAGGTCGTTCAAATGTGTCTATAATTAAGTAGATGGGTATTCCCATGGTGAATCTTCTATTTTGAATTAGAATTTAAATTTTATTTGCACACATATTGGACATTTAGATAAATGATATGCTTTACCGCATACATACGTTTTGAGAAGGTAGGTTGTGACGTCATTTTGATAGTGGTACAGATGACGTCAAAAATAACGCCATTTTGATATGTGCATATCATTGAAGTGTATGGTGAACAAAATGCCAATGAATTCTGCAGATATTGATAGTTTTCCGAATGAAATCGGCTAAAAATTATCAGAGTTAGAACCATTTATAAATGTTACATTACTTTTGGGACACCCTGTATTAGATAGATGCTGTATAGTAGATTCTACGCGAAATAAACACTCGAAGGCGCAGCTTTTGAGCGTTTATTTCGTGTAGAATCTAATATACAGACTCTATCTGACTTAGTGTTCGACAACCAATCAAATCATATAATTAAACAATCCCTTTTCAAATCACGCCTCCAAAAGGAGCTATAATTGAAATGCATCGGACTGGAATTACATCATTTTTCCAAAAATAGAAACAAGAAATTAATTGCGCCATATCATAGGCTCGTGACACTGAAATAACAATGCAAGCAATTCCCGCCAAAATAATTCCGTCCGATAGAGACCTAAATAGCGTATTCACAGCTTGATTGTAACCATATACGATGTTTTGAAGGTCAATATTCTTCCTTGACTTCGAGCCGCCGCGATATGACCCTGGTAGTTGAAAACGGCGTAAAACCCCAATAAACCAATCCTTGACTTCGCTACATTACGTCATAAAACAATAACCTTGTGTAGGACGTAAGTGCCGGTTTGTTCAACTTGTAGTTACGGCAATTTTGTTGCCAATCACTCCTTAGCTGCCATTGATAGTCTGGGCGGGGATTTACATAGAATCGCATTTAACACGCTATGGGAGCATGACCAGCGGCACCTATTTTTTCGAGCAAACAAAATGGCGGACAAGGAAGTGGATTCTGACGGTCCCAGCAGTTATTTGGACGTAAGTTTAATTTCGAAGCATAAATGGGTCGGTTTATGATTCAACTTTTTTATTGTCTTTGTCTTTAGCTCATCGGACTGGCATACATAACGTAAACGATAAGCAAACGTGATAAAGAGACGTTGCTCGTGAATTACTAGTATGCATAAATTTGTCCACCTTTTAAATGATTAAAAAGAAATAAAACAGATATTTAAGGTATACGTTATATTATCAAAATTACACTGACTACATCATTCCTTGAAAATCCAAAAGCCAAAGGATGATCGCAAATGTTAGAATTGGAATATTGATGTTTTTATTCACTGTACGGAGACCAAAAATTCACCCGAACACGTGCATTACAGTACCGATTACAGTACCGATTATTTTTTAGTCTTACTGGACGGGTATTCGGATTGAATTAATATCATTTACGGGTGATTTGAGTTAATTTCTGTACCGGTGTTCGGAGCGTTTTATACATTTGTAGAAGAAAGAAATCTTTGGTGTTAATCAGTTTAGATATTTAATTCCATATTTGTTTCTCTTTCCACCAATTCTTATGATGATAAAATGATACAGTGATTGGAATTCATATCCGGGTTGCCAAAAAAAACCCACCCCCACTTAAAATCTCACTTATCTTTTGTTAGCAAGCTCTAAAATCAAGGTCTAATCTGTCAATTTTGCGAATTACCTCCCTTTGAAATAAACAAATAGGGAATTTGAAATGTTTGATATTCAAACAATTATCAAGGTTTTCGATTGGAGGTTTTTGCAACATCATGCTGACTTTACAGGGCATTTTTGAACCCTTCCTTCGACTAGGATTGTTCCCAGATGTCCATGCAATGGCGATTTCAATTTTCTAAGGAGATTACATTGTAATATTTTCAGGCTTTGGAACACAATGAAAATTCTGCTTTTTAAACATCATTTTCTAAACTCTAATACAATGTTATGTACGCTTCTTTACATTTCCTGACTGGTAACTTGACAGACTACCATTCCATGCAGTCCGGCTTGGTTTGCATTCTTCTGCTTGAATGTCTGAAGGTTGAAATTGTGTAAAAATTCCGTTCAAATTGTACACCTGAAAAACGGACCCCTGTCACATTAAAAAGGTCCGTTTTTCATCCCCGTTATTAAGATCCACAAAACGTAAAGCACTAAGCACAACCAAGTCAATGAACAATGCGAAACACGTTCATTTGAATTTTTACTTGTTGTATTTAGAAGAATTATGACAAGCGAAGTAGGTGTAGCATTTTCACTTTTGTTCAGTATAGAATTTAAATCCTAGGTAGACAGAGAAGAGAGGGTGAGATGAAAGAGAGAAGGACTCATAGATTTGATAATGTTGGACACTTGTATACCTTTTGGTAACTTTCTGTCGTATTCAAACAATTGAGCACCCACACGTCAGCTGAATAATAAAAGAATGCTTCTTATTTGCACGTCAAAATAAAGATTTCACGAACGAAAAATTTTGGATCGCGTAAAATTACACCGACTATGGAAACGAACTATGCAAGAAAATGATATATACATAGTACTTTATAGGTATTTACAATGTTCAGTCTTCCATCAAACCATGTCCAAAAATACACGTGAATGGAAACTTTAACGCTCGTGCAATACACGGTTCACTGCGTACGAAATCTCTTATTTGTATTGTTATTGGTTTAGACATATCGATGGAATGGGTGGGGTTTAAGGGGGAATGCTCCAGTTTTTCGGAACACTCGGTCATTACTGTAGAAAATTAAACGTTTCGTACCATATATGATTCGCTACCATATTTTCAATAATATTACACGTCATTACAATTTACCATTTTCGATGGTAAAAGCGTATTAATTATGCGAAACTGGTTTCGTCAAGATGGAAATCGATTATTTAGAGCAATACAGTTGTAAGTGTATACACAGTTACCACTGTTTTACGTCATTTTATTCGTGTGTTGCTGATAAAATTGCTGTAATGCAATGCACTAAAAAGTGTACTGACCTATACACTTTCTTTTTGAATTATTACCAGGACACATTGCTTAATACAATGATGGAGTTTTATCAAAGTCTATGATGTAGAACTTGAAATATTTCCATATATGTAAATTTTGACATAAAACACTTCAGCTTCTTTGATCGAACTGAACACGCGAGCATGCTGTTTTACACATTTGTGCGTTTATAATAGCACATATTTTGGGTTTTCTGTTCTTATTAAATGAAAGACGTTACTTTAAATCCGTTTTCGGGACTAAACGATGATTATAGAGCATTTATAAGCATTTAAGTGACCTTTGGGTAGGTGCAAGAAATTGTGCATTTTTTTCGCTGTAGGGGTATGTTATACGAATGCCTATAACATTCAAACAAGATCGCTGACCCTCCATTTTATTTCGTTTTACAATTGGTGATTACATATAATTTCAGCATACAAAATATAAATGAATGGATTTTATGAATTTATTTGATTTTTTTTAGGAAACTGGAGCATTCCCCCTTATTGCTTATTTAAACTACATGATAATATCGCTGCGACTGGAGCACCTGACTGCGCTATGGCCGCGGTCTGGTATCTACAAAATGTTCGATTAGAATGGGTGAAATGCCTCTTTCGACACTATATTTTATGTATGAAAAGTTAAGCTAAAACGATTTGCCAACATATTCCTGTATTTCTCTCAACATCTCTAGCACAACTACATTTGATGTTTTCGAGAA
Organism: Fragum sueziense; assembly: GCA_963680895.1. Taxonomy (NCBI): domain Eukaryota; kingdom Metazoa; phylum Mollusca; class Bivalvia; order Cardiida; family Cardiidae; genus Fragum; species Fragum sueziense. Next base: position 32,748,394 of record OY804594.1, on the reverse strand, counting down.
TGAAGCTACTCATACCACTTAGGTTAAAGATTGTCCACCCATTTGGTAGGAGACTGTGGCCAGTTTCATAAAAGGATTTAAGGCGTATTTATGTCTTAGGTACCAATATCGTACAGTCTACACGCTTAGGAAAGGAGTAAGGTATCGCCCCTTCCATCAAGTCCTAGGTAATATGATTGTTGTTTCGTAAGACATCAGTAAGTCAGAAATACGTCTTCAATGTTTTGATGAAACAAGTACCAGATGTCATAGTCTATTATAGAGGATATATGCCGCGCACTAGGATCGAAACCGGGACATCAAATTTGAAAGTGCAACGCGATGCCATTTTTGCGATAACCGCGGTCATAACCAGCCAATAAGAGAGTGCGTGCAAGAAAAACAAGAGACAGTACTAAGGCAGACAGAAAATGAGTGGTGTTAGGAGAAAATATACATTGAATACTATTTAAAAGACATGTTTCATTTTTAAATCAATATTTATTTTATATTTTATATGCTTTGATGAGTAGGTTCTATATTAACTATTTAGTTTATTTGTTCATTTATTTCATCATCAAGACAGTGCTGTAATTCCTTTGACTCGAGATAGCTTAATTAGCATGAACAAGTTCCAAAAACTATATTAACCCTTTCCCAAACACGACCTGGTTTTCACGTTCCTAACAAAAAAGGCTTGAGCAAATATTGGGACAAAAGAGGAAATATTTATAACCAGCATTTCCTCCTTCTGCATCAATAATTTCAATGCTTTATTTTACACTAATTCAAATTTTTTTTCAACATCAATTCTGTGGTAAACAGCTACTTTTGAATTGAAATTTACGCTTTGGAAAAGGGTTGAAATAATTTAAATGCGCATTTAGATTGACTCTGCTTAAAGAGATTTAATCCCTCATGCAGTTGATTAACTGCACTATTGACCACTAGGATACGTCTCTCAGTTTTCAATTGCTCGATTAACCCGTTCAGAAAAAAAACTGGAATTTCCAAACTAAAATCGTGTAAACAATGAACGAACTACCCATACAGTGGATTGTGACATTGTTTGAAAAAAAGTTCAGTTTTTCTCGTACAGTAGTTTCGGTTTTTTTGTATGTAATAATAAACATCTCTCACGACTCAGAGTTACACAAAGTTTCTGTCATACAGAAATCTAGGTCCACACACGAAAATAAAACCAGTAGAAACAGTAAAGTGTGATTTTTGATTGATTCATTTAAGCACTTCTCGCTTAAAATGATGAGCACAGCACATCGTGAAGATTGTCGGCACAATTTTAGATAATCTAAAGATTAATTAGTTCATTTAAGAATCAAAAGTGGTAAAGCAATATATGTACTCAAATATTAATGAGTATGAACGTGCAAAATTGAGTATAAATGTGACAAATCTTCCTTTGTTTGCAGCATCTATTTCTTGCAGGTTTGTTATGTACGCCATTTTTTGCTCGAAAAAATAGGTGCCGCTGGTCAGGCTCCCATAGCGTGTATAACCGCGACATAACTGTCGCGACAGCCTGTTTATAAAGAATATTGTCGCGGATTTTTAAAATATACTGCAATTTCATTGGTCCAAAAAGTAGGTTGTACACTAACTAAAGATAAACAAAAACAATTGTATCGTTTTTTTGACCCGGCAGAGCAAACCAAGCGGAAAGGTCAACAGACTTATCGTCCAGGGGTGATAGGTATACCGGAACCCCTTGTGATTTGCCGAACACTTCGCATGCTTTGCTATTTTCAGCTAATAATCATATTATATACTGAGAGGCAAAAATACGTATACTGACCACATAAAGTAACGCAACACTCATTAAATATTAAATATCTTAAAACTTGTAAATAGATTCAAGGATATTTTTGTTTTGGCATCAAATGTAATATTTCATCAAGCAGTAAACGAAAGATCATAAAAATGCTAAGACATTTACAGACAAAAAATTCAACCCAAAGACACGTGGTGTAAATTCAAAAGTCACAAACAAATTGATGGTTATAATCATCCCTTGTATTCATAAACAACTGACATCTTCGTCACATTGACACAATTTTGAACCGATTTGATGTTAAAGAAACTTAGTTCACTCATCCTGACGGGTTGTTCGTTCGAAAAAACAGGTTTGTTGGAGGATTAAGACCACTACTACGAACGCGCCTTTTCAGGCAATACCAAAAGTGTTCGATAGCAGACGTGTCCTGGGATAAGTTTGTTTGTCAGAGCCGACCTGTCTTGGCATTAGGGTGATTTCCATGACTTTATGCGAACATCCGAAACACAAAACTGCAGCTCTTTAACTGGATCAGACCGTCTTTGGATGGATAAGTTGTCTTAAATAGCGAAGTTTATCACAGAATTGAGTCAATAACGGATATAAAACGGTTAGCTTCTGGTTGAATCATTCATTTGTGATGGCTTATCCATGTCTGCAAATGTTCATTTATGTGGAATCTGCTGCTATTTGGAATCTTTTCCAATGTTCAGGGCTCTTTGACTAATACCCTACCGACTGATCGTAACTGGACCAGTCGATGATCTGGATCGATCATGCACACTGGCGTTTGCTGTAAAATGGTACTGCAACCTTGAAATTAAAGAAAGTTTGGACGCCAAGCTTTTTGATCCGTGCAAATCGAATTTTCCAGAACTCGAATTCAAGCGGTATGTTGACGGCTGTTTTCCGGAAGTTATGACATAACGCTTAGTGCTCACAGTGACAATTTTTTGTGTTTTTACTATGTAACTGACTACACACTATCAATAAAACTATCTTTTATGATTGTTTTTTAACTTGCAAGACCTTAGGACGTGTTTAACGAAAAATAATAAAGGGATGTAATTCTGACATGTTCGTTGGAAATTTAAATATTTTATTGAAAATAAGTTTCAAAAACCTTCCTTGCGAACTATAGAAAGTATCATTGTAGATCCTGGTTTGTTTAAAATAGAAATATTGAAATTTGAAAATGTTGCGTTACTTTATGTGGTAAGTGTATACATCCTAGTTATACCACATTTTCTGAAAACGATTAATAGACTATGTACGATTTTAAACGCTACAAAAAGTGGTCGTTTATTGACGTAACCTTTACTGCCTATCCGCCTGTCTGTCATTGTTCCCGTTGCAAAGGGTTTTCGTACAACACAACGCCATCCAAAAAGGGGACTTAAATAATTGATTAATGAAAGCATTCACATTGACACAATACATACATTTATGAAGGGATTTGGATAGAATTTTCACAGAAAGTGCTTAGTCACCTAGGGCCATGCATACATTGTTATTGCTTTTCCTTATTACGATGCGTCATGGCAAAAGGTGATTTGATATGAATAAGTTATCTAGCATTACTCCTTCTAAAGTTTTTGACGGATTTTGATGAAATTTGCACAGAATGCTCCTACCCACACGAGTAAGTGTTTATAGTGTCAAGTTTCTTTCATATTGTGCTGTGTCATAGTAAAATGGGCCCTTATGCAAAAATGTGGCATATTGATCGATTTCTACCAACCACCGAGAATTTTGTTATAATGTTAGAGAAGATTTAAGCTTGTGATTTGTTGTGATAAAGAATAAAGAAATCAAATACAGATTAACAGCAATATTTGATGCTCCACTATGTCGCACATGCAAAGTTTGCAAAATCAGCATATAGCAAAAATATGGGTAGTCAAGCAATTTCGCGTGAAATTTATCAACGCTGTATTGTTGGTTTATGGGTAGAAATAAATTGAACAAAATTTTGAGTCGATATGTTGGAAATTAAGAAAGATATTGACAAACGAAAAGTGTATACTTTCTTTTGCCTCTCAGTATATTATTCAACGACTTAACAGTATTTGCACGTGCATACATTTGTCGCGTCGTCTTAAAATGGTAATTTGTGAACTGAATTTGCAAAAATGCCGATACTGGTCAGCCTGTGCAATCTGTACGGTATGACTAGGATGTGAACTGTATTTAAATATTTTCATTTTTTTTTTTTTTTTTTTTTTTTTTTTTTTTAGATTACTCCTATTTTAATAAGCTTTACTGAAATTTCTATCCGAATGGACCACAGTAGCTTAACATTTTTATTCGACTAAATTACAAGGTGGTCATACCACGTGATAAATGACGTCATAAACTGACAGTTTTCCATTTGGAACACCTCGGACAATTCATTCGAATCATACCTTGGATGTAAGTCGTGGAACTACATTCAGACTATGAATAGAATGGAAGAACAACACAAAACGTTCATCTGTAACTAATGTCAACAATGAAGCGATATTGATAATGAAATGCTTTGTTTGCAGTGTCGGCTAAGAAATTGCGTTTTTTACATATTGCTTCATACACACACTTCCGAGGCAATGATTTGATAGAATTGTACGAGGAGTTCTAAATTACGGTGTTTGGTAAATTTTCACCCGGATACATCATGACTCGTGTTTTCAAACGGCTGTAAGTACTTTGTTTTTCATCCAAATTAAACGAAACCTGGCCTATTCGAACCGCAATTTTGTAAGTTTAACCCGTGTTTTTACATCTTGTTCCTTAAATTCGTGGTTTTTGAAATAATCGTGGACAACTGGTTCACTGGTCGATTTTCTCCGGTTTCGCCAAGTTGTCCACGATTATTTATAAAACCACACTTTGTTAGAACAGGGTGTAAATATGCGATTAAATAATACAGAATTACGCTTCGAATAGGCCCGGTCTCGTTTAATTTGAACAAGAACTAAAGTTCTTACAGTCGTTTGAAAACTCGAGTTGTGTCAGTTCGTGACGTCATTTATCACGTGGTATGACCACCTTGAAATTAGATAAAATCTTATTTTCACATGGCGGCATAATGTTGTATAACGAATACAGTGCACGCTTTTACGTAAATTAACGACGGACCATTCCCACCTAAACTGAAGAATAAACTTTTCCACCTTTGTGAACAGTTAAGGTCACTCTGTCGGGTCAATTATTTTCCTCTATAGTCATTAATTTTTTACCATAGCCTGGCCTAAGTTATTACACGCTTCATTGGTTTTCTAAATGTTTCTTCGAGACTGCACGTCGTGTACTGACACGCTGAGAACGTGCAGAATACAAAGTCACAATGCTTACGGAAACTACCGACTCTGACCGACTGTTTGCGATTGCTGGCGAGTATTGATTTTCCGCGTCACAATTATTAATTACATATTCGTCGGGTCCAGGTGAAATTTTACTGACCACAGGAAAAGACTAGCAAGATATGGAGAAAGCAGAATTGAGCTTCTCGTCACTTTTGAGTTTCAGTATTTCGTTAAAATAGCGTATACTGGAGAACCTAAGCATTGATTCCTGGCATTTTGCTCATCGGCAATACCGAGAGGAGAGACGAGAGAAATATGTGTCCCCTCAAGACTAAAGGGGCTTTCTGGAGAGTACGAATAGTATCGACTTTAGTAAGTGTGAGCATTCCGCTTACACCGACAAGAATCGATTCTTTTCAAAATGTATTTTTTTTTCTTTTTCCCTCTGTTAACTGTTTCCCAGAAGGCCTGATTTATGTTTTCCCAAACAAAAACTTTTGGGTAAAAGAAAAAATGCTAATACTCCACAGTTTCTCTTTTTGTACAATATTAACAAAATGTATCTTTAGTAACATCCATTTTGTCGTCTGAATTATGTATAAATTTGCAATAGTCCAATTTTCCGTTTGAGAAAGAGTTAAGGTAGAATACGCCTAATGGCAACTTTAGAAATTGGGGGGACAAACAGTTCTGCCTGATAGTACATTATATTAGACATCTTTATGTGCAATATGACAGAAATTCGTCCAGAGGTTTACTAGAAATTTGATTTTCCCTTATCCCACCCCCAACTTGCAAAATTCCAATATGGCGGCCACCACTCAAAGCAAAAAAAATATCTGAATTTTGGACATAAACACATTAAATGTGTTTAGATTTTGGTTTTTATTATCAAAAACATGTTTACCCATCGTCTGATGTGAAAGGATATGACCTTTGTGCGCATATGAGATATATTTTGTTAAATTACTGCGTGCTTATTTAAAAATAAAGCCTCTTTATTTCCTAGTTTGAAATTTATGCCTCTGAAACAAATGTTGACAGTGACAGAAATAAGTTCGCGCACTCTCTAAAACCGATATCAAAATTATTCTTATATGTGTAGAAACACGATAAAATCCACATATGTACATTTTATCCGTCAAAAATTGAAAATATATAAAGGTAATTCTTAGTACCCTCATGCTTTCGAACGCACTATTTCTTTCCCAAAAGAAGTCAATGCCCCAAATGAAGGGTACCGTAGCCCATATCTGATTATATGCTTAGAACTAAAACCCAAACGTTTTATTGGACTTTCAGAAGTTGGCAAATGATAACATATCAGTTGTGATTTCGTATGACTTTCACCATTTTAACCCTTTACCTAGTAACCAATTGAACATCGCTATTTGTAAAAAGTAATGCAAATTCTAAAGACAAAATTGTACTTAATCTTTATATAGTTTATAACAGCTTCCTTATACCACTTCTTCTGGATTGCATATTGAATCTAAGGACTTAAATGGAAAACGAATCTAAAAGAAAGGATCAAATCACGGATCAAACCACGTTACAATTAAATGACAACGAGTTTGCACATTTAAATAAGGATCGCCGGCGAAGAAGTGATGAAAATCGAGTGCGAAAGTCTGAACAATAATGATCTGATCCACGCGTCGTTCTCAAACGATACGCGTTTGATAACCACGTCATAGATATCATTAGAATACATGTATGTATCTTCTAATGTAGGACTTTTTGTTTTATTGAGCCAGCCAGTAAACAAGGGAAGAACCGAATATTATACATACTACAGTTAGTTTCCTAAATAGGCAGTGTCATTATAATCAAAGTTTCTAATCACTTACAAACTAATGATATCAATCAAAATCATATAAAATTACACGAAAAATGTCTCTGAAAAATTGCTGTTAAACGGAGAATTATACCAAAAAAGATATTTGGGATGTATTTGGGGAGATTCATTTACAAAGGGAAGTAATATTTAGCAATACTGTTGCTATATTTAGCAATATTAATGCTAAAAATAGATACAGAAATTGTCGACATTTGTCGAAAATGTACGACAATAGTAAATATCCATTAGAATTATTCTACCTTAATATGAGATGTTTTCACCACAGGAGTATATCTTACACCTGTACATCGACATGTTACAAGGAGGTTTGCTGCGAAGGATATACAGGAGAAGATTGCGAGTCACGTGAGTTTGTTGTAGTTGTTGTTGTAGTAGTAGTAGCAGCAGTTGCGGTAGTAGTAGAAGTAGTAGTAGCAGCAGCAGCAGTAGTAGTAGTTAGGATTGTCTACAGTGGTCTCGCAGCATAAAGTATGTGTAATTTGGAACTGTTGATAATTGACAGTCGTGAATTTTGCTCGTTTAACTTTTATTCAATAAAATGAATCTTACGATTATCATCATTTTGCATCTTTGAAATTGACATTTCGATTTGAGCCTTTTATGAAGATTTCTCGCCTTTTATACGGGGCTCCTTAGATGATTTCCTCTTAAAATGTTAAATAGAAATGTATCAAAATAATATTCTAAGCATTATCCAAATCATAAGCCTCTAACAATCGGCGTAGTGAGGTTCATTTTTATTCACTACAGATCGGAGTCGTTTTGCGCATGCGTGAGGGTCCGGTAAAAACGTCTTAAATACGTACATGTATGTCGCAATAAAACAATGGAAAATGAACTTACGTTAAGTTTACGAGCCCGCAATCGTGAGGAATTTACTAAAATGGAGCCTAAGTCTGGTGCACTAGCTACCAACTTAGCTAACGGGTAAGAGTACATTGTCTGAACAGAATCAAAACTATTCAGTATACTTAAAATGCAATTATGTACGTGGCATTTCTTCTTTGTGGATCACCAAGGTGAAAGCGCATGAAGCAGATGCAGATAGATTGTGCTGACTCAAACCTTTCTACGATAAAACTATCTTTCAGAGTATTTTTAAAAGCAGGATCTGACAAAGTGAAAAATACATATCCGAGAACTTTTTGAACAGCCCATGTCATTTTAGATCTACATTAAATTAATGCGTGTATTTTCACTTCCTGATTACCAGACACCCAATCAGATATAGGTTCTTTATTCATCGAAAAGATTATATACAGCTTGACTACTTTATAAGAATCGAAAGACATTTTTCATTTGAGATGGGGTGAACCATTTGCTTTGTTCATTGCACCCCTTTTCAAATCAAAACCATATTGATCAGTTAAACGACAATCATAATATTTTCTCCATAGAATTCTAAATGAACCGGGATCAGGAGAAAACGTCCCTTATGACATTTGGGAACAAAATGGATCTAGATCAGCCTGTACATACGCACATTCTTATCCAGATCCATATTATTTTCTGAAAGCTTCTTCGTTAGCTTTATCAACTTTATGTTAGAATAATGGGTCCTTACAAAACCACGTACACCGGATATAGCGATTGTTGAAGCGAGCGAATATTGACGCGGTGCGCTACAAGGTCAGTATTTCTGTGTTTTTTACATGTAAATACTTTAAAATTCTCTGAAAACAATTCTCATTGTAGTAGCTTAGATATTAATGAATTCTTATTTTCACACCAGATGTTTAATAAAGATCTACAAGAGCTACAATTAACCAAAATCTGACCACAATCACTGATTATTCCCCTTCGTCTGTCGCAAAAATACATGTTTTAACAAATGTATCGGTAAAATTTCCATCAGAGTTATGATGGAATACCTGAAAGAATGATAAGCAAACCGATGACGGTCACTTGGAATACTCGAGAGCTACATTTAGAATTGTAATTGCGTGTACCGTCTTTAAAACCATGGTGTACGACCTATAGCAAAAGACATTTTTCGTAGTGTACAGCCTTTAGCAATACGAAATCATATTGGATAAACCTTTTAGAGCGTCAAAACCTTTAGTTTGATTACAAAATGCACGTTTTTATACTCACACCTACAAAGTAGAGGGGAAAAGTTGGTTTCACCATGTCTGTCTGCCTGTCCGTTCGTCCATCCGTCCGATCGTAAACTTTTTACTTACCGTGCTCTTACTCAAGAACCGGGTTATTAAGGTCAATGGTCAGAGTAACAATTGGACTTTGTTTAAAATCCATTTCAGTGCACTACGTCAAAAACCGTTTGACCTAGGATCGTGAAAATTTACACAGTTCTTGCCCTTGATCCAAGGTGGTGTCCTATTGTTTTGGGGTCATGAAGATCAAAGGTCAAGGTCACAATTGGACTTTGTTTAAAATCCGTGTCCGTGCTCTAACTCATGAACTGAATCACCTACGATCATGAAACTTTACACAGATGTTGCCCTTGACACAAGGATATGCTCTATTGTTTTGGGGGTAATGAAGGTAAAACATCAAGGTAGCAATTAGAGTGTGTTTAAAATCCGTTTCCGCGCTCTAACTCAAGCACTATTTGACCTAGGACAATGGAAATTTACACAGTTGTTGCCCTTGACCCAAGGAGGTGCCCTATTCTTTGGTTGTGAAGGTCATAGATCAACGTCACAATTTGATTTTGTTTAGAATCCGTTTCGTGCTATAACTCAATAGCTGTTCGACATAGGACATTTTTACAAAGTTATTGCCCTTGACGTAAGTAGGTGGATGCCCTTTTGTTTTTTAGTCACATAGGTCAAAGGTCAAGGCCACGATTAAACTTGGTTTAAAATCCGCTTCCGCTATACATATCACTTTTCCAGTGACAAGGCGCCAGTCGGGGGTATTTGTCCACTTTGAGAAGTTCTAGTTGGGATTCGGAAATACCACATTCTCCAACCATTTCCTTTTCTTGCAGGAAAGTTGCTGTTTTCGAGTATAAGATATGATTCCATTTCTTTTCAATTTTATTTGCAAAGGACTATCAAAATGAAATATTTTTTCTGCGAACAGGAGTGCGCCAATTTCGCTAATATAATCGGTCACCTTCTAGAACATCATCCTGCACCTCTCCATAATGAGATCTATCTACCTATGAAGTTTCATGATTCTACCTTACACACTTTGCGATATTCAGAAAAAAAGATGTCGAAAAAATGACAAATAACAACATTATTATTGCATATTTTTTTGGCGGCCATTTTGAAAATATGCAAATTAGATGATGAAGGAGCCATTTTTCAGCTTGGCAACATTGATTTTCGGATTCAGCATACCCAAATACCCCTAGAAACGATCTCAAACCCTTTTCTTCACAAAATGCCTATACCTTAAAAACTAAGCGACTTTTGAAGAATTTTGTCCTGACTATTTCGAGATATGCTCCGGACAAGGTTTGGTCTACGGACCGACCGACCGACCGGCCTACCAACCGACCGACCGACACTTGCAAAACAATATACCCCCATTTTCTTCGAAAGCGGGCGTAATTAAATAGAATAAGACAGGGACGAAAGAAAGAGTGTAGGAAAGGGAGAAAGTTGCTCAGTGAATAATTCAAATAAAGGCAATACCTGTATAAATTCTAACACTGAGATAGTTACATAGTTTCGACCGGTGTAACGTAGTAAAGTGGCCCCACGGTCACTATACATATAGAACACTGACGCCCAAGGTCATAATATTATGATCGGGGAGGGGGACATAGTATTATGACCTCCGCACACGTAGAAAAGTGACCCCTCATGTAATTGAGACCCCCTACCCCCCTTAAAATATCGACCCACTTCCCCACATACATATCAAAAATCTTACTCTAATATAAACCCAACTATGCTACACGTACAACATCGTTAGGCAATGGAGGTGTAATGGCACTCGTTCGTGCATACGTCTGTCCGTACATACAAAGTGTTTTGACCGCAACTTTTCATTCATTATTGGGCAAACCCGATTCAAACGGGCTTGTTAGACGCTTCCACTGCATCTGAATTGATTTGATTTATTGGAGATTAACGCCGTTTTCAACAGCTATGGTCGTATTGCAGCGGCTGAGGCACCTTATATGGATTCCTGGTTTTTTTTGCACCCGTACTACCAAAAGATACAAACAGAGCCTCCAGTAATCCGAGTTTTCTCTTATGAAAATCGCTCCGTGATATGTTGATGTCGCTCATTTACATCAGAGCGCACTATCATTCAAACACAAAGGAAAGTAGGTTATTGTAAACAATGGCTGTTCAGGTGAGATGTGTTGCAAAACATTGTCTATACACCTTTCAGAAATATTTTTTGTCTTAACCTTTTCATCGGACATGACAATAAAATGGTTCATTGATCGGTATCATAAGGTGTTTTAGGATAGCATTTAAGATCGGACAGCGTACAAAGCGCCATAACTTGTGTCGAACTTTTTTATCAAATAGGCCTACCATATTTTATATAGAACTTTTATCATACATGTGTACGTTCGAAAGCGCTTTACAAACTAAAACTTTCCTTAAAAACCTACATAATAACATAAAACATACCAAATATAGCTTAACAGACCGTAAAAGAAAATAATTTAAACACAAAAAAGTTCACTTTCCATAAATCTGTACAAATATATGCGTCTTAAATGACTTCTTAAAAAATACGAAATTGTAGAAATAGTTCTTATTTCGAGCGGTAAAGAATTCCACAACTCAAGAGCAATATTCATGAAACTGCGACCTCTATATGTTTTTGTACGACTTTTGGGTACAACAAGTGTCGTGCCATTTGACCCGGATCTAAGTTCACGCTTTGATTTGTGAATATCCAAAAGTGATGCAATGTAATCTGGGGCCTATCCATGAAGTGCTTTAAACGTGTAAGTCAATAACTTAAATTGAATTCTGTAATGTACAGGTATCCAGTGTAGCCTAACTCTTTAATGGTGACGTCTTGGAGTTTTGCTGATAATACGAGCTGCAGTATTCTGGACGATCTGTAACTTGTTCAGAGTGGGGTTGTTTTTTTTTTTTTTTTTTTTTTTTTTTTTTTTTGGGGGGGGGTGATCCGAAAAGTAAGAGTTGCAGTAATCCAACCTTGAAGTGACCAATGAGTTGGCGAGGGACTTTCCTTTGTTTTTGAATATTTGTGCGCTCTGATGTAAATGAGCGACATCAACATATCAAAGGGCGAATTTCATCAGAAAAAAAACTCGGATTAAGCCTCCAGCTCCTCAGTATTTTATAGATAAAATCAGGGGGTCGTTATTTTACATGGGGTAAGTATCTTATAGAAAGGGGTCAGTATTCTAAATTTATATAAAATAGTGACCGGGGGTCAGTATTCTATGGGGGTTCCTTTACTACGTTACAGCGGCTTTTAAATAGTCTTACTTGGTTAGGACGCACGTGTAGTGTGTAGTATGCTTTAAATTACTATGGCATATCTTGAACCTGGCAGTTAAATCAGTGCTACGGATAAGCGAAATTCCGCTTAGAAAACGTACTACAATTGCCAAAAGGAAATGAAAAAGGACAAACGGACACGTCTGCAAGCGGGAATAAACTCTTACAAGCGGTTTAAATGTAGACTTCTGCGATGATATACATGTATATATAGTGGTCTTACGATTTTCTGGTTCCCGCCAAACAATAAAAATATATCAATCAATTTACTAATCATAGGTTCACAGTGTAGGAGTGGAAGTGTGTGAACGCTTGTCTTTGAGTGATAACTTGTGTGTCTGTACATCGAGGAAATGGAACTTGGTAAACATCAGCGGTTGACATTGGTAAGAATTTATGGGTTTTTTTTCTGGATAAACACAATAATTTTGTCAGATCATTGTACCAATCTCTTTATTCATTATACTGAACCCGGTCCAAATGTTATAGCAGACTCGTAAACGTAGAGGATAAAATGATGGTTAGCTGCTATCGCTGTGTCCTGCAATGTTTCAATAACATCGACACGTACCAACTTTTTATTGTTTGTATTGCATCATCCTCATCTTCCGCAATCTACATTTGAACGGAGTTGTTTTACAATACTCAAATTAAATTTATTTTGTAACAGTATTTCAGATTAAATCATACAGCTACTTTTATGCATTCTCGTTTATTAATTTTTCTTTACAATTGCACGCATCCATGCAAGTTATAGATAATAATTCTTTTGTGGAAAGAAAAAAAATCTGCGTTTTAGCATGTGATTCTCTTCACTCTATGATTTTATATAGATCTAGTTTCCAATATTCTACACCGAAAACATCAAAAAACCGAGCTTATCTGCGAAAGGGATGATTCCTCGATTGTTGTCATTTTTGCAGGCTGCATGCAAACAATGATAATTTATCTTTCGTGTAAAAACGATGTAGATCTAATTTTAACACATTAATTTACGCAAATCTATAAAATTAATGCCTAATGCCTAATGCCTTTGGAAGTCTGTTGTTGTTGTTGTTCATCTGAGTTCCTTTGACTGTGATAATGATTGACTAGTCCTCCTGCAATTTAAAGAAAAAACACATAGAATGTACTCTAGAAATGGGGACCGTGCGGAATATAAACCTGTCAGATCTACACCTGTGTCATTCTTTGAGAACAAAAAATCTGAACCTTTTCCTGCAAACTTCAAATATTCAGACATTTACAAAGGGAAAACATTCAACTAGATCCTAACACATGGGTCGAAGGGGGTAGTCAAGAGCCACCCACACCGCATACCCAAAAATTATATTTTGGCTATTATAACATTTACATATTTAGCAAATTTAAAATCATTTGGGCTCGGACCTCCGCCTCATTCGAAAAGATCTTCGATCCGGCATTGGATAGAACATCCAGCAGTTTATCCATTTCCTGCGAAGGTCTGTTAACTTTCTATTTGTGAAGTCGTCAAAACCAGTAAGCCTGTTGTTTGGAAAGGATAAGTACATCCAGAACATTGCTGATATAAAATGCGTTTCTTATACAATATCGCTTCGTTGTCTGGTGTCAACCAATGTCACTGATAGGTTTGAACAAAAGTTTAGGCGGGTAATGGCTGTGTCCGAATATATGGTCACTCTTTTTTAAGATCGTCTTTTAAGGAATATTAAATTATCTGGTAGGCGAACATGTCAAACATCCTGTTAATCTAAATGAATATTGGACTGCACTTCTCTAATAGCAAAAGCACTTACCAGCAAGTCTTCATTTTCCCATTGCTATGGATTAATATCCGTTTCCGGCAACCAGAGAGGTTGCGATTTTTAGCTAACCTGAGTCACTATCAGGCGTTCGGCGTCAATAATTTCTTTAAACATCTTCTCCTCCTTAACCACTTGGCCAATCCTGACCAAAATTGGCAGGAATATTCCTTGGGTGACCCCTGTCAAAACTTGACCGTGAATTTTAGATAGATCAGAAAATGTTGGCGTGGCAGGGCGGGGCTTATCAGACTTAAAGAAGGGCGGGGCTTATCAGACTTAAAGAAATCATTAGGAAATTCTTCAAAAATCCTTTTAACCATTTGGCCGATTTTCACAAAACTAGGCATGGATGTCCCTTAGATTACTCATTTTAAAACTTGTTCATAAATTTTTGATTGGTCAAGAAATGTGGGAGGGGTAGGGCGGGGCTTATTGGACTTCGATAGATAATTCGGTCATTCTTCAAAAAGCTTTTTCTCCTTAACCATTGGGTCAATTTTTAGTAATTTTTTACCAAACTAGGCAGGGATGTTTCTACGGTGACTCATTTTCAAACTTGTTCGCGACTTTCTGATTGGTCAAGAAACGTGGACAGGGCAGGGCGGGGATTATTGGACTAAGAGAAATCATTCGTTAATTATTGAAATAATAATTCTACTCCGTAACCATTGGGCCAACTTTTACCAAGCTTGGCATGGACAATCCTTGGGTGACTCATTTCAAAACTTGTTCATGAATTTTTGATTCCTCATAAAATGTTGGCGTGACAGGGCGGGGCTCATTAGACTTGGAGAAATCATGAGACAATTCTTTAAAAATCAACCATTTGGCCAATTTGAATCAATCTTTGAAGGAATGTTCCTTGAGTGAATTTCTTTAACACATGGTCATGAATTTTTGATTCGTCAAAAAATGCGGGCGTGGCAGGGCGGGGCTTATCAGACTTAAAGAAATCTTCAAAAATCTTCTTCCCCTTAAAATTGGGCCAATTTTTACCAATCTAGGCAGGGATGTTCCTTTGGTGACTCACTTCAAAATTTGTTCGCAAATTCATAATTGGTCAAGAAATGTGGGCGAGGTAGGGCGGAGCTTATTGAACTTAGAGAAAGCATTCGATAATTATTCAAAAATCGTCTACTCTGTAACTAATGGGCAAAATTTTTCAAAAATGTGGGCGTGGCAGAGATGGGCTTATTAATTTGGAGAAATAATGAGAAAATTCTACAAAAAAATAATCCATTTGGCTTATTTGAATCAAGCTTTGCAGGAATGTTCTTCGATTGTTTTTCTTTGACACATTGTCATTTTTTTTATTTGTTGAAAAAGATGGGCATGGCAGGGCGGTGCTTATCAGACATAGAGAAATTGCTTGTAGTCAAGGCGATTGGTGTAAAAATTGCTCAGAAAATGAAGAAAGCATGAAGGTTGGTACACATGTAGTTCACATCGCCCTCATCATTTTCAGAGGTGGAGCCAGTAAGAACAGTACATAGCTTAGCAACGGTTGCTATGCAACACTTTCTCCATAGCAACCGTCATATAACATGCACAAAAGCTTATTTTACTGAAGACTTTTAATGTATTTCAATATATACAGCATTATTCTATATACCCACACTACATAAGAGTAATTTTGATAACGCATCATAGCAACTGTTGCTATGCAACACATTTTCCTTTGCAATCAAACATATTTCTATGTTCGATTAGTATTTTCAGTAAACAATTGTACATATATTAATTATAGGCATCTTTACTGATGATAATTTCTCCACTTTCTAGTAAGGATTGTAATGAGTACCATTTGCGTACTTAGCAACGGTTGCTATGCAGTACTTTCTCCATAGCAACCGTCATACAACATATACAAAGGCTTATTTTACTGAAGACTTTCACAATTTCTTCACTTTCTACTACATGTAAGTATCTAGCAAGTTAAGTACACATTGCTCTAAAATGGTTGCATTAACCTCATTATATGATACAATTATTGACTTTCCTTTCCAGAGGACATTGAATCGCGAACCATGTACTATATTGATCTGTTCAAGGTTGTAAGGTAGATGTGTAGCTATGAATTGGTGATATAAGTTAGATGAATTACCATTTTAAGACATTTTGCTCACGCAGTCACAGATCAAAGGGGCACTAGGCAGAAATCATTTCACACATGCCTTGAATAAATTATTAAGGCCAGAAAGGCAACGGACGACCTCTGGACAGACATCCGAAAGGGAATGGATGGACACCATTCATTAGCTACACTTTCTTGTAGTATGAGGTGCAAGTACGATTTCACCATCATCACGTATTTCACGGAATATCTCTGACTGACTATGGATATAAACATTGAAATATCCTCGTAAGTCTCTCATTAGCTTGGCCTTTATTATCCTTCTGTCCGAGGACGACACTTCTCGTCCACCGGGAAATCATTTGACACAACGATTTCAGAAAAAAACAATTATCAATTATTTGGTTTAAACTTTACCAATTTGAATTTGTGTGACGCAAGGAAGGTAAAAAAACGACAGGAATTGGCTGGATGTTGTAGGTACTTCACAACAACAGTTGACAACAATGTATTTACCGACAATTCAAACTTTCTTTCTCTGCTTCAAATCTTTCTCAAATAGATGGTATATTAACATTATTATTGAAGGAATATCGAAAATGTTCCCTGCCATGTTCTCCATATTCTCTGTAGCTTCGGTTAGAGCCATGTATTCATCGCCTTGCAGCTTAGCAAAGATGGCATTTGTTTAAAATCTATCTTGGTTAAAGAGAAAAAGGCTTTGTTTAACTATATGATTGTCATATTCACTTTTGAAACGATAACTTAATATCACCATTAACATATATAATAGTATCGTCAAAGTAAATTTGCATTCTGATTTTTACATAGGGAGTAATGAATGCTGTTCGGAAATCGTTCGGTAATCTCGAACGCTACCTGGACAATTATTTGTAATCAAGCAGCATCCATCCAGGCTCCGTATGCCGTCTATTTGGCAGATGGATGGAAACATTTTGGCCATCAGACGATTTTGAGATGAGCATTTTCATAAAACCCCTACGTGTACCATTCAGTTACTGTTCCGTCAACCGACAAGGCCCTGTCAGTGCCCGGATGGTGAGTTAAAGGGCATGAAATCATCTGGTCACAGTTTTATCATAATGTTGAACATGGATGATGCGCTCGACATGCTCTAGAATTTAAACTACCACCAATAAAATTGAGTTGCCACCGGACGACTGCCGTGCGGCTGCCTAAAGATTGTATCAAAATCTCTTTACAAACATCCTGTCTGCTGGCATTTTGTTACCTCTGACAGGGGTACCACCGGGCCATAAAGAAATGTCGAGCTCTTCACCACCAACTACCCAGACAACTGACTGATATGTTAGATTCTCGTGATATTTCATTAGAATGCAGCTTTTCAAAATAACTCGGCAAGTTGTTCTCTTTTTGCCATCTATTTGCTGAGATTATTACAGGAAGATATCAGGTTACCAGAAGTAAACAGAGCAAAAAAATGCCTGGTGGCAGACATGTGGGATTTATCTTACTGTAAACCACGGGTTGGTCCATCACCTTCCTCTGCCCCTTTAAAGGTGTAATTGAATGGATGGAAACATGATCCTCTTAACCGTTTGTTCTTTAACAAGAACTATATTGTGTCCTTGGGGAAGAGATTTCATAGTCTCCCAAGCTGTATTGACAGTATTGTGTTTACTTTTAATCTCATTTAGAAATCAAAGTGCTGAGAGCACTGTAATTGGACGTCCCTGATTGATTGAGCGGGATTGTACATGAACGATAGATATTTTATTGATTCTTCTGTTAGACGTTTAACGTTTAATTCTATAAGATCGGTTTCGGTCATACGAAATCGGCTTTATTGCCAAACCCCCCTCTCAGACTTCAAATTGATTTGATTGCCATTTCAAGACAACTGATTTGTCTCTATGAATAATAACTATTAATTCGATTACCCAATTCAATTAATGCCATGTGATTAGCATTTGTTTCGGTTTAACTATGAGTATTGTCGTCAGTTACACCTTTCGTTGATTTTATAATGGACGATACAAAGGAATGTACTTTTAAAAAAAAATATGTAAGCTAACGCGCTACATAAATGAAAGCCGCGAAAGCTCACTTGGCAGAGCACTCACCTTGTACTCTTTACACATGTCTATATCTAGAAGGCCCTGGGTTCGAATTCTACTTAGACATTGTTCTTTGTTATCATCTTTTTTTCGACTTTTATCTCCACCATCGTAAGGGAAAAAACGACCGCAGTGATTTAGAATCGATCTGAACACAAATACAACGAAATGAAGTAATGAAACGCCGATCATTTACATACAATTCCACTCAATCAATCAGAGACGCCAAAATACAGTGCCCCAAGCACTTTGATTCTTATTAGTGTTTCGAGTAAAAGAAATAATTTTCCCTGGTTGTGGTTACAAAACAATCTAATTCAATACATATTTTTGCTGAAATAGAATACAAGATGAATTGGAGCACCTAGAATCATGGATTCCTCATACCAGTACTACCGCAGCATCCTTACACCTACAAATGTACACACAAAGCAGAAATTGGGAACGTGCCGTCGGGAAAATGACAGTGGAGTACAATACGCAATTTAAATCTTCATGTCATTATCAACGAACATTTGAGAATAGCAATGTCCCTATCTGTACACATATTCACCTGATCATCTAGGTACCATTGTGACTGTTGCAGATCCATTGCTTCTTAGCACAATACACGTAAACGGGTCACTTAAACGTAATAAATACAGATCGCTGTCACTCGATCTTATACTAGTAATAATAATTACTGTCATACTCATTGATCAGTATGTACGTAGGCCATGATACTGTCGAATATCAGTGATACAGATGCTGGAGAAAAAAATAAAACTCGTAAGAATAACTATTTTCCTGAATAGCTGGATATCAGTAGCGTCTCATCTGAGACTGTTCACATGGAACCCCGATTTGTAGTCGAGTCGAACCCGAGTTGCGAACCCGATAATCAATTTTAAAACCCTGTTTCTAAATTACGTTGCGTGAAAAACCCCGTTTCTTTAAAGATGTCAAAGACTTAAACAACAATGATCAGAGAAAAAGAATTTGTCATACACAATACGTGCACTAAATTGAGTAATCATCCTAAAATGTCTGCTTTCATTAAACACATATAAAGAAAAACAAACGTTTTAACAAATGTTATACAGACGAAATGGTCCGAACTGGTTTCGAACCAACGGCGTTCCAAAGGCGAGGCGAATCCTTTCCCGTTTGAGCTATCGCTGCTGTTGATGATAAAGGGCGCTTGTTAACTTTATTAATATACTGTATGCATGTATCGCTTTCTAAAGATCTTACCCTTTACACAATATCACAAAAGTCAAATCATTACAAGAAAATGGTTAAATCGAAAAAAAGATCGTAAAGTTGGTAAAGACGGGGCATGAATTGAATCGGGCAATGAATCCTATAGTGTTTGTCAGAGAACACATAGAAAGCAGGAAAAGATACGACAGTTTTCCTGTATGGTCACAAAATCTTTTTTGAATTTTGACCAACTGGCCATTGAGTCTGAGAAGGGTTTTTTGGTAATGAAACCCCATTACGCCTGTCGAAAAGTGGTTAAAAGAATTGGACGTCCGAAAGACGTCCAATTAAAAATCAGAAATGACTATGAAAATAAACAAAAAAGGGCCAAAAGTATAAATGTAGATTGTACATCTAGCCTCGAAGACGGTATGAATTGTATGTATGACTAGGTATTTTTCATGAAGGGTGTCAAAAAGTGTCACTGTGTGGGAATAGGTTAAAACACAGTAGTTGACAGGTAAGCAAATATTGCGAATGATCAGGTTATAAGAAATACCATATACGTATATTGCCCAGCAACTACTTTTAATTAAGTTAATAGTTAACTTGGTATATGGCAAAGGAATTAACGTAATTAAGGGGGAATGCTCCAGTTTTCTAAATTTTTTCCCAATAATAGAATTTATTCATATTTTGTATGTTGAAATAACATGTTATTACCAATTGAAAAATAAAATATAAATTGATGGTCATCGATTCTATTTGAATTTCATAGGCATTCGTATCACATTCCCTACAGCGGAAAAATGCATAATTTCTTGCACCAATCCAAGGTCACTGAAATGCTAAAAATGGTGTATAATCATCGTTTAGTCCCGAAAAAGAATTCAAAGTAACGTCTTACATTAAATAAGAATAGGAAATCCAAAGTATGTGCTATTGTAAATGCAAGAAAATGTATAAAACAGCACACGCACGTGTTCAGTTAGATCAATGAAGCTGAAGTGTTTTGTGTCAAAATTTGCATATTTTGGGAAACATTTCAAGTTCTACATAATAGAATTTGATAAAACTCCCTCGTTGTATTAAGCAACATGTACTGGTAATAATTCAAAAAGAAAATGTATAGGTAATCGCACTTTTTAGTGAATAAAAGCAATTTTTATTCGGCTACACATGAATAAAATGACGCAAAACAGTGGTAACTGCATACACACTTACAATCCTCTTGCTCTGAATAGTCAATTTCTATCTTTAGGAAATCAGTTTCGCATAATAACTACGCTTTTACGGTCGAAAATGGTGAATTGTAATGACGTGTTATATTATTGAAAATATGGTAGCGAAACATATATGATACTTAACATTTAATTCTCAACAGTAATGACCGAGTGTTCCGAAAAATTGGAGCATTCCCCCTTAAAGCTGCACGTAATCAAAATATTATACATGTATAATTGGTTACTGAAAATGTCCGTCGGACATAGAATATGCCTGATTGCTATGGAAAATGTGTTGCCTAACAACAGTTGCTATGGTGTGTGTATTGAAATAGCTCAAATAATGTATAAAGCTGTGGCTATTGAAATACATCAAAGAATAAAGCTGTAGATATTGAAATACATTAAAAAGTCTTCAGTAAAACTAGCTTTTGTGCATGACATTTGAATCAGTAGTTTCCTATAAAAATGTGAATGGTCATGATAATATTGAAAAACAGGGTCCTGTTAGAAAGTACTAAATTGTATCCATCATTTTTTGGCTTCTCCAAACCATTATTTATCAAATAAACATGATTGCGTGCCCAGAATTTGAGTCCATGTATTTAAGACAAAGCAGGTTTCTGTTTATCTTAAATCTCAGGAAAATGATGGTGCATCATTAAATGAATTTGTTTTGGTTGAAAAAAGATATTTATTTGTACCAAAGACAATTTAAGAGGTGAAAGGACGTCGAAAAATCATATGTAAGGTTCGTTATAGTAACTAACCTTACTTGATTTTCATACTTTATATACAGATTCATATCAACCTCAAGTGTTTTTTGCGAAATTATATTTCAATAGACTTATATCTTTCTTTTGAATTTTCTCATGTAAGACGCATGAAAATATTTCGTTTTTGTTAATATTCACCCCCAAAAGGGTGCAACATATCATTTTAAAAGATATTCAATTGAAATGAATGGAAATCAAGATTTTAGCATCATACAGCTCTAAATGCAAAATGTATTCGACTTTTTGACTAGAAACCGTAACATTTGAACACATCTTGTGTATATCTAAAATGATCTTGTATCTATTTCGGGTGAAGGTTTGACAAAGGATGTAACGAACCTTACCAAGACCATAAACACAATTTGTACCTTGGTTCTTACTATACTGTATCTGTTGATTCGACACAAATCAACCAAACAAAAAGATGTTTTTGGATTATTTTTATCAGTTAAGACTATAAACATGTTTATTCAGTATACAAAGTATAGCCTTAAGAAGTAACGGATTTTTTAAAAACGGTTGTATAAAAATGTTTCAAATTAACCATTAAATTTTCTTTTACAAAGTAGATATACTGTTTCCGTGGAAGTGCTTTTTGGCAATTCAGATATCTTGCTACATCTCATATCGGCGTGGTAAGGATATATTCAGTTCTTGCTATTTTTAAAGGGACATTTCATTCCAATTTCATTTTTTTAAAGTATGTCTTGATGCCAAGATTGGTTATTCTAATGAGTATAAATACTATTAGTTTTTTTAAGTTGTTGCCAATAAGCGAGAAACACGCATTTAAAGTTGAGACATAATCGATAAATTGCATATAAATCCGAACTGTTGTCCACAACAATTTGTTTAATTTTAACACAAAAATATAAATTTCTCCTAAACGGCGCAATATTTTGGCTTGAAATTTTCAGAATTTTCATAAGGAAATATGCTCTTTCAGATAAAAATAAAAGTAAAATTTATGACGAAAAATTCTGAAATGTCACTTTAATAACGTGTATTAAATAAATGAAAAAGAAACAATTCAAATTGAATTAAGGTTTAAGGTAGCGAACCTTACAGAACGGGAATATGGCGTAAAATGGCTCAAATTCGGTACTTAAAGTGTTTATGGAATCAATTCTGTGACTTAATTTCAACTACACACCTTCCACAATTAAATCTGACTAGAAAATGTTCAGAATGAAGCTATGATTGCGCATAACCTAATTGGTGATACCGACATGTTATCTTTTCCGATACCATGATACAGTAAAGCCTGGTCATAAATACGTGAATTTGGAAACCTTATAATTTTCTCTATTATGCATTAAAGATTAAAAACCCTATGAAACTTTATTTTCTTCATTTTCACGTTGCAACATCCAGGCAATTTTACTAGAATTCAACAGTCTAGTAATAATATTAAGGTTCGTTACTTTTGATATATAAGAATGAATTGTAAATAACTATTTTCATCATAGAAAAGGCCCTTCGATAATGCCCACTTTTATTCTTATAATAACTGCAATAGAATTTCAACAAGAATCAAAACTATTTAGTGCACCTTACATCATATACTGCAATTAAAAATGTTGCAGAAATTACACACTAACAGTTCGATCTATGTCTCTAAATAGGTAGTTTTTTGGAATGGATTGAAGAAGATTGAGTATTTAAATTGTTTGGGAATTAAGAATGTTCATAAATATTAATATATCATCTATTGGTAGTAATCAATCATGTCCATGTACGTCGTCATAATGAAAAGTAACAAGAATTTAAAATTGACACTTCATTAGCAACGAACCTTTCACTAGTAAAAATGGTACTTTTATTGGGCTGATTGAAGATGCTGTATCTCGAATATCGTCTAATTCATGTTGAAAGTATTTTGCAGTTGCATCCTATAGATGTTTGCCATGCTTTTTAACAAATCAAAGTCAAGTTTCTTCGATATCACTTTTTCGATTATTTCTAAATCCAAATGGCTCCTATTTATTGAGAATGCATGATATGGAGAAAGTGTTTCATACCAACCGTTGCTAAGTTATATACTGTTCGCACTGGCTCCATCTCTGAAAATGCTGAGGACGATATGACCTATATGTGTACAAATTTTCATGCTTTATTCATTATCTGAGCAATTTTAGTCGTATTTTGCACTAAACGGCTAGACTATTAATAATTCTTCAAAACTCTTATCCTTAAACATTGGGCCAATTTTTACAAAAACTTTGAAGGAATGTTCCTTAGGTGACTTCTTTTAAAACTTGTTCGTGAATTTTTGATTTGTCAAAAAATGTGGGCGTGGCTTGTTGGACTCTTTATTTAAAAATTAACCATATTACAAATTTTAACAATTTTAACTTTACAGGAATGTCCCTAGAGGACTGTCTTGAATACATGTTTGTCAATTTTTATTCGTTGCAAAATGTGGGCGTGACAGGGCCGGGCTTATCTTCCTCATAAAATAAGCATTTTATACTTGTAATAATGTATTTCATTCTGATGTTTCAAAATTTTATTGAAAAAGTTAAATCTGATTATAAGAATCCCAACTTTAACAGAGGATTATATTCAAAAGTAAATATGTATGCAAATGCCACTACATGCTATATGATTGAATGCTAATGAGACGTCATTGTATTCACTGAAAACTTATTTACAATAATCTAACGTGGCATGTTTATTTGTTTGCAACAAAATTCATATTGTTCACAATCCAAACATGTATACACATAGATCTCAAATGAGCGATTACAGTGCCATTCTGAAATCATCGGGGGGATATTGTTTTTGCCATGTCCGTCCGTCCGTCCGTCCGTCCGAGATTCGTTTCCGCGCTATTTCTTGAAAACTATAGACCGGATTTCAATGAAACTTGGCACACAGTTTCACTACAAAGAGGACATGCGCATATCGTCGGGGTTACCCGGTTTGACTCCAAGAATTTGATCGACAAGGTTATGGTTCTTGTGCACTGCAACTCTCCATAATGAAATCTATCCACCTGTAAAGTTTCATGATTCTTCCTTACATACTTTTTGAGATGTGCTCCGGACAAGAATCTAGTTTAAAAATCAACAAAGGGCAATAAATCAAAAAAATTGATCGGCAGAGTTATAGTTCTTGTGCACTGCACGTCTCCATAATGAGATCTACCCACCTGTAAAGTTTCATGATTCTACCTTACATACTTTTTGAGTTATGCTCCGGACAAGAATCAAGTTACAAAATCAACAAAGGGCAATAACTCCAAAAATTGATCGGCAGAGTTACGGTTCCTGTGCACTGCACCTCTCCATAATGAGATCTATCCACCTGTAAAGTTTCATGGTTCTACCTTACATACTTTATGAGTTATGCTCCGGACAAGGTTTGGTCTACGGACAGACCGACCGACCGACAGACCGACCTACCGACTGACCGACAGACCGACCGACCGACCGACACTTGCAAAACAATATACCCCCATTTTCTTCCAAAGGGGGCATAATTACTTAGTTCAGTGGAAAATCCACGATTGATACTGACGTTTACGCTAATTATAACAAAGATTTTTGAACGGGCAAGTGGACGATTTCCTTTTCAATAGTCATTATTGTTCTGTATGTCAAGGTCAATGTGTACTGTGAAATTAGCATTGAACAAACTTAGAACAGCAAAAATATTATACCTGTGACTTTATTTATTAAATCATACTTTATAAGCCAATTTTTACATCAAGATATAGTTGAAAATTAGAAAAGGCGACTTTTTAGAAAGCTTTTGAAGGCTAAGGTCAAATTACTTTGATTCTATGCAATGGATTTACCCCAAAGTTTACACGTATTTAGTTAAATCATATTGGATCATGTTCACAAAATATCAGGTCAATTCGTACAAAAATAAAAGCTGTAGAGATAGTTTCGTAAAGTTAGTACATCAAAAATTAACAAAATCTGAGATTGACAGAAGGACGAATACAGTAATTCAACAAACTTATATACATGATTAATGATTCCAAAAATCTTCTGTCCTTAGTACATTGAAAGTACCTACAAAATTTCAATTCGATCTGATATACACAGAAAAAGTTATTTAACTTCAAAGTCAAAATTTGTTTCCCGTGTCAATTTACCCCACCCACTTTGTTAGCCATCATCTCCAAAAATAAGCCCTCGTCAGATTTTTTACACATAGAAATTGAAGATATAATGTAAACCTATCAATTCACAGAATTAAAGAAAATCTATCTTTTGAACCCTTGTTGCAATCCATCCTTTGCAACCAGAAGTAGTTGTCGAGAGTTAGTCCACGAAAGCCCGATGAAATTAAAACCAAAATGGCCGCCACAAAGTTGTATGGGTATGTCAATATTTTTCATCATACTTACCCGAAACCTAATATGAAAATAAGGCAAAGCCTTTGACCGGAGTCAAGAAAGATATAGTTGTTGTTTTAATCACATCATTTCGTTAACTAATCTGATAGTAAAAAGGCAGATTAAGTGAAGGAATGGCTAATACATGAAGATTTCTAGCTTTTGATATTGTAAGAGCAGTCGTCTAGTGGTTTAGGCCCCAAGTCATATTGTACTGTGCCAGATTCAAAGAGAAAAAAACTTAAAACCCCGTTTCAATTCGGGTTCTCAACATTCTACTTTTCTCTCGTCTTTTTTCTTAGCCTCCAGCATATGGGAAGTCAAAGGCAGGTATTGTATTGGAAAGGTTTTTTCGTGATCATAAATTACACATTTTGTGCAAACTCCTGACATATCAGTTAAGATGAAAATACGTTAAGTTTAGTCACGGCTTTTTTTCTTTTTCTTTTATTTTTAAAAAAATATCTAGCTTTGCAAAGTCCATTCGGTCACTCATGACTCATTATGTATTATGTAGAAGCACTAATTAATGTCGTCTGTGACTTCTTTAACCCTTTCAGAAACAAGGTATGGTTTTGGTGTCCATTATAGAAGAAAAACGGAGAATTTTCAGACAAAAGAAGTAATTGTAGAATATCAGCAATTTCTCTTTTAGCCTGAATATCGTCTGTGCTATATTGTACATTGATCATGTCTTTGATTTATCAAAGACCATTTTGTCGTCTGTGGCAACTTTCAAATTGGACGACCCTAAAAAGCATGCAATTGGAGAAGTATAATGTACTTCTATCATGTGGCAAAGACCCTATTTTAAAAGTGCGAATGCATGAAATCTTAGAGGAAAAGATCGTAGTAAATCGCAAAGGCAAGAGAAGAAAATTCTGATAACTAGTATTTTCTCCCCCTGTCCAAATGTTTCAAAAGCCTTCTCCAGGATTAACATCGAAACCAGGTTTCGCTTGGAAAAGGGTTAAAAAAAGGTGTAGAGATCTACGTATATTTTGCTTTGAAAAAACATTTAGGCCTAATGAAGAATTCTCAAAAATGATTAGACCCATCATTTATTTCAATATTTCCTTCTAGATTTAGAAATAAATGTGGATTAACAAGCTACGAATGGCACAGCCATTTGATTAAGTATAGAAAATGCGTGTTTCCAAACAACGCTTCTTTGCGTCTGATAAGGCGCGGGAAAGGGAACGTCGCGGAAACGCAGAAAAACGTTGCTGACGTTACAAAGTCAAAAACTGACTTGACTTACTTTGACTTAGGGCGGCCGCAGCCGGGACTTCACAAGACTCGACCATACACCACGATCACCCATAAGTGAGGCAAGCTCATTTGTATTCTTAGCTCCAGTGTCACGTTTCAGTGTGTCGATATAGTTGATCCTTGGTCGACCTCTTCCTTGGTATCCATGTTTTGGTTCCCACAGTATCAGCTTCTGCGTGCTTAGTTCCGTGTGTCGATGGTAATGTCCCGCTAGCTGGAGTCTTCTCGAGGCTATTTTATTACTGACTGTCGGCAAGTTCCCGTATAACTGTTCATTAGTCATGTGTAATGTCCAGTGTACATTCAGGGCTTTCCGCAGCATTCTTGTATATGTGCCGTCAAGGGACTTCTCTTGGGTTTCCGTCAAAGAACAGCTCTCGCACCCGTATAGTAAAATTGCTTCTACTGTGGAAAGAAAGAATCTTTTCTTCAGATCTGATTTCATTGTGGAGGACCATATTTTGGACATCCCGTTCAAGGCTTTCCACGCTAGGGCCCTCCAGACTCCGATGTCTGTACTGGTGCTGTCAACCCAGGATCCGAGGTATTTGAAGTCTTTCTTCCATTCCAGAACTGCTCCATCTACAGTTTTGAGTGACGTTGGGTTGTCTAAGTTATATGCCAGAGATTTTGTTTTTGCGCTGTTGAGGCCAAGTCCTACAGTTTTGCATGAAGTCTCTACTCGTAGTAGTAGCTCCTGGGCTTCCTCGATTCCATCAGACAACAATGCGATGTCGTCAGCGAAGTCTAGGTCCGCCAGTACTTCTTTTGGATGCGTTCTGGATTTGCGTGGTGTTATTGTGAAACCCAGGTCTTCTTCCTTTCCATCCAATGCTTTCCTCATCGCATAATCCAGAACTATGATGAAGAGGAAAGGGGCTAACTGACTGGTTTACTAAATTGGGATATTTCTTTGTTACGGGACCTCAGGTCACGGAGGTAATTTACACTAAACCAAATCACAATCTCAGTATCTTGGGTAAAGTCTGGCAAAGGGCTACCGAGGGTGTCCGAAAACCGGAAATATCGAAACTGAGGCTATGACAGCATGAGCCAAACTCACAAAGTAGCAAAATTGTTCAAATCTATACGTCCACAATACCGTCATCTTCGCAAGCCAAGGGTGACATCTACGACGTAACGTCGTTTCTGTATTCACCCTTGGCGTATTTAGGCCGGTTTTCTTGGTGTCATGAAAAGCGTTTTCATTGATTCCAGCGAGGTCTCGCTGGAACCAATCAGATTGTTGACTGATACATTTGTTATGAGTAACCAATTCATGACAACGGGCGGGAAAAAGCATTGCATTTGCAACTTAAAACGCGAAGATGGGCGATTTTTCCTAAGAATTTCACTGCAATAGACAAGAATTCCCTATCTGTAATCGACGAATTATTATACTTTCGACAACTCGACTAAAGAAGCAGCTAACTTTTACCTAATCCACATGACTTATGACGCGAAAGACAACGCACGTTAATGACGTCATCAATAATGGACGAAATAACGTAAACAACCAGTTGGAAAACCGCTAGGCGGCGTTTCGCGATTTCAAGAAAATCGGACTAAATCCGCCAAGGGTGAATACAAACGTACGTGGGCTAAACCTTGGCTAGCGAAGATGTAATACCGTAAGCTGTGGTCAATTCCATTGACCCTGTTATAAGCGGGCTCTGCCCGTAATATAGCATGACGTACACTTGTTTAGAGATTGAACCACCCTTACTATAAATGTATTATTCGTTTTTTCAGCCCTATGCAATGGATCAACATCATGTCCCAACGAAGGTAGATGCGTGTCACCGGACAACTGTCAATGTGCCATAGGATTCGAAGAACCACAATGTGCAGGTAAAGTACATTTCATTACGCTAAGCGAAGGAACGAAAATAATACATGGGCAAATTATTTTATTCCTATCGTCAAGACTTATATCGAAGGTGAAAGTAAACAGTTATCGCCTTAAAAAGTTAATGCCTTAATTCATGGCCCTTACTCTTATCTGAAGTTACCTCAACTAGAATTCTCCGAGTTTCTTACATTTTATTGTGCAATCAGCACGATGTTTTTATTAGATTTCGCTCTTGAGGATCGGTTGGTGTTTAGGCCCGAAGCGACTAAACTAAGTGGGAATTTATCGAGGCAAGAAGGCCTAGCATTGAGATAAATTTTTGCTTATTTACTCCAACTTTTTACCGACTTTTGAAAGAAAAGGATGGGTTGCAACAACGGTTCAAAAATAGATTTTCTTTAAATTTTGTGAATTGATAGGGTTACATAATATCACTAATTTGTATGTGTAAAAAACTGATGATGGCTTATTTTTGGGGATGATGGCTAACAAAGTGGGTGGGGTATTTAGACATGAGAAGCATTTTTTACTTTGAATTTGAATAACATTTTCTGTAAAGATCAGATCGAATTAAAATTTTGCATGTACTTTCAATGTACTAAGGACAGAATATTCTTGGAATCATTAATCATGTATATCAGTTTGTTGATTTTCTGTATTCATCCTTCTGTCGATCTCAGATTTTGTTTATTTTTGATGTACGTACTTTACAAAACTATCTCTACAACCTTGAATTGACATGATATTTTGTGAACATGGTCCTATACTTAATATGTGTAATCTTTGGGTCAAATCCATTACATAGAACCAAAGTTATTTGACCTTGATCTTCAAAGGTAATTCTAATAAGTCACTTTTTATAAATTTCAGCTATATCTTGATATAAAATGGGCTTCTAAAGTATATTTCAATAAATAAAGTCACATGTATAATATTCTTAATGGTCTTAGTTTGTTCAACGCTAATTTCACAGTAGACCTTGACTTTGACATACAGAACAATAATGAATATTGAAAAGGAAAGTGTCTACTTGCCCTATTCAAAAATCATTTTTATCAGGTGAGTATCAATCGGGAATTTTCAACTAAACAAAGTAGTTACAACTAGGATATTATGAAAATACATGTACTTTTATTTGTTTAAAATTCACTTCATATAGCAATTTTGATAATGATTTTTAGCTCAAAACTTTTAAATTTAATATTTTAGAATAACCTTGGAAGGTCAAGGTCAAATAATTTTGGTCCTTTATAATAGATTTGACCCAAAGTTTGCACATATTTAGTTATATTATATTGGGCTATGTTCACAAAATATCATGTCAATTTATACAAAAATAAAGGTTGTAGAGATAGTTTTGTAAAGTTAGTACAATTCGATCTGATCTATACAGAAAAAGTTATTTTTTTGCTTCTCGTGTCAATTTACCCAATCCACTTTGTAAGCCATTATCTCCTTCAGAACGACCTTATCGGATTGTTTGCACCTACAAATAAAAGACATTATGTAACCGTATCAAATCACAGAATTTAAAGAAAATCTATTCTTTGATCGATTTTGATCCCATTTGCAACCCATCCTTTGCTGAAATTTATTATTATGAAACATATTATTCCATTAAAACAAATTCTTGTGTTACAAAAGTCAGATTTTCTCTATTGAAATGCCAAACAATTCTTCTTTTGGCACTTTTTTAATTTCTATTTTATTTGTTTTATTCTAGACAAGTCCTGCTTCAAATGTGTTGCAAAAATGGTATCGGAAAACTTAGAGAAAAGAGGAAATTGTTGATAATCAGCAGTTTCTTCTTTCCCTCAATATATTCGAATGCATCAAATATTTTGTCGTCTGTAGCAACTTTCAAAATTCAATTGATAGATTCGTACGTTGTCGGTGGTGCTGGGAGGTTTGGCTATTTTGTTAAAATATTATAAGAAAATACGGGTATCTTAAATCCGCATAATATTTCTTTTCCAATAAAGTTTTCAATGGCATTGTTCTTTGTCAGTGGGTTGAAAATTTATTTTGTCTGAATGGATTTATCTTTGGTGACATGAATAACCATTCGTAAAAAATGATTTAACTATGAAAACCACTTTCAAGCAATGTTTCGATGGAACAGGTATGAAGGGTTGTAAAAGATCAAATTAATTACGAATTAATTACGATAAGGGTTAAGAAACATTTCCTCTATATAGAAAAGAAAGATTTTGACTGTGAATACTACTTTGTTGCTGAGTCTTTCTGGCCCGGAGATCCCGTGTTAACGGCGTAATCAGAAACTTCAGGCGTCCTTTGTTGAATTTTACTGAAGTAAGAGTCAAGGAACTGTTCTTGAATTAAGCCATTTAATGTACCTTTGGATGAGTGCGGCCTTTGACTATTATGAGATATGAAAGTCTGAAAATCTGTCATTGTCTCAAGTAATTTGTCACGAAACTTGAAACAAGGTGTATTTAATTGGTAAAGCTATGGTTTGAAATAATAGTCGATCTAGTTCTTATGGCCATTCATATTATGTTTAATTTAAATCTTCGTCAACCAATACTCTAAAATCTATAAAATTTAATAATTTTTTATTTGGGGTTTTACGCCGTTTTTCAACTGCCAGGGTCATATCGCGGCGGCCAGAGTTTAATAAAGCAACCCAAGAATTTCGTATATAACATTAAAGATGGAGCACATCTATTCAACTATTCAATAGTTGACGATGTATTTATTTTGATGGTTCTATTA
Source organism: Fragum sueziense (assembly GCA_963680895.1). Lineage (NCBI taxonomy): Eukaryota > Metazoa > Mollusca > Bivalvia > Cardiida > Cardiidae > Fragum > Fragum sueziense. The sequence goes on along the minus strand of OY804594.1, from coordinate 32,716,712 downwards.
CGAAAGTGATTAGTTATTTATCCTGTCACTAGCTAAATGAATGCATTAGAAAAAAGGTCGTAAGTGGTACTTACGACTTTTGTTGATGCATACATGGTTGGAAAGGGCATTTCAAGCTCTAAATATGGTGCAAATTTCACAGACATTTTGAACTTGTCATGCTGACCAATTTGGCAGTAGAAATAGGTCGTTAATTCTCCTTACTTTGTGAAATAAAACGTTTTTCCCAGTTTTCTCAAAACTATGTATTTCTGTTACGCCCTTCTTATTCTAATGCATCGAAATATTCTGCCCAATAACAGGGAGTAGCTTTATCCTACCCCCTGATCACCTGACATGCTATATTATGCTACATGATTACGTGATCTTCCCAAAACTACTTGTAATTTTATCAGTTTGGGTCGATATCTGCTGAAAATAATTAGATCTAATTAATTGATTTCAATGCATTATGAATATGTTTCTGTAACTCTTTGTCGTTTTACGGTTTTAACAGGATAAATATAATAGATGTTTAATGTCTTGGATGGGTCAAGTTTATTTGACTCGGCTGTGGAATTTATCAGGTTCGCCTTCAGATAAATTCCTCCGCCTTGCCACATCCAAGACATGAACCATCTATTCTCTATTTAATTTTCTGTTGTGATTTTGTTGACTACAAAAGCGTTTGCCCGCATCGTATTTGATAAATCACTGGATTTATTAGTTCAGTTAAAACATAGTTTATTACCATCAAAATGTACATACATGTGTACTTAATTTTGCAACAAGTGAAATGTCAATAGTTGGCAAATGGGTCTTGGCATAAGTTCTAGCTACTTAGATACCGCAATTCCCTTAATTGAAGATGTATTTGATTTATTGAAACGCAAAAATATGAAAGAAGTAGTTTACTAACGCTGCAGTCAATGTGCAGTAAAATAATGTCTAGTGTTCAAACTCTGTGCATAAGGGGAGCTAATGCAAGAACACAATAAAGTATTTATTGTTTCAGACATCAACGAATGTTCCACGAGTAACGGAGGTTGTGAACACACGTGTGTGAACACTCACGGATCTTACTATTGTAAATGTAGAACTGGGTACCTTCTGGCGTCAGATACAACATCATGTATAGGTATGTATGTGTTTATATATATTTAACGAAGGCTGTGAACTAACGTATGTGAACACTCACGGATCTTGCTATTGTGAATGTAGAACTGGGTACCTTCTAGCGTCAGATACATCATGTATAGACGTGTATGTGTTTATATATATTTAACGGAGGTTGTGAACACACGTGTGTGAACACTCACGGATCTTACCATTGTGAATGTAGAACTGGGTACCTTCTGGCGTCAGATACAACTTCATGTATAGGTTTGTAGATGTGTTTATATATATTTAACGGAGGTTGTGAACACACGTGTGTGAACACTCACGGATCTTACCATTGTGAATGTAGAACTGGGTACCTTCTGGCGTCAGATACAACATCATGTATAGGTATGTAGATGTTTTTATATATATTTAACGGAGGTTGTGAACACTCGTGTGTGAACACTCACGGATCTTACCATTGTGAATGTAGAACTGGATACCCTCTGGCGTCAGATACAACATCATGTATAGGTTTGTAGATGTGTTTATATATATTTAACGGAGGTTGTGAACACTCGTGTGTGAACACTCACGGATCTTACCATTGTGAATGTAGAACTGGATACCTTCTGGCGTCAGATACAACATCATGTATAGGTTTGTAGATGTGTTTATATATATTTAACGGAGGTTGTGAACACACGTGTGTGAACACTCACGAATCTTGCTATTGTGAATGTAGAACTGGGTACCTTCTGGCGTCAGATACAACATCATGTATAGGTTTGTAGATGTGTTTATATATATTTAACGGAGGTTGTGAACACACGTGTGTGAACACTCACGGATCTTACCATTGTGAATGTAGAACTGGATACCTTTTAATATCAGATACAACATCATGTATAGGTGTGTAAATGGGTTTATAATATCAAGGCCTGGTGATACTTCAACAATTAAAGGCAAACTGCAAGCAGTTACTCGGGGGGGGGGGGGGGGGGTTAACCCAGAAACAGCTTTTTTTTTTTAAAGTTTCATCTAGTAAAAAATACACTCAATACTGTTCAAAAACATATTTTTCTCTGATCTTTATAAATTTATAATTGGATGTGAACACACGTGGCTGAACATCCAAGGATCTTACCATTGTGAATGTAGAACTGGGTACTTACAAACGTCCGATACAAAACCATGACATGAGGACCATTTAACCCTTTCCCAAACGACCAAATTTAAGGATGGCCATATTCAAAAGCTGCTGGAGATGACAGCTAGCTGTTAATGCAGAAAAAATTTCTTTACATTTCAACACGGAAAGTACTGAGGCAAAAAAAGAAATTGCTGATTATCAGTAATTTCTTCTTTTGCCACAATGTTTTTCCTAGCATTTTCTATTAGGGACGTCAATACCAGGTCTTGTTTGGGAAAGGGTTAATCATGATACCTTGCCAGACCTAATCCGAATCTTAGGCCCATTGTCCAGTTTTGGCCCCTCTAATGGGTTAAGATTGGGAAACATAGATGAAAAAGAAGACAATGGTGATATAAAAAATTCGCCTGATCTGACTGTGCACAGTCTGAAATTAGATTGTTTTAGAAAATGTGTCGTCGAGGCAAATAAGTAAAAAGATACAGGTGTCGGAGAACGCTGACAGCTCCGGATAGAATGCTATTTGATATGGAAGTCGATCCGTAGACATTTTCCTATAACACTATAGCGAAGCTCAGTGGGCGTATAAGTCAATTTAGAAATATAAAGATGTCGTATACATTTCTTCTACAGAGATAAACGAATGCAACGACAAGAATGGTGGCTGCGAACATAAATGTACAAACACGCCTGGTTCATTCCAATGTGGATGTAATCTCGGATATAACATAAACCCGGACAATGAGACATGCAGTGGTAAGACTATTTTCGTTTTGTTTTCTTCGTGTGTGAAACAAAGCCCTTAAATGCTAATATCACGGTCAAATCCAATATGTGATGCGCTTTTGTTATACTTATATTAATCGTAAATAAATATCTGGAACCATGTAGCCTAGAGGACTTAGTCGACAACGTCGAGATTATTTATTTTAAACAGTTCGGCATAACAAACGACCAGTTTATCAAGACATATTTTGCCCCAAGAATGATGATTATTGATTTATTCATGAATTGGCATGTAAATGATGTATTTTACTATTAAGATCATATAAGATATTGAACTCTGTGTCGAGAATTAATGTCAAAACCACAAAAATGAACGTTTGTTTATTTGTTGAATTACGTTGCTAGGCAACCAACCGTTCCTTCGTTTATATACTCAGTTCCATAAATAAGTGTGCACTTTATTTTGTTTCATTTCTCCCTTGATTCTCGACTAAAAATGATAAAATTTGCTATCGTATTGTAGCTAAGTGTTCTTAGAAAATGACATACCCCGTATTTTTTGTAAAAATGACAGTTTTTGTTTATTTTTCTTAGATTAAATACAGGTGGTATAAAAATAAAAGTTGCAAAAGTACACTAAAATTGGTTACATTCAAATTTTGTTTAGATCAAGTAAATTGGAGTCTTTTTTGAAAATCTTTTATGGCCACCAATGTTGTCGATACAAGTGAGCGTGTAACGATCGAAAAGAGATCAAAGACCGCAATATCACTACGGCAGGAATGTTTTTTTTTTTATTCCTGAGTGAGAGCCATGACAAAATCCTGGATATAGCTGATATTTCGCAGTAATGGAATGTTCCTCGCTAAATGACCCACACCAGTGACAATCATGGCCAGGAAAGAACTTCAACTTCTTTTCTGTTCATAAAAAAGATTCAATTCAATATCGAACGGTATTGAAAATGAATAATGTTCGATTAACTAGAGATAGTCAAATCTTTAATTTGACCAAATTTGTGTACTTTTGCAACTTCTATTTTCATACCACCTTCATTTAACCTTAGAAAAACAAACTTAAACTGTCTGTGTGCCCAATTTTAAATGTCTGACACTTTCTTGAGACTATAAGCTACAATATGACAGCAAACTCAGCTATTTTTAGTGAAAGATGAGGGGAGAAATGAAACGAAAGAAATTGCACACTTATTTATGGAACTGAGTATAGAATAGTAATGTATGATGATTTGTCAAAATACCATTGTACTCATGCACCATTCACTTTTACATTAGAATTATTTTCTTTTAACAGTGAAAAATATTGTCATGGACATCAAACATATTTTGAATTGTGAAGCGCAATATACGTGACGTTACTGACGTATATAAGAAATGTACATGACGTTCGTAACGGTGGTGTACTTCGCATGGCTGTTTCGTCGTCAATTTTGAAGATATATGTGAAACTTTGATATCAAATGACTCGTAAATGGCCATACTTCAATTTTCAACCAAAAACAAAAAATCGACCAAGATGTCATTTAGACCCCTTTTTGCTTGACGCGGCTCATATGTTTGTTTATATAATATTAACATTTGAAAATTCTAGGTATTGTTCTTTGGAAATATATAACTGCGCACAATTAAATGTAACAATACTGTAGGTTCCTATACCTGCACTTATAGACGTTGGCTCGCTATGACTCTGTACAAATAAAGCAATGACAAAATTTGTGTTTATTTACAGATGTTGATGAATGTTCAATGGGTACATCTGACTGTGCACAACTATGTAACAATACCGTAGGTTCTTACACCTGCTCTTGTACAAAGGGGTACACGATGGCTCTGGATGGTTATGAATGTGAGGGTACGCATGTTACATGTTTGTGGCTTTGGTTGCTTTATAAAATTGTGTACATAAACTGTAATAATTGGAAAGGGTTTCACGTGCTTTATTAATTCGGACAAATCTTGTTGTTCTTGAAGAATCTACCATTTGAATTTCTAATGCCCAATTCCACTGGCAATGCCATCTCCGGTCTGTATGCGCCGCTCCGCGAAGTGATCTCATTAATTTTCATCACACAGAGCATATAAACTTTAAGCCCATCACTGCAAAGTCATTAAGAAATCTGCTTTAGTTATAGACATTGTGGAAAATGGAGAAATACTTAAAATTTAATTAATGTCTTCAATTCCAACTATGTTTTCTTCACAGAAAGACCGGAAAATGTAATACTTCATTTGAATTTGACGCAAGCAACATTTTGGAATTTGGATCATACTAAAATTTTGCTGTTTAGCAAAGGTATATTTTTTACTTTAGACGTGGATGAATGTGCAGAAAACACGGCCGGCTGCACCATGTACTGTAACAACACGATCGGTTCATTCTCGTGCTCTTGTAGACCAGGATATGCACTGGCAGCTGATGGGAAAACATGCAATGGTTTGTATAACACTTTTTCCAAATAAAGCGTTTCAACAAGAAAATACACGAGAACCAACATTTTCTCCGTTCGCCTCAATATTGTCTGATATTTGACCATACACTATTTCTTTACCAATATCAATTTTATTTCGTATATAGGAGCCGTCTAAATTATTGCTGCTAAATAAAGGGTCAATAAAAGTATGCATCCGTGTACGAGTTATGTCGATAGAACGATTTTGTCGGTTGAAGTCGATTATGATTCAGTTTTACGAAAAGAAGTAACGCCGTTTTAATACAGAAACCTTGTTTACAGCTGTAGTTACAAGGATTTTGTAGACAACCGACGAACAGAAGCCGCGATGTCTCCTATTTTCTAGCGTAGAACCATGAAATGACACACTCTTGCCCAAATCTAGTGTTTTGTGTCCCAATATAAGTAAAGAAGAACTTTGATCTTTAACAGTTATCGGTTTAAACAGTTCCTTCTTTTAGTGTATCAATATTCAACGACTCCTTTTTTCGGTACAAATATGTTTTTATTGCAATAGACATATTGACAGTAATTCGATTTCCACAATCTATGATGTGTCGTGTATTTTCTCTATACCTTATTAATATTTCTTAGTAAAATGTTTGCATAAATTGGCGGGTAAAATAACGTCGTTCAAATTCTCCAACATAATATAAATGTAATTATTTCAATGCACTAATAATTTATTTCAGAGATCGACGAATGCAGCACAAACAAAGGAAACTGTGACCAGATTTGTGAAAACATTCCCGGTTCATACAAATGTGAATGTCTGTCTGGGTACAACATACAGGCAGACAAACATACGTGTGTTGGTAAGTATTCAAACGATGGTTTTATTATTTAGATGAAATTCAGACCTATACATTGGATATCTCACACATATACTCGCACAACATCGGTATCCATCTACTGAAGGCGAAGGAAACGTATCCATGTGCGGTTCTAGATACAAGAAAATACAAATACAACTCGAGGTTACATGTTTTGATCGATCATCGTCCGGCGGACGTCCGTCTGTCCGACTGTCAGTCCGTACTTCAACCATGTCAAAAACTAGGTTCCTGAGTCAAATCTTGTTTTCTGCTACGAGAACCATGGTATCTGTGAAACCATTGTGAACATTGTTCGAAATGTTTTTCTTGTGGATCTTATTTCTTGTTCATCTTGAAAGTGAGTCATGAGAGGTCAAAAACTAGGTAACTTTGTCAAATCTTGTTTTTGCCCTTAGAGCCATAATGAAATCTCAATCACTATAAAAATTGCTCAGAATGTTTATGATCAGATGATGTATTAAATAAAGGCTGTATACACGGTGGGTAACCCACGTGACTTTTTGGAAAAATCGCCCGCTTCAATGTATGTTTTATTAAATGTCTCAGCTTATGCTCTACGGATTCTGATGAGATGAAGTGCACGGAACGCAACTTTGAGAGGGCCATTCTCGGCTCTAACTCACTGTGATCCAAAACTAGTGGTTTCTTCAAACATTCGAGCCAAAGTAGTTTTAAGTGTAAAGCGAACCTGGGAAGCGTTCACATTTATAGTCCTAAATGGGAAGATGTAGTTTTATCTGACCATTTACACGAAGAAATTGTATACGTATGTACCGTCTAGTTAATATATTCTTTAAAATCCGTGGATATTGAGCAGAAAGGCGTTAATTGTGATTTGATCATTAAAATAACGAAATGGGAAGAGTGCACATCTGATTTGAAAATGGGAAGCGTACACACACTATCCTGAAAAGTTGTGTTTTTTTGTTAGTCGCATAGTCATTGATTTAGTCATTATTTGCAGACATTAACACAGCACGGTGGTGATTGTGCATCATGGAGTGGATAAGAACTACAGCAAAAATGGACATACTTCCGTTAAGAAATTATGCAATAACTTTCTTTATTTCTGCGTCAATTTTAAAGCGGATTGTTGCAGGTAACCCGCCATGCTGAGCCTGTTTCTTTGCTGTATGAGTCATGTATGAGTACATCATAATTAAAAAATGATCCCAACCGTCCAGAAAAACGACATAAGGTTCAGGGCATTCTTCTGTCTCGGTCTGGATCGAATTTTGGGAAACGTACCAGGAGTTTTCAAATCTGATCCACGCAATTTGACCTCCTCAATGTCACTGTTTAATCCTTATCAACCCTTAACATGCAACCTAACGCAACTACTTAACGTGACTACTTAATGCTGGCCTTTTCTCCAAAAGTATTCCACATACAAAGCTCAAATTCGGTATGTAAACTTTTTAAAATGATATCTATCTGACCCATGCTATTTAACCTTCCTGAAGGCCATCAATTAACCCTTATCAACCCTTAACATGCAACTTAACACGGCAACTTAATGCAACAACTTAACTTTGGTCTTTTCTCCTAAAGTACTCCACATACAAAGTTCAAATTTGGTATGAAAAGTTTTTTCAATGATATCTATCTGCTCCATGCAATTTGACCTTCCTGAAGGTCATTGTTTAACCCTTATCCACCCCTAACATGCAACTTAACGCGCCAACCTAACGTGACAATTTAACGTTGGCCTTGTCTCCAAAAGTATTCCCCATACAAAGATCAAATTTGGTATGTAAACTTCTTTTAATGATATCTATCTGATCCATGCAATTTGACCTTCCTCAAGGTCACTGTTTAACCCTTATCAACCCTTAACATGCAACTTAACGCGCCAACTTAACGTGACAACTCGACGCTGGCCTTTCCTCCAAAAGTATTCCACATACAAAGATCAAATTTGGTATGTAAACTTCTTTTAATGATATCTATCTGCTCCATGCAATTTGACGTTCCTGAAGGTCATTGTTTAACCCTTATCTACCCTTAATATGCAACTTAACGCGCCAACTTAACATGACAATTTAACGTTTGCCTTTCCTCCAAAAGCATTCCACATACAAAGCTCAAATTTGATATGTAATCTTTTTTTTTAAAATGATATCTATCTGATCCATGCAATTTGGCCTTCCTCAAGGTCACTGTCTAACCCTTATCAACCCTTAACATGCAACTTAACGCACCAACTTAACGTGACAACTTAATGCTGGTCTTTTCTCCAAAAGTATTCCAAATATAAAGCTCAAAGTTTGTATGTAAACTTTTTTAAATGATATCTAACTGATCCATGCTATTTGACTTTCTTCAAGGCCATAAATTAACGCTTATCAACCCTTAACATGCAACTTAACATGGCAACTTAATGCAACAACTTAACTTTGGCCTTTTCTCCTAAAGTACTCCACATACAAAGTTCAAATTTTGTATGTTAAGTTCTTTCAATGATATCTATCTGCTCCATGCAATTTGACCTTCCTGAAGGTCATTGTTTAACCCTTATCCACCCCTAACATGCAACTTAACGCGCCAACCTAACGTGACAATTTAACGTTGGCCTTTCCTCCAAAAGTATTCCACATAGAAAGCTCAAATTTGGTTTGTAAACTTCTTTAAATGTTATCTATCTTATCCATGCAATTTGACCTTCCTCAAGGTCACTGTTTAATCCTTATCAACCCCTAACATAAAAACTAAATGTTTCAACTTAACATGACAACTTAATGTTGGCCTTTCCTCCAAAAGTATTCCACATACAAAGATCAAATTTGGTATGTATCCTTCTTTGATTGAAATTAGGTTAGAGGGTCAAGGTCATTTATGTAGGTCAAGGTCAAATATCAATTAAGGTCATAATTATAGAAAAATAGCCATTTCGGGGGCATTTGTGTTTCACAAACACATCGTGTTTATCATGCAGTTATTAGACTGGTAGTGAAATTCTGAGGATCAAATCATGGAGGACATTTTGTTACATGCAGGAGACAATTATATATCAGGGTCAATTCTAGCCCTGTCTCTTTGTCAGAATCAATGGCGCAAAGGGATTTTATCCAGGTCAAAGGTCAGTCGGTGCATTCGTCACACATTTATAAAGCTTAAACAATTCTTTTGGTATCAAAATAAAGCTGATGATATGCAATCTTACTTACAACAACAATATGCATTTTTTAGTTTGTATTTCTGTTAATATAGATAAATTTAGCGAAAATGGCCAAAAATCATAAAAAATAGTTTTGTCTAAAAATTAAAAAAAAGTTTAGAAAATACCATATGTATGTTTGTGTTGACGAAATTATGCTTAAAATTGTCTAGAAACCTGTTCTTGACTTATATATATACATGTAAACTTGTTCACAGAATTGGTCTTTAGCTTACGCTTGTAGCTAAAAGTGGGTGGGATAAAGGGGGGTCTCACCCTATCAGAAATTCCCATAGGGTTGTGCCCACGCTCGGAAATTTGGTATGAAGTTAGTATTCTTTATTACCGCGTTATTCCCGAAATGTTTTTTAAAAATCTTTTCTGGAAATTTTTTTTTAAGAATTTTAAGATTTTTGCTTAAAAATGGGGGGTATCCTAACTTAACGAGGCCATATATACACCCAGCTTTGTCGTGTTCGAGCCAAATTGTCGCCAAAAATAATGTCTAATAATTTCTCATCGTGTCTAATTCAGAATAGTATATATTACTCAACAAAAAACAATTTTCTAGAAGATTTTATATGACCTCATCGCCAATTTTTTTAAGTTTTTAAGTATTTCGACCAAATTCAGGTCTTAATTTCACCTAGTTCCAGTTTTTGTCAACCTATGAAATTTACATAAAAATTGCCCTTATATATATCCATGCCTATGGTAAAATATGAAGAAAAAATAAAACCGGTAACAGTGATGTTTTTTAATTTAAGTGTAAGGGGTCCAGAATTCTAAGAATGTAAAATCAAAGATTTTACTGAATTATCTTCAAATACATTTGTAAATAGCTCATTATGCTTTGTTGTGTCTTTATTTAACATAACGAACTTACGCATGGCATTAATTTTAACTTTTTTCACACAAAAACATGATTTTAAAGAATAATGGGCACATTGTCGTACCCCACCCACCAATAATATAATGGAAGAAAAAATCCCAAACAGCAGAGTAAATCATAAAATGTGGGGATGAAAAATAAAGGAGATGCATAATGTTACAAATTTAATCTATTATGTCACCCTTTTTAACTTTCCTTTATGGCTTATCAGTACTTAGACTACTTTCTTCTTCTTCTGGTTACAGTGCTGGGCCCTTATAAGAGCATTTTCGCACAGTTATTGAAAATATAAACATTTTTTTTCTTTACTACACTGCTCAAAATAATAAAAAGAACACAAAAACAGTTTTTATTGTACATTAATTGTGCCTTTGAATGCAAAATTGCTAATATTTCTATTGTAATGATGAACTAGCCACTACTTTGTTGACAAATAAACTTTTTGATAATCTCAGATTTGAGATGAACATGCATCATTTTCGCATGTTTGTATCAACAATATTGATACAAAAATGTTGTACGATGACTCCTCTTGCTATTCTGATTTAAGATTGGGGACTGATATCAATACTATGTAGGCAATACTGAGCTTTTGCTAGATGGGTACCATTAAAATCCGGCAGTTTTCAAAGGTGCCGTTGTTCACAATTCTTATTATTTGACGAATGTTACCGGTTTCAAATTTTCACCAAAATCTGCATACGACTAGGAGCAATATATGGCCAACCTTTTTATCAATTTCATAGGTTGACAAAGACGGGAACATACAAATGAATTTATTTGAATTGAAGGTTTTGAAAATTTCTCGGCTGTTTTTTTTACAATTCCTGACCAAATAAATTTCAGAGAATTTTTTTTGCATGTTGGCATCATCATTGTTGGTACCAAAATGTACTTCAATGACCCCTCTTGCTATTTTGATTTAAAATTTGGGACTGACATCAAAACTAGGTAAGCAAAATTGGGCTTTTGCTAGACGGGTACCATTAAAATCTAGGAGCATGTTAAGATGCATGTTAAGTTCACAATTTTTATAATTTGACAATGTTACCGCTTTCAAATTTTCACTAAATTTTGCATGCAAACAGGGATCATATATGGCCAACTTTCTTATTAATTCCATTGGTTGACAAATACGGGAACATACAAAAAAGTTTGATTGAATGTTAGGTTTCATATAATTTTCTTGGTTATTTTTCTGTCAATTTCTGACTAAATAGATTTCTGAGAAATTATGTGGCATGTTGCTATTAAACATATTGGTCTGAAAATGTTCTACATGTTCTACAATAACTCGTCTTGCTATTTTTATTTAAAATTTGGGACTGATATCAAAACTAGGTAAGCAACATTGGGCTTTTGCTAGACGGGAACCATTGAAATCCGGCAGCATCTTTAGGTGCCGTTGTAAACAATTCTCATTATTTGACAACGTAACCGGTTTCAAATTTTCACCAAATTTTGCATACAAACAGGGGACATATACGGCAAATTTTCTGATCGATTTCATAGGTTGACAAAGACGGGAACATACAAAAAAAATTGATAGAATTTTAGGTTTTGAAAATTTCTCGACTACTTTTCTGACAATTTCTGAATAAATAAATTTCTAAGAATGTTTTTGTTCATGTTGATATCAACAATATTGGAACCAAAATATTATACAGTGACTCCTCTTGTTATTCTGATTTAAAATTGGGGACTTATATCAAAACTAGGTAAGCAAAATTGTGCTTTTGGTAGACAGGTACCATTGAAATCCGGGAGCATCTAAGGTGCCGTTGTTCACAATTCTCATTATTTGACAATGTTACCGGTTTTAAATTTTCACCAAATTTTGCATACAAACAGGGAACATATATGGCCAACTTTCCTATCAATTTCATAGGTTGACAAAGACGGGAACATACAAAAATATTTGATAGAATTTTAGGTTTTGAAAATTTCTCGGCTATTTTTTGACAATTTCTGACTTAATAAATTTCTAAGAAATTTTTGTTCATGTTGATATCAACAATATGTGTACCAAAATATTTTAAAATGACTCCTCTTGCTATTCTGATTTAAAATTTGGCACTGATATCAAAACTAGGTAAGCAAAATTGTGCTTTTGCTAAACAGGTACCATTGAAATCCGGGAGCATCTTAAGGTGCCGTTGTTCACAATTCTTATTATTTGACAATGTTACCGGTTTCAAATTTTCACCAAATTTCGCATACAAACAGGAATCATATATGGCCAACTTTCTTATCAATTTCATAGGTTGACAAAGACGGGAACATACAAAAAAAATTGATAGAATTTTAGGTTTTGAAAATTTCTCGGCTATTTTTCTGACAATTTCTGACTAAATTAAGTTCTAAGAATTTTTTGCGCGTGTTGAGACCAACAGTATTGGTATCAAAAGTTTTTACAGTGACTCCTCTTGCTATTTGTATTAAAACTTGTGGATTTATACCAAAACTAGATAGCCAACATTGAGTTTTTGTAAGACGGGTATCAATGAAAACCGGGAACACTTTAAGGTGCCGCGTAGAGACCTATATGCACTCTTTGAGTAAAACGAATATATTTTTGTAGTTCATATGTCAGAGGCATTCTATGAGTAAAGTTAAACGAAAATCTGTGCGTGGGCGCAAATGAGACCCCCCCTTTTCCAAAGAAATACAAAAAATGCAAACTTTGATGTAACAATACGTCTTACACATAAATGTTATTTTATGATTTTAAAGATATTTTATAGAAAATTACTGTTTTGAAATCATATTTGCGTGGATTTGTAATGCATATTCCTGAAAATTAACAGATTTTTATGAGCGAAAATGACAATCAAATAAAACAGCATGTGAGCATAAAACAGCTTAAATATCAACATCACGTTGTCAAAACCACGACTCTATTTATCTAGTATACACAAAAAAGCAATAAGATAAAGCAAAACTCAAAATAAAAAAAAATAGCATAAAAGACGGCTGAGAATACTCCTCTCAATATATTACGGTCATAACAAGACATTAAAGGAGCCCATGCTAGATTTTTCAGGAATCAGAACAACATGGGATGTAGCAGTTTGCATTGCTGTGTGGTGCCTTGTATTATCCAGATCCAAAAGGAAGGGATTTTTAGGGCTGGAACCAAGTTTTTGAATTTCTATCAAGGTTCAGATTTACATAAATGTTAGTATATATATAAAGAGCGGGTAAGTTAATTATATGCAGACATGATTTAGAAGGACTAAACGAACTTCATTTGAAATTTCCCTGAACAGAAATTATCTAGCTACATGTGCATCTAGGTTGACCATTCCATATGATATTTCTTGAATATATTTACACGTTTGTACGTCCGACAACCTTGTATGGGTCCCTTTAAAGATGTATTCATGTTTCAATACGTTTCCTATAGTAATGGCATACATGTAATGTATTTCTTTAAACAGAATGTTAACTTTCATCATTGCAAATCGGATAATTACACCTGTTAGCCTAACGAAAACATTCGGACATGTATATCGCTGCTTTTCTACGAAAACCTCGTAGCTGTTGCTTAAGACAAGCTGCAGTTACGAGTTTTTCGTAGAAAAGCGACGATATGAAATGTAGTTAGAAACAAAAAATTCCATATATTCGTATGTACATGCTTTCATTAGGGACTACATAAATTAATTGTGTAACCAAATAAGCTCTTAATTGTCAAAGAAATCGAACTCTTCGGTTCTGAGAATATCTCTTATTATTCAAATCACTCAGTACATTTGACATTATATGTGTTTTATCCATCCTTCACAGGCCCATAGGAAACAATTTTATATTGGGGTGGCTGCAGCCCCTATGTCTGAATACTGGGGGATGGGGGTGGGGGCTAGATTGGATTTTCCCCAAATCTATAAAACCTTTGAAAAACTTCAATTTCAGAGCAAACCTTTAAAACCTTTACTTTTTCCAGAAAACCTTTAAAACGGCAAAATAGCTGGTAATTTTCACTCAAAACCTTTATATTTGCACTGGCTGGTTGTCGTGCAAGCTTAAAACAAGCGACGGCTTTTGTTCTGCATTACCCGTCTTTTCGTATGTGTAGTTTAACAATGAAAATATCACCAGTTGCCACCAAATCTTACCTAAATAGGGTTTATTCTTTAATGCTTTTCGGTGGATTATCGGGAAATAACGTTAAATTATCATTTTGATAAACTCACCGCCTATCCAGTGAAATTATCAAAAACTTGAGCCCCGCTTTCGTTCATTTCGCCCTATCGGACGTTATGTAAGCCGGGCCAAATAAGTGACGTCATCATTAGCGTTGCATAGCAGTCACGTGCAAAATGACGCGCTTTAAGAAAATATTTCATAAAATTTCCGCATTTTGTCTATTTTTTTTGCATTAAAGAAATAGAATAATCGTTTGTTTTTCGTGTAAGATCGATTGATATTTCATTTCGTGAACAACGAAAGCTACATTTTCACTCGTGGCTTCGCCACTCGTGAAAATAAAGCTTTTGTTGTTCACTCAATGAAATATAAATCGATCTTACACTGAAACAAACGATTATCCTCTATTTAAAATACAATTAAGATTACACATCTTAAACAATTCGATGCCTTAGAAGAAGAAGGTCGTAAGTGAAAAAACATAGTTTTGAGAAAACTTGAAAAAACAGTTTTATTTCAAAGGAAAAAAAGAACAAACGACCTTTTTCTATAGCCAAATTGGTCAGTATGACAAGTTCAAATGTCTATGAAATATGCTCCATATGTAGAGCTTGAAATGTCCTTTCGAAAAATGTATGCATCGTAAAAGGTCGTAATTACCACTTACGACCTTATTCTTCTAAGGCATCGAATTACACCTTATAATGAACGGAACACTTTGACGTCAAAAATGCTGAAATATGGACGTTTAAACGACGTCCTTATTGCGATTCAGTGTTTCTCGATGTTTTGCCAACTGAAACTCGCATATTTATCATGTCTCTTAACAAAACTGTAGAACACCAACTTTTACCTGTCCTTTTGGGTTCACTTGACAGAAGATCAGACGAAGTGTTTCAATTTCTTCTTCATAATTGAACGATCTCTCTCGGAGCTTAGATTTCAATCGCGGGAATATTACGAAGTCCATTTGGGCGTTTTTCGGGTTATATGGTGGTTGTTAAAGTTTCTCAAACCCCAGAAATAAATTGTCATTATATAGCATCATATGTGCGGAGTGGTAGGGCGCTCATGAAATATCAAGTTTTCAATCTTGCAGCTTGGGCGCTTCTTGCATATGCCGATAGTCGACCAACTGAAATGACAATTATTTACAAACAAACCGCTTTTTGACAGGTGCTTTAAATGATACAATGTTTTGTTATTTGTATCCTAACCTACACGATACAATAAGATAATTATATCCGTTCCAATATCTCATAAAATGTAGAACGAGATATTGACACGAACTTACCTTCTGATAACGGGCCGCCA
This sequence comes from Fragum sueziense, assembly GCA_963680895.1. NCBI lineage: Eukaryota > Metazoa > Mollusca > Bivalvia > Cardiida > Cardiidae > Fragum > Fragum sueziense. The sequence goes on along the minus strand of OY804594.1, from coordinate 32,700,938 downwards.
TATCATGTTCATTGTCATATTGTTTCGTCCGGAGTGCAGCGGAAGCATTCTTTTGTTGACACAGAAGAATGAGAACATTATTTTCTTGGCACATTTCGCTGTCGTTGCCTTTTTGGGGGTTGGGAAATTGTTTCGGATTCATGGAATCCTACGTTGCCGTAGGAGTCTTATCAACACTTACAAAAATTTTAGTTGCGGTCCGCATCTCCGTACGTTCACATGACGTCGAACGTTTGTTGGTGCTTCCATTTCCATCTTAAATAATTGAAAAAAACTGCGCTTTTCAACTGATCTCGCTAATGTTTTAACATTGTCTTGAATTGATGTTGATGTGAAGTTACGCAAACTTCCGTGATTTTATGCTGCCAATTTGTGAACATTTTTAAGATTTTTCTGGGATGCTTAAATTTTGCGACGTGTTTTTTTTGGTTTTTTTTTTTTTTTTTTTTTTTTTCAAACTGCGCCGTACCTCGTCCACAGAGTAAATCCAATGTTCTTTCCATTGGAAATACGGATCGTATATTCTGAAAAATTGTGTTGACATGTTCAATAAGAGTCAACGTAAAACCATGCCAAAATTTACGGTTTTATTCTAACGTCAAATACCTACATGTATAAAAAGTACTAGTCCCGGAACTTTCCGACTGTACTTCGTAAATACTTACCAAAAGTAAGGATTTTTTTCTTTCTCGTGAATTTTCAACAATTTGATATCCATGTTCACTCTTTTAACAACATCAAGCCTAGTTTGAGGTCTGTTTGAAATTTTGTTTGGAAGTAACGGTGATTTTTAATTGGACGTCTTTCGGACGTCCAATTCTTAAAACCACTTTTTCGACAGGCGAAATGGGTTTTCATTACCAAAAATCCCTTCTCAGACTCAATTGCTAGTTGGTCAAAATTCAAAATAGATTTTGTGACCATACAGGAAAACTGTCGTATCTTTTCCTGCTTTCTATGTGTTCCTCTAACAAACGCTATAAGATTCATTGCCCGATTCAATGCCTGCCACGTCTTTACTAACTTTATGATCTTTTTTCGATATAACCATTTTCTTGTAGTGAGATATTGTGTAAATGGTAAGTTTGTTAGAAGCCATACATGCATACACTATCTAAATTAAGTTAACAAACGCCCTATATTATCAACAGCAGCGATAGCTCAAACGGGAAAGGATTAGCCTCGCAACCTGTTTTCAGTTTAAAATTTGGAACGCCGTTGGTTCGAAACCAGTTCGGACAGTTTCTTCTGTGTAACGTTTGTTAAAACGTTTGTTTTTCTTTATGTGTTTACTGAAAGCAGATATTTCAGGATGATTACTCAATTTAATGCACGTATTGTGTATGAAAAATTGCTTTTCTTTGGTCATTGTTGTTTAAGTCTTTGACATATTTAAACGGGGTTTCCACGCGACGTATTCTTAAAACAGGATTTTAAAATTGATTATCGGGGATTGAGTTCATTTCGCAACTCGGGTTCGACTCGACGACAAATCGGGGTTCCATCTGAACAGCCTCAGAAGAGACGCTAGTGATATCCACCTATTCAGAAAAAATGTTGCTTTTACGAATTTCGTTTTTTTTTCTCCAGCATCTGTATCATTGATACTCGACAGTATCATGACTTATTTGCATACTGATCAATGATCATGACAACAATGATCACTACTAGTATAAGATCGAGTGATAACGATCTGTATTTATTACGTTTAAGTGACCCGTATACGTGTATCATGCTAAGAAGATGAAGCAATGGATCTGCAATAGTGACAATGGTACCTGGATGATCGGGTGAATATGTGTACAGATCGGGACATTGATATTCTCAAATGTTCGTTGATAATGATATGAGAATTTAAATTGCGTATTGTACTCCATTTCCATTTTCCCGACGGCACATTCCCAATTTCTTCTTTGTGTGCACATCTGTAGATGTAAGGATGCTGCGGTAGTACTGGTATGAGGAATCCATAGTTAGGCGCTCCAATTCATCTGGTATTTCGTTTCAGGAAAAATATGTATTGAATTTGATTGTTTTGTAACCACAACCAGGGAAAAACTGCTGCCGTGTTTTTTTTACTCTAAACACGAATAAAAATCAAAATGCTTGGAGCACTGTATTTAAATGTCTCTGATTGATTGAGTGGAATTCTATGTAAATGATCGGCGTTTCATTACCTCATTTCGTTGAATTTGTGTTTTGGTCGATTCTAAATCACTGCGGTCGTGTTCTTCCTTACGATGGTTGTGATAAAAGTCGAAAAAAAAAATAATAAAAAGAACAATGTCTAAGTAGAATTCGAACCAAGGGCCTTCCAGATATAGACATGTGTAAAGAGTACAAGGTGAGTGCTCTGGCGAGTGAGCTATCGCAGATTTCATTTATGTAGCGCGTTGGCTTACATTTTAAATACATTGCTTTGTGTCGTCCTTTATCAAATCAACAAAAGGTGTAACTGACGACAATACTCATGGTTAAACCGAAACAAGAAGACAAAATAATCATTGTTAATCACATGGCATTAATTGAATGGGATAATCAAATTAATAGTGAGTACTGATAGAGACAAATTAGTTGTCTTGAAACGGCAATCAAATCAATTTGAAAAATGAAAGGGGGTTTTAGTAATAAAGCCGATTTCGTATGTCCCAAACCGATCTTATAGAATTAAACGTTCAACGTCTATTAGAAGAATGAATAAAATATCTATCGTTTATGTACAATCCCTCTCAATCAATCAGAGACGTCCAATTACAGTGCTCTCAGTACTTTGATTAAGTGTGCAACCATTATATTTCGTTCCTATCAATCTTATTATCAATGTCTGTATTTAATTTCCATTTTATATCGTTATTGTTTTATGTGGTAATAAGTTTAATTGATTCATTGTATTGCATTGGTGTTAGTTGACAGAACTTTAACCTTTGTAAAGCTGCTGCACGAATCCAAAATTGCCGCAAAGTAGAAGTGGAAACATAAACATTTTATCAAATGCCAAAGAATTATGCAATATGTGTTGGACTTAATTCTAATGCACATATAAATTAATCATTCCAGTTATTTTTTTTTCCAAGTTTTATTGCTGAAAAGAGATCCTGGAATGTAGACAAATTGCATACATATAGTAGAATAACATTGTTAAACGTCAAATGTAACGTCAAAATAACCCATACTTATTACTAAGACAAATGAAAAATATTAACAACGCAATATTTGAAAATTTGATATTCATTATAATAAGGAAGAAATTCACAATTTTCTAATCGCTTACCTGTACAGGCTTTGAGAAAGTCAAGTAAGCGTGCCGTCACCGTAGGCCGACGATATATTGCCTGCCTATATGCTAGGAATGCTAACATTGCATATCGTCGCTTTTCAAAGAAACCTTGTAACTGTAGCTGATTATAAGCTTAAGTTACAAGGTTTTTGTTGAATAGCACCGATATTTACATTTTTCCATTGGTATAACATGAACCTGATATACAAAAGATCGGGATGTGTTTTATCGTCAAATATCTTGTCACTGTAGAGATGATAAACATATAGCATTCTGTTTATTGGCAGTTAGTAATCGGGTCACAGGGAGTCATTTCTTTCTGTTATTAAGTCTGTGTTCAAAGTCTCGCAACTACGATACATTTATAATTTAGTTGGTGCATTTTAGATATGGAATCTGGTCTATATGAATATGCAATTATATGCGCATTTATCAGTTTAAATTCTATTTCATTTCGATCGCACATGCAGAAAATAACGAGTGAAATGAAATCTGATTATAATCTGCTTGAGTCAGAAAAAATCAATGTGTTTTAGCACAGAAAATATCAAGCGAAAAGAGGAAATTGCTGATTATAAGCATTTTAATTTACCCTTCAATATTGTCTAGAACAATTCCCACATAGGACTTCATAAGCAAGTTTTGTTTCGGAAGCAAATATATTATTTAGTGAGTGTAGGCATTTAGACAGAATGATAAATGTCAAGAAAAATCTGGAAATCATGCAACAATTTCTATAAATTACATGTTATAATCTAGAGACAGAGAAAATTGTGAAAGGTCTATACATTTACTTGTTCATTTATATATTCATATTTGTATATTTTAGGTACAAAATAACTAAAAAAGAAAGATACATTTTTATTATAAATTTATATGTTTAAATACAAAAGACCTTTCAGGCGTTTACTACTTGATATGATTTTATTGATGTCTAATTTATGATAAAAATCGATAACATGCCCACCATAACCTCTCAACAAATCAAACGTGATCTTAGAATAGTACCAGTCCACTATCGGAATTTTACCAATATCATCGATATGTCAATTTATCGATAACACGCCCACGGTAATTTTTCAGCCAATGAAATGTCTCCTTTTTAACTGTCAATTAAACCAGGAATCCTGACGTGCAAACGTCACCTTAGGCCTTTTTTGCGCATGCGCGAAAAATCAATTTCGACCAGGTAAAAAATTCCGATAAAACACGCTGTGTTATTTGTTAATATCGTCTGTTTGGAATCGAACTTTTGAACGCGGATTTTTCATACTAATATCTGTTATCTAAAAGAAATGAAAATTATTTTAAACTGGTGGTCCAAATTTTTGATTTCCTTCCACCTTTAAGCATCTATCATGCCCTTATTTTTGGCATTCAAATCGAGAAAACAGCATGACTTTTCTCCTTCTGGAAAGCCTTCCTTGTGAATTCCTCATGGTCAAGTCAATTTGTTGGTCTGAAGGGTATTTGACATGTAGCTGACAGATCAGGGATACTGAGTATACAATTGCGTTATGCTTGATTAAGGCATTTTCAATTCAGATAATTTAAAGGGTAATATCATAGGCGTCTGATTCTTCTTATTTACAAAACAACATCATTCAATGAATAATTTTAGTTAAATCATTTTTCAAATTATGAATGAAAAAAGAAATTATTCGACATTTTAATTTTCCGTATTAAAATTTGTGTGAAAAATTATCTCCCTTTGGTCATATATTATATTCATGTGACCGGGGCACTTGATCGGTCACGTGACTAGTGACGTAATTTTCGAAATAGAATATGACACTGAATTTCAGCGATATAAGTTTGGTTTATTGGGCGTTTACGCCGTTTTCAACTACTATCTCGTAATGAAGTGATCGCAATTGAGTAAACGGTGGACAATCACGTTAAAAATGAAACTTTATTATTTTATTTGATAAATGAATTAACCAATGGGGACATGATATATAGATCTATTATGTTATATACGTGAAAATGCATATATTTGTTGAATAAATAAAGGAATGTGCTTAATGAAAAAAACTGATGCAAAAAAAGAAATTTAAGATTTTCTCCGTCAATATTGGTGTTCATAAAGTGATTTCTGTGCATTCTTACGCAGAAAATATTGATGAAAAAAGAAAAAATTGACAATTAAACCTGCTCACCATATAATCACCATTTTGATAAGAGTTCTCCACTAATGAGCAAAAACTTTGATACCCGATGATCACTCGATTATCGATAAACGACGCATATTCCAATGCAGACAATTCAAACACGTATCATTGTGGGACAGACACTTTCGATATTCTATGAGTTCTTTCAAATTTTGCCGTCCATTGGTGTGTTTATAAAATGACATGATGTCGTCTAAAATCCAGTTGATCGTATGTTTAAAGCCTTTCGAAATAAATTAATGAATGTATGAAATTTACCAACTTTACATCATTCAATTAGACATTATCAAAATTTCATTCCATAATCACGGAAATTAAATCTTTCACATACTGTTTCTACCCAGAAAAACAAGAAATAAATTTCCTTCATGAGCATCTGCATAGATTAATCATATGGTCGTCTAAAACAAAGGTTTGTTTGGAAAGGGTGTAGATCTAATTACGAGATTGACATATTTGCATGCACATGTCAACAATTTTCGTCTGCTATCTCTGGTTGGACTCTTCTTATCAAAAGGTTACGTAATCGGATTTAAATTGACATTACTATCCAATTTATCACACCAGTTAACCGACATGCTTCCAAAATGTAGTATCAACCAATATCTAACAACTTAAGTAAGGTTGTTTTGATCGCTCTTGAAAAAAGGTGAGATCGCATTTCTTTTGAAAATTAAGGATTTAAAATGGGATCCCTTATTCATACGTCACAACTCTTCTTTTGTTTTTGAAAATTGAATGCATCACATGATAAGGATCCCTTTTTTCAGCAAGGAGAATTACACCATTAGATCTAGAGAAGAGTGTAAATATATGTAACAATGCTATTGGCGAAAATACCTTTCCTGTCATTGAAAGAAAATAATCATGAATATAATTTCTTCTTTCCCATAATGTATTCTACCCAGAAAGAAAAAAAAAATAAATTTCATTCGCGTGCAGTTGTCATCTGCAACATCTTTGAATTTGGACCAGTCTCAATTTTTATCGTTTTGTAATGGGAAAGATGAAACTATATGGAATGAAACTGTGTTTGTTTCGAACGACAGAATATCGCAATATAGTAGCAGAACTCGTGAAAATGCGATTATCTCTGAATATGCTTTTAAATCACCGCAACTCCGTTGTCATAGTTAGTGACTAGAAGATTCTAGCAGCCTATAATATCCTTAAATTTTGTTTGGAAAGGGATAAAAAAATAATTGTCTACCGACATATTTTGCTTTTTGAAATGCCTGTACCCCAATTATCTTATCGGACCAGTCTCAATTTCAACATCTTCGAATTTGGACCAGTCTCAATTTTTATCGTTTTGTAACGGGCGAGATGACACTTTATGGAATGAAATGGTGCTTATTTCGAACGACAGAATATCGCAATATAGTAGCAGAACTCATGAAAATACAATTATCTCTGAATATGCTTTTAAATCTCCGCAACTCCGTTGTCATAGTAAGTGACCTTCTAGTAGCCTATAACATCCTTAAATTTTATTGCTTGGAAAGGGGTTAAAAATTAATTGTCAACCAAGAAAATGACATTGACACGTGTATGTGTATATCATCCAAATCAAATTCCTTTTAATTCATTATAAATCGATTATCGATAAATCGATTATCGATAAATCGATAAATCGATAAATCGATAAATGATATTCCAATATGCAGACGGTTTTCACTAATGTCGACTATTTGCTATAAATAAATGCGTATTCAAGGGAAGTAATTTTCGGGAGATTTTTTCGTCACTAAAAAAATCGATACTTTGATTGCTGTGTTCAATGCGTTAAAGCTTTCCTCAACGAAATGACATAGTACGCATTATTTCAAAACCAATTGTCGAGCGATTTATGAATAAGAAGCGCCATATGTAAAGCCTATGTATCAGATGCATAATATCAATAGATGTAAGCGCTGTATGTATGTTGCTAGAGTATAATAACCGGTTGTGATAAAAAAAATGATTGGAATTATTTACGATGCATTTATTTGTCTGTATCAGATCAGAACAGTTGTAAACTGATCCATACTACCGACAACATATGCTGACTGTACATTCATATTCTTCCTAATCTACAGATAGTTCTTATATGTGCTTTCACCATAGTACCACCTCACAAAAAATTGAAAAAAAGTTCCCTTGCGATACACATACAATCTCCTTCAATATGGCATATATTTTCGAAGATGACATAAGATAGTCATAAATATCTTCATTTCAATTTGATATTTAAATGCAACAATTAATACCATGTTTAGATCAGCATATGAAATCCTATATTAAGGTATACAGCCAATCATTAAAAACACCAACTTTCTAGATATACGAAATTCATCAAATTACGCACACTTATAAATGCACTTCACAAAAGTTGATTCACCGTTCCGATTTCAAAGTTATGCTTCAAGAAGAAAATGATTTTAAAATATTATTTTACTCTTCATTTATCTGCAAGGGAGGTAATTTTTAACAATTTTGTCAAATATTTCCTTACGTACGCACTAATTCTAAATTCTAAACCGTTCAAAATGCTTATGTTTGCATTTGGAATGGAAATGTATCACACTTTAGGAATTCCTGGCTCATTTCAAATTTTGCCTCTGACTCTTTGGTGCTAATGATGGGTTTCATACACTTTTTGCACTGTTTTAGGACAATGTGACCATAAATGATAAACTTCACACTTGGTGGCAATCTTGGAATTACGTAAATCATATGAGTTGGACAAGGTTTTCATGATGGCAACCGACCAGATCAACACTAGAAAGCCTATTATGTTCAAACATTAAATTCATTGTACTGAACATACCAGGGTTACTGTGTACTTTAAAAAACTGGGTTACTATATAACATATAGAAATGTCAAATGGAATACATTTTGTGGATTTTCCACAATATATGTGTATTTGTCCCAAACATCTAAGAATCGATTATATTGTGACTATGCAAATGAGCAAATGAACATCAAGTAATTGCAAATACATGTATACAAGCAATTCACTAGCTTTCGTTTGATACCATTTTGGCGTTTGTAGGTCAATATTTAATTATGATATGACTAAAAACGTTTTGAAAATTTGAATGATCAATTTCATAGGGTTAAGGGTTTAGACAAGAGTTATGGCCAAAAGCCTCTAATGCCACAGTGCGAACATCGCTAAAGACGTTATTTTTATAATGCCTTTAAAGATAAATCATGTTTACGAAATTCCCCCTGAACAGAACGCCTTGTTTCTGAAAGTATTCAACATATTTTCGCAGAAAAAAAAATATTTTTTTTTCAAGGAAACTTATTAATATTCATGAATATGCAAACTAACTAATTTCCATGAACATAATAGCAAATTTAAGAACAGGCCATAAGTTTTCATTTGATAACATTCTGATGTCTGTTGGTAAATATTCAATTAAGATATGACAAAAAATGTTTTGAAAAATTTGAATGAACAATTTGATGGGGTTAAGGGTTTAGGCAAGGATTACATTCAAATGCCCCAACCGTCAGAGTGCAAGCATTGCTCAATTTTTTTTCCAATATAAAGTTCTTTTCGATAAACTATATTTTCAAAATTCCCCCTAAACAGAAACACCTTATTAGCTCACCTGAGCACGAAGTACTCAAGGAGAGCTATTGTGGTCGCTTTTTGTCCGTCGGCGTCCGTCCGTCCGTCCGTCTGTCCACAATTTGTTGCTAACACTCTAGCATCCACAAATATTGACCAATCTTAACTAAACTTGAACAAAACATGTATGAGCATAAGTTCTTTTGTGATTTTGATTTTGGGTCAGATCGGACGAGGAAGTCAGGAGTTATGTGCCATTGAACGTCAAAAATAGCTACTTTTTAATTTGCTAACACTCTAGCATCTACAAATATTGATCAATCACGACAAAACTTGGACATAATGTTTGAGACTCGGATGAGTTCGATTTTCAGTCTGATCTGATCAGAAAGACAAGAGTTTTGTGCCATTGATTTCGACAAAATTGCCATTTAGGCTGTTTTTGACCTTGTTTACCCTCTAGAATCTACAATTATAAATCAATCAAGACAAAACTTGGACACAATGCTTGGGACCCTAAGATCTTTGATGTGATCAATTTTTCAGTCTGACCTGTTAAGAAAGTAAAGAGTTATGTGCCCTTGAATATGACAGAATTGCCATTTTCGGCTGTTTTCGACCTTGTTTACACTCTAGAATACACAATTATGGATCAATCAAGACAAAACTTGAACACAATGTTGGAAACCATAAGATCTTTAATGAGTTTGATTTTCAGTCTGATCTTTTTTAGAAAGTTGAGAGTTATGTGCCCTTGAATTTGACAAAATTGCCATTTTCGGCTGTAGTTGACCTCGTTTACACTCTAGAATCTACAGCTATGAATCAATCAAGACAAAACTTGGACACAATGTTGGGGATTATAGGATCTTTCATCATTTTTATTTTCAGTCCGATATGTTCAGAATGTCGAGAGTTACTTGCCCTTGAATTTGACAAAATTGTCTTTTTCGGCTGTTATCGACCTTGTTTACACCCTAAAATTTACAATTATTAATCAATCAAGACAAAACTTGGACACAATGATGGACACCATAAGATCTCGGATGAGTTTGATTTTCACAACGTTATTGACCATAAGTTCGTTTTCAGTCTTAAAGTCGTAAATATTAGTTGAATTGAACATAATTGTGGCTCATATCATTTTGGTTCAGGTGAGCGATATAGGACCATCATGGTCCTCATGTTTTGGAAAGTATTAACAAGTGTCGTCAAGAAATGGCAATTTTAAGGATATTCATTAATATTCATGAATATGCAAATGATCTAATTTGTATAAAATAATTACAAACAAAAGAGCAAGCCATAAGCTTTCATGTGATACCATTATGACATATATAGGTTAAGATTCAATCAAGATATGACTAAATAAGTTCTTGTATATTTGAATAAAAAATATAGGGATTTAGGGTTTTATATAAGGGTTACAGCCTAAAGCCCCGATGGCCAGAGGGCAAACAATGCAGTTGTTATAGCTATTTGTTATAAGAAAATCACGCCTTTCAAAATTTCCCCTGGGGGGAGTAGGGGTTGCAATCTTATTGGTGGCTCAAGGACTATAAATGCCAACTATCAATTGCAGCCTAAGTTGTTTTGGGGTCTCATATAATCACGGAAGAAGTGTACAAGACGACAACCATTTTGTAAGAATCTACTATCCACATAGGCAAAGGAATCCCTTATTTTCTGTCATGAATTAGGCTCAATTTTGTGTTTCAGACATCGACGAATGTAGTTCCGGTCTGTCCGACTGTGATCAGATTTGTATCAATACGCCTGGTTCATACAACTGCAGCTGTAATGTTGGGTACCAGAGGAATAGTGATGGAAAAGCTTGTGAAAGTAAGTTACTGTCCACCTCTCTTTCTTTCTCAAAGATTTTTTTCTGTATTTCCGAATTATTAAGATTATCTTATTTTAATCCGATTTTAACACAAACGTTGACAGACATATTTAAAAAGTAAATTCATGGCGGCGAATTGCTCTGAAATTCATCATTTTATCGTATAAATGGATACATGCATGGCATTCCACTGAACATTAATTTCGTTTGGTAACATAACTGTTGTAACCGTGAAGCCTGCAACTTAAAAATTAATTACGAATTTTTTAAAAAAACGACAATGATTCACTTGACACACTTATAATGTTTTCATTGAGTACATATGGAGTTTTCTTCCAAATTAATTCTTAACTCAAATTCACGTTTTTAATCGTCCTTCTGTTTTAGATATTGATGACTCAGGGCAGATTGTCGAAATCAATGGCATCGGAATATGTACGATGTAGCTTACTATTTGTTCCAGTGTTGATCGTTCTCTAAAGGCTTTCTAAATCATTATCATTTTCTTTCAAAACTAACAGTTTCTATTTAGATATTGGCGATTGTGTCGGAGTGGAATGCCAGAATGGTGGATCTTGTATTGATGGAATAGCCAACTATACGTGCCAGTGTCCGCTATCGTTTACTGGCATGCATTGTGAATCAGGTACAGTAGTTTTCCTTTTCTGCCATTTTCCCTCTATTGGTGTCGCGTTGAGTGCTTTATAAGTGATTATATCGGAATGGACTGTCAGAATGGTCAATTGTGTTTTGATGGAATAGCCAACTATACGTAACAAAGTAGGTAGGGTAAATTGACATAAGAAGCAAATTTTTACTTTGAAGTTAAAAATTTTTTTCTGTATAGATTAGATCGAATTGAAATTTGCATGTACTTTCAATGTACTTAGGACAGAAGATGTTCGGAATCGCTAATTATGTATATTTGTTCGTTGATTTTCTGTATTCGTTCTTCTGTCAATCTCAGATTCTGCTTATTCTTTATGTAATAACTTTACGAAACTATCTCTACAGTTTTTGTTTTTGTATGAATTGACATGATATTTTAGGAATATGATCCTATATGGTGTAACTAAATATATATAAACTTTAGGTCAATCCATTGCATAGAACAACAGTAATTTGAGCTTGACCTTCAAAGGTCATTCTAAAAAGTCACTTTTTATAATTTTCAGCTATATCATGATATAATTGGCTTATAAAGTATATTTCAATAAATAAAGTCACATGTATGATATTCCTCCTGTTCTAAGTTTGTTCAATGCTAATTTCACAGTAGACCTTGACTTTGACATACAGAAAAATAATGACTATTGAAAAAGAAATTTTCCACTTGCCCCTTCAAGAATCCTTGTCATTATGTGCGTAAAAGTCAGTATGAATCGTGAATTTTCCACTATACAAAGTAATCACAGCTAGGATATAATGACAATAACTTTATTTGTTTAAACTTCACTTCATATACTAATTTTCATAATAAATTCTAACTCAAAATCTTAAGATTTATTATTTAAGAATAACCTTTGAATGTCAATGTCAAATAACTTTGATTCTATGCTATGGATTTGACCGAAAGTTTACACATATTTAGTTACATCATATAGAATCATGCTCAAAAAATATCATGTCAATTCATACAAAAGTAATGGTTATAGAGATAGTTTTGCAAAATTAATACACCAAAAATAAGCAAAATCTGAGATTGACAGAAGAACGAATACAGAAAATCAACAAACTGATATACATGATCAATGATTCGAAACATCTTCCGTCCAAAGTACATTGAAAGTACATGCAAAATTTCAATTCGATTTGGTCTATACAGAAAAGGTTATTTAACTTCAAAGTAAACATTTGCTTCTCGTGTCAATTTACTCAACCCATTTTGTTAGCCATGTTCTCCAAAAATATGCCCTCATTAGAATTTTTACACATACAAATTAAAAATATGAGGTAACCCTATAAGCACACAGAATTTAGAGCAAATATATTCTTTGAGCTATTTTGAGCCCTTGTTACAACCCATCCTTTTGTTCATGATATGGAAATTGATAACGACTGAGATACATTTGAAATGGATAGAAATGATGAATATAAAGATGTGTACAATACTTTTGGCAGATCCGTGTGTGAACTATGTACCTTGAATGATGTACGTATGTTAAATTGTAGATTGTTTGATGATATTGCTGGAAACTTTACATGTAAAGCCAATAATGGCAAAAGTGAGGTAGATTATCGCATTGCTTCGTCAAAACCTTCCCTTTCATTAGTTATTTTTCTGTATTAGAAAAAGATTATTCCGATCACTTTCCATTATGTAGCCGTCTTACTTTTTCTAATAAAAGTGAGGTAGGGCCTAACCAATACAAATAGCAATGTAAATTGACCGAGTTGTTTCCCTTAGATTGTTTCAGTTTGAAAAGCATTTTCTGACGAATTTTCAAAACAACATTGTTATACATACAAAGGAGATAAACATGTTGATTTATAATGATATTGATGCCGCGATCCAGAAATTGACGGAAATTTATAAAGAATCTGCGTCAAGTGTGAAAATCAAACACGCAGTAAATGATTATTCAAATTGTAACCCACCATGGTGGGCCAATGTATGTCGAGAAGCAAGAACATTAGAATATTCTCTTAAGAAAATTCCGCTCTACTAAAGAACAATCCGATTTGGAACAAATATTTTCGTGTGCGTAGTACATTTGAAAATATGTGTTCTGCAAAAATTCAAGTTTCTTAACACAGAAGAGACAAGAACTAATATCTAAAAGAAATAATCCATCAGAATTTTGGAACATGCTTCATTCAAAAAAGGGCAAAACGTCCGCTTCAAATGCTCTTAATAAAATTGATGTAAATACATGGTTAAATCGCTTCAAAAACTTGTTATACAGAAATGAACAAGATGAGGTAAGGGAACGGTTTTGGGACCTGTAACAAATTTTGAATGATTATGATCAAATATTAAATACGCCCATGACACATGATGAAATCATGAAAACTGTAAAAAAATTGAAAATAGAAAAGCTTGCGGCAAAGATGGAATCCCAGCAGAATTTTATAAAAGTTCATGTAATATTATTCTACCTTTTATGCAACGTCTCTTTAATAATATTTTAGATTCTGGTCAATTCCCGACGTCATGGGGAGAAATTATAATCGTCCCAGTATTTAAGTCAGGGGCACGTGATGAGGAATATCCTTAATCAATAATATAAATAAGATTTATTCAAGTTTTCGAAATGACAGATTATATAAGCTGCTAAGTATGTTCGACTTGATAGATGGAAGCCAAGCAGGATTTCGAGCTGATTATTCAGTAGTTGACACTATTTTCACGTTGCAGAGTATGGTGCAAAAAATATATTTGTAAACCAGGTGGACGATTTTATGTATTGTATGTGGACTTCAAAAAGGCATTTGATTCTTTAGATCAAGGCAAACTATTTGAAATTCTACTCAAAAGAGGTATCAGAGGAAAATGTTTCGCGTACTGTTATCAATGTACTCTAATTTACAATCGTGTTTGCGAATAAATAATAAAGTTTCGCCAATTTTTAGTTGCAGCATAGGCACTAGACAAGGTGATGTAACAAGTCCGATAATTTGGATTTTTAATACAGGAATAAACGAATATTTTGAAAGAAAAATGTCCTGGAATTTATATAAGTGAAGATGCCATATCCATTACATGTTTATTATATGCAATTATAACACTCTACTGTAAAATTCATATATAGCGAAAGAAGAGCTGCATCGGGTTTTATTTGACCAATAATGACTCTATGTAATTATGCTTCGTGTAATGCGCCAAAACGTCACGTAACGTCAAGGTAACGTCAAATGACGTCATCAATGACGTCACTTGACCGCCAATGCGTTTCCTACGCCGAAAACTAGTTCATGCAGAATTTCCACAAAATAACACATTTCGAATGTGGGTTTTGTTATTTTGAGTGTTATAATGGAGATAATAACAAGTTAAGCGGTCTTTATTGCGCAATAAAAACCTCTGTGCTCTGGACTGCATGTTATGGCAAATACCTCGGCGCTTTGCGCCTCGGTTTTTACCTACACATGTAGTCCGTCGCACATCGGGTTTTATTTGCGCAATAAAGACCGCTAAACTTGTTATTATTTCATAAATGACGCTGCCCATTGTGCAGACACGGTAAATAATTTGAAGCTGCAACTGAATAAATTATCACAATTTTGCAATGATGTTAAATTAGAAGTGATTTTGTCAAAAACAGGAATTATTGTTTTCCGATATGGCGATCCGTTACGGTCTAATGAAAACTGGTTTTTTTTAAGATAAAAGAATAAAACAGCTTCAGTTTATAAGTACTTGGGTTTTTTATTCACTCCAAAACTAACTTGGTCGGCTGCTAAAGGAAAAAGCATGACTACTTGAAATTGGTTCTACATTGTACCAATACTTACATTTGCGGCCGAGACATGGGGATTCGAATATTCTGATATCATAAAAAATGTTCGTATTCAATTTTGTCGAGAATTTTTAGGAGTAAAGCAAAGCGTAATTAAAATTGTAATTTTAGCAGAATATGGTAGAAAATCTCTTTATGTAACTTACATGACTAAAGAAATTAAATATTGGTATAAGATTATACAAATGGAAAGTCATCGCTATTCAAAACAATGTTTTAATATGTTAAAAGCACACGATTATTTAGGGGGACAAATTGGGCAACAAAAGTAAAACACCTTTTTACAAATGGTTTTGGCTTCGCTTGGATATCACAAGATGTTGGTACAACAGATCATTTTGTCAAGCAATTTAAATTGAAAATCGCAGATTGTTCAATTCAGAATTTACAAGAAAGCATCAGCAATTCTTCTCGCTGTGATCTATACAAAAACATTTGTTCCTTATAATAATCCAGAGAAGTATCTTTGCAAAGATATTCCTTTGAATTTAAGAAAGACCTTTACTAAATTTAGTTGCTCCTGTCACAAGCTACTAATTAGGACGTCATTCAAATGTTGTCAGATAAGATAGAATATGTAGATACTCTTTATTCAACCATAATATTTCCGTAATCGAAAATTCGAAAATTAATATCATTGTTAACTTTGTAACTCGTGACATTGTTAATTGTAAATATACGATGTATATCTGGCCAGAGGTCTTTATTTACTAATAAATAAATTGTATTGTATTGTATTCTTAATAAAATCTCAGATAAGTTCGAAATTTGGTCATCTTGGTTCATAAACTAGGTCACGGGATCAAATCTTAGAAATTCCTTGTGTGCACTCTAGAGGCCGCATTTTATTAACTTCAGAATAATTATCTTGATAAAATCTTCGATTTTAGGTCATGTTGGGTCGTAAACTAGGTCATAAGGTCAAGTCTTAGAAAACACTTATGTGCACTCTAGAGGCTGTATTTTATGCCCAATTATATTGAAAATTAGTCAGAATAATTATTTTGATAACATCTCGGACAAGATCGAAATTGGGTCATCGTTGGTCGTAAACTAGGTCACAGGGTCAAGTTTTAGGAAAACCTTCTGTGCACTCTAGAGGCCGCATTTTGTGCCCAGTAAACCTTAGAATTATTCAGAATAATCATCTTAATAAAATCTCGGACAACTTCGACATTGGGTCATCCTGGGTCGTAAAATAGATCATATGGTCAAGTCTCATAAAAACCTGTGCACTCTAGAGGCCATGTTTTTTGCCCAATATAGCTGAAATTGGATAAGAATGATTGCCTTGATAAAATCTCGGGCGAGTTTGAGATTGGGTCAACTAGGGTCATAGACTAGGTCACAGGGTCTAGTCTGAGAAAATTCTTATGTGCACCTTAGAGGCCACATGTTATGCTCAATCAACCCGAAAATTAGTCAGAACAATAATCTTGATAAGATCTTGGACAAGTTGAAAATTATGTCATCATGGGCTATAAACTAGGCCACAGGGTCAAGTCTTGGAAAAACCTTGTGTGCACTCTGGAGGCAACATTTTTGCGCAATCAAACTAAAAAGTGGTCAAAATAATTATCATGATAAAATAAGTTCAAAATTGGGTCATCTTGGGTTATTAACTAGGTCATGAAGTCAAGTCTCAGATTTTTTGCCCAATCAACCTGAAAATTTGTCAGAATTATTTTCTTGATCAATATCCGACAAATTCGAAATTGGTCATCTGCCGTCACAAATTAGGTCACATGGTTAAATCTTAAAACAAGAGGGCCATTGGCCCTGAAGCGCTCACCTGAGATAATAGCTTTCTGTATATAATGTAGCTAGCCTCTAAATGCAAAAGCCATACTAAGATTTGACCTAGATACCTATTTCAAAACCCCTTGTGACCCATATTGAAATTCTTCAGAGATATAAAGGAAACAAAAAATCTGAGCATGTTCAGGACTATATTTCTGAATTCAGGTTGATTGGGCAAAAAATGTGGCCTCTAGAGTGCACACAAGGTTATTCTAAGATATGACCCCGTGACCTAGTTTTTGACCACAGATGACCCAATTTCGAATTTGTTCGAGATTTCATCATGATAATCATTCTGACCAATTTTTAGTTTGTTTGGGAAAAAAGTAGCCTCTAGTGTACATACAAGGTTTTTTAAGATTTGACCCTGTGACCTAGTTTTTGACCCTAAATGACCCAATTTATAAATCTTCAAAGAATTTATTAAGACAATAATTGTGACCAACTTTCACGTTGATTGGGCGAAAAATAAGGTTTCTTGCGTGCAAACAAGGTTTGTCTAAGAATTGACCTTGTGACCTAGTTTTTGACCCAAGATGACCCAATTTTCATTTTGTCCTAGATTTTATCAAGACAACAATTCTGACCAATTTTCAGGTTGATTGGGCAAAAAATGTGGCCTCTAGAGTGCACACAAGGTTTTTCTGAGATTTGACCCCGTGACCTAATTTTTGACCACAGATGACTCAATTTCAAACTTATCTGAGATTTCATAAAGACAACAATTCTGACCAATTTTCAAGTTGATTGGGAAAAAAATGTGGCCTCTAGAGTGCACACGAGGTTTTTCTAAGATTTGACCTCTTGACCTAGTTTTTGACCCAGATGACCCAATATCAAACTTGTCCGATAAAAAAAAGACAATTATTCTGCCCAATTGTCAAGTTGATTGGGCAAAAAAATGTGGCCTCTAGAGTGCACTCAAGGTTTTTTCTTAGATTTGACCCCGTGACCTAGATTTTGACCCCAGATAACCCAATTTCAAACTTCGTCCAAGATTTTATCAAGGCAATAATTCTGACCAATTTTCAGGTTGATTGGGCAAAAAATGTGACCTCTAGGGTGCAAACAAGGTTTTTCTAAAATTTGACCTAGTGACATAGTTTTTCACCTAAGATTACCCACTTTCAAACTTGTCCGAGATTTCATCAAGACAATCATCCTGACAAAATTCCAAGTTGATTGGACAAAAAACTGTGGCCTGTAGAGTGTACACAAGGCAATGTTTGACGAACGACGCACGACGGACGACGGACGCCGGACACAACGGTATCGAAATAGCTCACCATGAGCACTTTCGTGCTCAGGTGAGCTAAAAACGTATGTGCACTATACAGGCCACACATCTTAGTAAAACGTGTCCATTCTAGAGGCTCAGATACATCATGTACAAAAAGCTATTATCTCAGATGAACGCTTCAAAGCCAATGGCCCTCTTGTTAAGACTTTCTAAAATAGTTATGTCACGTGATTCGCCGCTATGTTCATGTTATGTTAACAGAAATGTCCACTTATGTTCTTTTCTTTATTTTTGTTATTATTTCTTCTTCATCAGATTTAAATGAGTGTGCATTTCTAAACGGCGGATGTGAGGACACATGCACCAACAAATTCGGTTCCTATATATGTAGTTGTTCTGGTAATGGTACTTTAAATACGGACGGAAGATCATGTACAGGTAATTATGTTTGAAAAATTTACTGTTTATATACAATCAGTGCATGTTAACGATATGATTTTCATAATAAGGGATGATGGTATATGTGTCGTAAGTAGTTTTGAAACTGAGCAGTTTTAAGATAGCATTTATATTGTTATTTTGCTGTTGGTCGGCGTTCTCGCTATGTAGAACCCATCTTCAACCTTTTTTTGGGAAGAGATCTTAAACAGAATCATATAATGTTGTTTTTATTTGAATAGCTGTTCGGTGCCGAATAGCTTAAGTTCTATACCGAACACAAAGGTCAAATATTCGACTACCGGTCGCACAGAAAATGATTCCTACCATAGGAATTTCGTACCTTATTTTTTACCTGTTCGATTATATGTACAAGTTTAGGCATATCGTCCGATTTTCGGATGATTTTGCCATAAATGGTATATCTAAATTCGATTTCAATTAACAATTTTTGAAATGTCACAGTAATTCATGTTATTCCATTTTGCATTATCATTAACACTCTTTTCAATGGGCCGATTGTTAAACTGAGTTGAAAGGGGGTCCATAATACATAAGCAGGTTTCTTTGAAGCGACATAATTATTGGAATAATATTTTAGCTGAGTACTTGTTAATGATTCGTCATTGCAAAATTATGAGGGATTTTTTATAGTAAGTCGGGAAAGTGAGTCACTGGCCCTTGAATACACGAACACCCATGACAAATTGTGGAATGAATAACAAAATACATTTTTCTTGTTTTCCTTCGCACAGAAATACAGAAATGTTTACTTAGCTTAAATTTACTTTGCTGGCCTCAGCAAATAGTACTACAAATAAGCTATTGCGGTCAGTTTCGTCTTTTGTATGTTCCTCTGTCTGTTATATTTATATCATTAAGGTGTTTTATCTCTAAAATAGATCTCACCCAACCGTCTCTGTCCGAATATGAAACTATGTAATTCGACTCAGTCAGGTTATGGTACTAGCTTATTCGATTCAGTCAGACTACATAACTTACCCAACCATCTAGGTCAAAGTTATGAGACATGTGCAATCAAATCTGTCAGTCTGTGAAATTCACGCCATAATCTTGATCAGAATATGAAACTATCGATATGGACTCAGTCAGGTTATGCAACTAGCCTAGTTGACTTTGTCAGGGTACCTACTTGCCCTAAAATGCCGGTCAACTTACGCGAACGACTGCGGCTAAGCTGATCAATTTTCCCTATAATGCCGGTCAGCATATGTGAACAACTCAGAGGAACTTATTCATTATACCCCCGCAAACGAAGTTTGGAGGGGGTATACTGGAATCAGCATGTCGGTCCAGTGGTTGGATGGTTTGTTGGTTGGATGGTTGGTTGGTTGGTTGGTTGGTCTGTCTCCAAAACTTTGTCCGGACAACTCCTCCTACACTTGTGGACCGATTTAGTTTATACTTGGCACAAATGTTCATTGTGACCTGTAGATGTGCAAGACACAAATTTCACGGAAATCGGACAGATACTTTTTGAGTTATGGCCCCTGATTTGACCAAAAAATGCTTGTCCGGACAACTCCTCCTACAGTTACTGTCCGATTTGCTTCATACTTGGTACAGGTGTGCATTAGGACGTGCAGATGTGCAAGACGCAAATTTCTCGAAAATCTGACCGTTACTTTCTAGGTTATGGCCCCTGATTTGACAAAAAAAATGCTTGTCCGGACAACTACTCCTACAGTTACTGTCCGATTTGCTTCATACTTGGTACAGGTGTGCATTGGGACCTGTAAATGTGCAAGAGGCAAAATTCACGAAAATCGGACTTGTACTTTCTGAGTTATGGCCCCTGATTTGACCAAAAAATGCTTGTCCGCATAACTCCTCCTACACTTGTGGACCGATTTAGTTCATACTCGGCACAAGTGTTCATTGTGACCTGTAGATGTGCAAGACGCATATTTCACAGAAATCAGACCAATACTTTTTGAGTTATGGCCCCTGATTTGACCCAAAATTGCTTGTCCGGCCAACCCCTCCTACAGTTACTGTCCGATTTGCTTCATACTTGGCACAGGCGTGCATTAGGACCTGTAGATGTGCAAGACGCAAATTTAACTGAAATCGGACTTATACTTTTTGAGTTATGGCCCCTGATTTGACCCAAAAATGCTTGTCCGGACAACTTCTCCTACAGGTACTGTCCGATTTTCTTCATACTTGGCACATGTGTGCATTAGGACCTGTAGATGTGCAAGACGCACATTTCACGAAAATCAGACCAACAATTTCTGAGTTATGGCCCCTGATTTGACAAACATGCTTGTCCGGACAATTCCTCCTACAGTTACTGAACGATTTGCTTCATACTTGGCACAGGTATGCATTAGGACCTGTATATATGCACGATGCAAAATTCACGGAAATCAGACCGATACTCTCTGAGTTATGGCCCCTGATTGGACCAAATTTCAAGAAAATCGGATTGACAATTTCTGAGTATGGCTCCTGATTCAACAAAAACGCTTGTCCGAACAAAGGTGGTGGCGGGGATACCTTCAGTGATAGATTTCTAGTTTGTCCTATAATGTTGGTCAGCATACGCGAACGACTCGGCTAGGCTGATTAATTTGTCCTATGATGTTGGTCAGCATAAGCGAATCTTATTTTGCTCATCTGTTCTTTCTGCTATTATTTTTTGTTTATTTCTTTTTTTGTCATAGTCAAGTTTTCTTGAGTCTCGACTCTAGGGGTCTGTGCCATAGGCGAATTTTTCCACAAATTGATGGGGGTATCATTTCAGTCGACATACGCGACCAACTCAGCCGAACTAATTAATTAGCCAAATCGTGTCGGTCAGCATATTTGAAAGACTCAGATGAGCTGATTATTTTGCCCTACAATGTCGGTCAGCATACGCGAACCACTCAGTGGAACTAATTCATTTGCCCTATAATATCAGTCAGCATATACAAACGACTCGGCTGAGCTGATTAATTTACCCTATGATGTGGGTAAGCATATGCGAACAACTCGACGGAGCTAATTTCATTTGCCCTTTGATGTCGGTCAGCATACGCAAACTACTTGGCTGAACTAATTACTCAGCCCTATAATGTCGGTAAGCATACACGAACGACTTGGCTGAGCTGATTTATTTACCCTATGATGTCGGTCAGCATATTTGAACAACTCGGTGGAACTTATTCATTTGCCCATTAACGTCGGTCAGCAAACGCGAACGACTCGGTTGAGCCGATTCGTTTACCCTATGATGCCTGTCAGCTTATGCAAACAACTCGGTTAAACTTATTAATTTGCCCTATGATGTTGGTTAGCATACGCAAACGACTCATTTACCTTATGGTGTCGTTCAGCAATTGCGAACGACTCATGTAAATAGTTAAAGCGCCCTATGATATCGGCCAGCATACGCAAACAACTCGGTGGAACTAATTAATTAGCCAAATCATGCTGGCCAGAATATGCGAACGACTCATTTATTTGCCCTATGATGATGGTCATCATACGCAAACGATTTGGTGTAACTAACTTATTTGTCCTATGATGGTAGTCAGCTCACGCAAACAACTCGATGGAACTAATTCAATTGCCATATCACGTCGATCAGCATATGTAAACAACTGGTTCGAATTAATTAATTTACCCTATAATGTTTGTCAGCATACGCAAACGACTCAGTGGAACAAATTCATTTACCTTATGATGACGGTCAGCAGACGTAAACAACTCGATGAAACTAATTCATTCACTCCTATGGTGTCCGTCAGTATATGCAAACAGCTCGGTGGAACTAATTAATTAGCCCAATTGTGTCAGTCAGAATACATGAACAACTTGGCTGACCTTATAAATGCACTCTATGATGTCGGTCAGTATACGTGAACAACTTGGTTGAACTAATTAATTTGCAGATCCTCAATTTTCCCTATCATGTTGGTCAGTATACCCGAACAAATCGGCTCGATTATAATGCCCCCTTTCGAAGAAAATAGGGTATATTGTTTTGCAAGTGTAGGTCGGTCGGTCGGTCGATCCGTAGACCAAACCTTGTCCGGAGCATAACTAAAAAAGTATTGAAGGTACAACCATGAAACTTAATAGGTGGATAGATTTCGTTATGGAGTGGTGCAGTGCAAAAGAACCGTTACTCTGCAGATCATAATTTTGGAGTTATTGCACTTTGTTGACTTCCAAATTTAATTCTTGTCTAGAGCATAACTAAAAAGTATGTAGGGTAGAATCATGAAACTTCATGATGGGATAGGTCTTATTACAGAGAGGTGCAGTGCACAAGAACTGTTACTCTGCCAATCATGTTTTTGGAGTTATTGCCCTTTATTGATTTTCAAACTTAATTCTTGTCCAGGGCATAACTCGAAAAGTATGTAATATAGAATCATAAAACTCCATAGGTTGATAGATCTTAATAATGAGAGGTGCAGTGCACAAAAACCGTTACTTTGTCGATCATAATTTTGCAGTATGTAAGGTACAATCATGAAACTTTACAGGTGCATAGATCTCATTATGGAGAGGTGCAGTGCACAAGAACCGTAACTCTGCTGATCAAATTTTTTGAGTTATTGTCCTTTGTTGATTTTCGAACTTGATTCTTGTCCGGAGCATAACTCGAAAAGTATGAAAGGTAGAATCATGAAACTTCAAAGGTGGATACATCTGATTATGGAGAGGTACAGTGCTCAAAAACCATTACTCCGCTGATCATTATTTTGGAGTTGTAGCCCTTTGTTGATTTTCAAATTTAATTTAGAATCATGAACCTTCATTGGTGGATAGGCGTTATTAGGAGGGGAGCAGTGTAAAAGAACCGTTACTCTGCCGATCATAATTTTTGAGTAATTGCCTTTTGTTGATTTTTAAACTTAATTCTTTTCCGGAGCATAACTCAAAAAGTATAAAAAGCAGAATCATGAATCGTCATAGGCGGATAGGTCTCATTATGGAGAGGTGCAGTGCACAAGAACGGTTACTATGACGATCTTAATTTTTGAGTTATTACCCTTCATGAAACTTCATAGGAGGATAGATCTCATTATGGAGAGGTAAAGTGCACTAAAATCGTTACTGTGCATGCCATATTTTTGGAGTTATTGCCCTTTTTGATTTTTCAAACATGATTCTTGTCCGGAGCATAATTCAAAAAGTATGTAGGTTAGAGTTATGAAACTTCAGATGTGGATAGATCTCATTATTGAGTGGTGCAGTGTACAAGAACCATTATTTTCTTACAAATTGCCCCCCTCCCACATTTTTTTCATTTCAACTATTAATTGTATAACTTTATAATTTGTAAAGAATATCATTTAAAAACACTTTCAAATATGCATTCTTGCACCCCTAATTTTCAAAATTTTGTTATTTTTGTCATTAGATTCTTAAAGGGAGGTAACTTAAATTAGTTAATAAATAATTTCATAAAACTCATATATAGAGAATTTGAATCTATATCATTATATCTATTTATGAATTTTGTGATTCACAAATTTAGCTTGTTATACGAGGGACGTTCAATTTATTTTGGAACTGGTGTTCTATAAGCCATAGTTATGTCGCTATTCAATTTTAAGTTTCTTAAATCCTTCGAAGTAATCATCTTTGACACCAACACACTTCTAAAGTTTTGAGATCCATTACTTATATGCCAATGAATGGGACTCTTTTGGAACACCCCACAGACACTGAAAATTGCACTGCATCTGGAACATGAAGGCCTATACCGACGACCAGAAGCTTTTTTCGTCATCATGGGGAACACAAAAAAATCCACACGAGCTTAATCCCGGCTATTAGGGTGGATGAAGACGCTGTGCAACATGTGTGTTTTCCAGGGAGTCTTGGACAAGAGGACACATGTGGACAGCTCCGTTGTCATGGATTTGGTACATGCCTCTTTAGCCGGTCCCAGACCTGCTCTTTTCGTGATATTTCTTTACTTTCGCCGACATGCATTTTTTGTATGAATGACCGGCGATAGTTGTACTATTTGAAACAGTAATTTGAACAATGCACCCGTAACATTTGAAAATTACCGCGTACAGAACTTTTGCCGCGCTTTTAATTATTTGGCTATTACGGACCTTGCCTGATCTATTCGCAACCATTGCTTGCTAATATCACGCCATTGGTGCTCATAATAGTAGATTATTGTTCAATCATATGTATAAAGCTCAGAAAGCCCACATTTGTTGCATTTATTGCATTATTTCAAAATATATTTTGCACGGGTGGCTCCCTGTCCTTTAGGCAGCAGGTGGGGACCCAATGGGCAAAAACCTTTCTGTGTTACAACCCTTTCGTCAAAATCTTATATCATGTACCCGATGAAAAACCGAATTTATCTGTTATTTTTTTCACATTGAACCATGCGTCTTGTTATGTCATGTCGGAATCTACAGCAACATTTGCTTTGGTACTAGCTCTACCCGGGTTGCATGCGAGTGGGGCATCATTCAGGCCAGTTTTACCAATTCAAATATTTATTATCTTCCTAAAAACTGACGCATATCCAACGTTCGAATGTCCAGGAATCTGATATAGTTCATTATTAGTGTGGTCACGGTCTAGTGTTAAAAATACTGCCTCTATCTGATTCTATGTAAAAACGAGTAATTTA
Organism: Fragum sueziense; assembly: GCA_963680895.1. NCBI lineage: Eukaryota > Metazoa > Mollusca > Bivalvia > Cardiida > Cardiidae > Fragum > Fragum sueziense. Next base: position 32,675,521 of record OY804594.1, on the reverse strand, counting down.
CAAACGGCATTTTCAGCCTGAATAACACATTAAATTGCCAAAAAGTTTGTAAAAACTTAAAGCTAAATAGTTATATTTTATTATGATAAAATACTTTTACCTTATACACTTTCTTTTCGTGTTAAATGTCTATTTGAAAAAGTGGATCAACTCTACGTTTCTTTGTTTGAACTCGGTTGTTACCTTAGAAGGACGCGTGGGTATGTGTGATAAAATTGCTTTAGCACTGCCATTTCTTTACGGATTTTCATAAATCTTATATTAAATTAAAGAGGGAAAATAAATCTATTCATCCGTGTATGTTAATACGATGAACTGATCAATTATGAGTCGATCATTAGGTATTCAAAATAGGTCATTCTACTTGGCTTCAAATGGCAAGAACTATGCGGCAGAAAAGCCTAGAAAAGCCTATAGATTTTCTTCAACATCCTATCTATTCAAATAATAAAACAACTTGTGCTTTTAGCTTAGCGCATTCAAGCGCAAAGGCTTTAACAATGGGAAGTGTTTTTTAATTCCCCGTGATTTATCGATAATTTCTGTCTAAACTCCATTCATCCTAAATTTATTCATAGATGTTGACGACAGTGATTCAAAGAACATTCTTGCAAAGTTTGGTTGAAATTAGCCGAATGGTTCATTTGTTAAGAATGAAATCATGATTTCTTAAAGTTCGATAAGCCTTGCCCTGCCACGCCCATATTTTTGACGAATCAAAAAATCGCGAACATTCTTTGAATATGGTCATCCAAGGAACATTCCTGTAAAGTTTTGTCAAAATCGGCCCAATGGTTAAGGAGTAGGAGGTGTTTCAAGGAATTATGGGCGAACAGACGGACGGACGGACGGTGCATGACCACAATAGCTCATCTTGAGCACTTCGTGCTCAGTCCAAAGGGATTTACAAAATCGGTGTTTCTCATGGGCTTCCTAAACATCCATTTAACCCTTTCCCAAACAGTAAAACTTTATGGTCATCCAACTGGAAAACTGTGACAGGCGACAGAATAAGTGTAAAAGAAAATAAGATTCTTTCGCCTCAATCTTTTCACCTTCAATAAAATCCGTTTAGGACGTCAAAACCAGGTCTAAGCAGGTCTTGTTCGGGAAAGGTTGAGGCAGCCAAAAATAAGTTGGAATTTAGAGGTTGCAAAAAGGATATGTTCAAATGTATGGTGCTCTTTTGGGTCAATGTTTTGAAAGCCTATTTCTTCACGAACCAGAGATATAATGTTAATAATCGATCACTTGAAAGTTTGAATTATTTTTTTTTTTATTTGAAATTCCTATTTTATATGTCGTAAAATCTTGTTTTTATCGGTGGCAATGACACGGAAATGATATGCGCACAACGAAGCGCAGAAAATATTTACACAAAGGGAGAAAATGTTGGTTATCGGCATGTTCTTCTTTTGTCTCAATGTTTACCAAAACCTGTTCATATATGATCGTGAAAATCATGTCTTGTTCGGGGAAGGGTTGAAATAATGTAACAAATATTTATATAATTGTTGTTTGGTAGAAATTGCAGAAGTAGAACTAGATTATTTGGTAGAATAATTTCACCCTTTGTAAAACTTCAAAGGGGTGTAACTATTTTATTAAATGTCCGATTTTAAAAACGTAAGCAGTTGTGAGTTCCTCTCATTCAGACCTTGAAAATGATATATAATTTGTTCTTTGAAAAATAAACAATAAAGTAATCCGGCAGAATTATCTCCCCTATGTAAAAATCTGAATAAGCATTATTCCATAACGCAATGTCCGATTTTCACAATAGGCTTCTATTTTCCGTGTGAACAAATACGTCATCGTCACGCCTCACTGGTCTAAAAATAGATTAGGAATCCCTTATCGTACAAATATGGCTGTGAATCTCGCGAAGATTTTCCACGTTCAACTTACCGGAGATAACATTCTAAGAGCTTGATTGCTGTAATCATTTGTTGAGAAACATTCTAATTCCGAGTTGAGAAGGTTGCTGCACTGTCGTGTACTTTTTAAGATCGGTAACTATGAAATAAGCAGTTGACAAGAAATGTTTACACATACGGACATGTCCTGACTTCATCGTGCCGCTCGTGCGTGCTCGCTTACCCTTTCCAAAACGACATAATGTCATGTTGGGCTAAATTGAAAAAAAGTCTGCAGACGACAAAACGGATGTGAATATCTTTAGTGTCTTATCTCGGAGAAAATATAGAGGCAAAAGAAGGATGATCATCAATATCCAAAGAAGTTATTCACACCCATTTTGTCTGCTGTGCATACCTTTTCGATTTTGTCGATCATCATTTTCTTCTTTTGCCTCAATGTTTCCCAAGAATGTTCTGTTGGGGACGTCAAAACCGGTCTTGTTTGGGAAAGGGTTAATATAGAAAAAACTAGAATTTGTCGCTGAATGTGATTTGATACCCCATAGGCTTTCACTACAACAATGGGCAATACGAGGGCTCAGTGCAAAACTATTGTAACTGCATATTTTTCAGAAATTCACTTTTTTGCATTTTCTGAATCTTTAGAAAGGAATGCATGATGTGTTCAAATATTAGGCTTCAATTCTGTATACTTAAAATAATATTTAGAATTTTAAAAACATTTTTCCTCTTTAGCTTTGAGAAAGTCAATAAGTTTTTTCCCTCTCCTGTAAAGTTTTATAAAATGGAGTTACAATAGTTTTGCACCAAGCCCTCGAATAACTCACAAAATAAGCAAGATAGAGTTATGTTCCTTGTACGTTGCACTTCGCCTTGGTGAGATCTATCTACCAGAGAAGTTTCATGATCATAGCTACTTTACTTTCAGACTTTTCGATGTCTTTTCTGGTTAAGCTGCTGAGGAATCTCAAGAAAAAACGTTTGTCATTTCTGGTCTGTCTCCGTATCTGGAAGCAATGTTGCATGTTGCATATGCGCAATGTTTCGTAGTTTTAGTTCCCGCCTGCATTATCTATGATCGACTAATAACCCGCTTGAAAATAATATTTTTTTGCTAACACGGTTACGAAAAATTGTCCGATTCATTGACCGATAAACAAAATATTAGACTGGTACCCGGCTAACGTTGTTGGGGTATTCCCATCGGAAATCTATTTTTAGCACACGAACGCGGGAAAACTGTTCGCTATTCAACCAGTTTTATGTTTCTCTCAATATTCTCTGTAAGCTGGTATATATTTTGTAGGGGCTGGAATACTTTTGGAAAAATGTGTGACCACCCTATCATTATATACATGTGATGCAGATATTTCAAAGCCTATGCGACCTTTAATGTAGACCCTTATATCCTACTTCAGTTCGTTTTCCATTTTGCGCACAGCGAAATAGCCAGTGTATATGACTGAACCAACTTTATAGTTAAATAACTTTTTGAAAGAGTCAACGAATTTGTCTCAATTTTTGACCAAGTATAGACAGTAATTTTCCCGTTAAGCACCACCAGTTCTATAGAACCGTAAGGTATGGTGGACAAGTAGTACCACTTTTAATTGAACGCCCCTCGGCTCACAATAAATGAACTGGTAGAGCAATGATAGCTCCTTGTTAGAGATGCTCTGCCAGGTCATTGTTTTAGCTATAACTTTGACTATTTGTTCACAAGAGATCACTGAGGGCTGGACATATTGCCTTTGGACATTTTGTCCTATGACAACATTCTCGTTTGTTTTAAGCATATTTTAGTATGCAAGGTAGAAAAATAAAACCTCATAAGTGGAAAGAATTAAGATAGGACAGTAATTCTGTTATTACCCTATTTTGATTATCAAACTTGATAAGATACTGTTGAACCTTTGTACTCAGCTTCAATTATTAGATGGCTACATCAAAGGTATGCCGTTGAGGGGGCATACATGTTTAACAAACGTCTCTTGTTTCATTTTCATGCAGAAAGTCAGTCCAAATTGAAAATACTATGAAAATGAAAACGCCACTGAAAAGGCATCTTGGTCCGCCACTGTGATATCAGGCTTGTACTCTAGAATTACCAGACGGACTATTTTTGGCGGTTCAAGACTCAAAGATTTTGTACACGACAATATCAAGTGAACAAAACAAAGAATTGATCTTTTAGGAAAAGAAACATCGTGTGAAATGAAGAAAATATCCGCCGTTAGTATGTTCTTTATTTTCCACGATGTTTTCCCACGCCATCTCTTCACGGGTGTCAAAAACATCAATGTGAGGGAATGGCTTATAATAGACGAGAACAATTACTGTTTCGATATTCGATTTGAATAGTGCAGTTATGAAATTCTTATTGACACTGTTTTTTTCATTTGCCATATTAGAAATGAATAAATAAAATCAAAATTAAGACGTAAAAGGACCTTTTAAGTCGTTGTCCGATTTATTTATCAATAATTCAATGAAACAATCGCCTGAATATTTCGCAATAACCTACGTTACTCATGCCTAAGCAGTTTTAAAACTGTTTGATTAGTTTTTAGGTCACCTGACCGAAGGTCATAGTGACCTATTGCGACCGTGTTTTGTCCCTCGTCGTCCGCCGTGTGTCGTGCGTCATGCGTCGTGCGTTAACTTTAAAATTTATCAACTTCTTCTTGAGAACCATTAAACGGATTTCAACCAAACTTAACAGGATGCATCCCCATGGGAAGTAGCTTCAGATTTGTACAAATCATGGAGTTATCTCCCTTTGAGCCCGATAAGGGACCAAAAAGGGGGTAAATAGGGTACATTAAAAAAATCTTCTTCTCATGAACCGGCTTTTGGATTGCATTCGCATTTTGTATTTCGATTCCTTAGGACAAGGACTACAAAGTTTGTACAAGAGAAAAAAATCCGACAAGAAATTGCGGTGCTTGGGGTGCGGGGGGATAGGGGGTCACGTTATCAGTTAACTTTTAACATTCTTACTTCTTCTTGAGAACCATCGGACGGGTTTCAACCAAACTGTGCAGGAAGCATCCCCATGGTAAGCGCATTTAGATGTGTATAAATCATTGAGTTATCCCCTTGGGCCCCATAAGGGAATAAATATGGTACATCTGAAAAATCCTCTTCTCATGAACCGGCTGTTGGATTAGATTCACATTTGGCATTCAGAGTCTTTAGGGCAAGGACTACAAAGTTTGTACTAGAGAAAAAATATGCCTGGAAGTGGCGATGCTGGGGGAGGGAATGGGGGATAGGGGGGCTGTGTTGTTAGTTAACTTAAACATTTTCGACTTCTTCTTAAGAACCGTTGGGCAGATTTCAACCAAACTTGGCAGGAAGCATCCCCATGGGAAGGTACTTTTGCTTTATAAAAATCATGGAGTCTTCATCCCTTGTGCCCCATAAGGGGCCACTTACGGTGTTAATATGGTACATCTTTAAAAAAAATCTCAAGAACCGTCTGTTGCATTGAATTCCCCTGGGGGAACTGGGTTACTTCCTTAGTAAATGTTTTTTACATTTTTGGCTTCTTAAGAACCTCTGGACGGGTTTCAGGTGACCGATAAGGCCCTTTTGGCCTCATGTTAAACTGCTCAGGCAGTTTTGAAACCAGACAAAGTTCAGTATAGGCAGTTTCAAAACTGCTTAATTTTGTAAACTGCTCACAACATATGTACCAATAGATCTTGTTACATGTGTAATTGTTCTAATAACCTCATCAAACTCAAATGTTTACTTTCAAGTAACATCTGCCATTGATCTCCAATAAGGTTTACATTAAATTGTGTACATATTCTGACGTGTTTTGAACCGTTGGTTGATATATAAGCGGAGAAACGCGTTAAGTGTACTACCTTTGTATATGTGATAATTTATATAGTAATTAAATTATGTAAAAACTTCAAACGGGCATCTCCTTATCTTTTTCCGTATATGATTATCCGTATTGTATTTTTAATACTTTTGATATATATATATATATATATATATATATTATATATATATATATATATATATATATATATATATATATATGGAAGAGATAGGTACAGAACTAACCACAACAAGCACTGACTCCATAACCCGAGATTACGACACGACGCCTAGCTATCCATATCATACACATCAATACATAGAAGCATCCAAAACCTCAATAGAGGAATTTTCAACTGTCTATAATATATGATGTAATTTTATGGATAACATATCTACGGGTTAGGATATTTACATACAACTCTCAGTTTGTATCTACAAGTGATAGGCGCCATATTTATATGGTCTATTATCTATCATTGTGACACTTTCAATCAATTATAAGCGTTCGAGAAAGATGCTGGATCTCTAAGATTCAGAATTGCGTTATTTGTTATATATATTATTAAAGGGAGATAATTGAAGCAATTCAACAGCAAACTTTCTAAATACTTTGGCTACTTAGTAACAAGGTTACAGAAAATCACGGATGAGCCGAAAGGCGAAACATGTTTTATTTATAGTTGTTTTAATTAAATATTCGATAAACGGCACGTGAAGTCTCGTCGTTATTTTTCGTATATATTTTACTTGTGTCGATCTTTCCGGTTTTTACCGGTCAAACTTATGCCATCAATATATATATATATATATACACAAGAAAAAAAGAAACGCAACAAAAATTAATTTGATCATACGTTTTGTTTTTGTTTTTTGTCAGAATAACACCCATTCGAGTACTTTTTAGTGCATGGTAACACTTCTTCATTTGACTTTCTAGTGCTTGACTTTCGACGTTCAAAACCAGTGTCCGCAAATATCTACTGGAGTCTTTATAACAACGATTTGTACAATCTCTTTATCTGTGATATTTTACATCTGTCTTTATTTAAAGCCATGTTCATTTTATTTGTGATAACTTAATTTAGTCATTTTAATTGTGATAAGTTGATTTAACTTAAAGTGACATTTCACATTTATTTCATTTTTTAAAAGTATGTATTGATGCAAAGATTGTTTATTCTAATGAGTAGAAATGCTATCAGTTTTTTGAAGTTGTTATTTATAAGCGAAAGATACGCCTTCAATGTTGAGACAGAAATGACAAATTCCATATAAATCTGAACTGTTGTCCACAACAATTTGTTCAATTTTAGCACAAAAATATATATTTCTTGTAAACGGTCCAATATTTTGGCTTGAAATGTTCAGAATTTTCATAAGAAAACATGCTCTTTCAGATAGAATAAAACTAAAATTTATGTAAAAATAATTCTGAAATGTCACTTTAATAACTCAATTTAGTAATGTTTGATATGCCTCTCTGTGTCAGCCACATCCAGACATGGGTCCACAATGGAAATAAGAGATCACGGATCTCTTTTTTGTGTCAACCCAGGTTTGGATGGGGCAGACATGGGTAAACCGGTTATATAACATACTGTGATACTTTTTACCATTATGTTTTATAACATGTACCATGTATTGTCATTTTCTTTTACCAAATATAATCTAGTGTTAAAATTTCATCAAGGTCACCGGTAGTACGAGTGCCATCAATATGCGTTTAGGTAAGAGCGCTTTGGCGTCAACGTTAAATGCTTCAACGTCAACGTTCTTGCACGCAATCCAAACTTGCATTAAGGATTCCTGGCTGAAATTTGATTGCTGTACTGTCAATGATTATCATCAACAGTTTTTCTCGATAAGAGAATTTGATTCCCTAGGTAAAATAAGCCAACGTTATGGTCCGTCCTGCAATCGCGACATTAGACATTGACGACCGCTTTTCAGACGACCGACAGTTGTTCCGTTCGTTCTAAGACGTTATCTAAAGCAATATGTTGTCAATCGATGTACACCAGAGTCAGCAGATATGGCGGGTTGAGATGTTCCATTCGTAAACATCTCAATTGCTTCCAGACGACATCTTTGAATAAATCACAAAATGAACAAGATGGATTAAATTCAAGCGAAGATCATTGCCTTTTGTCAAGTCAACAAGCATCTAGACAAATCAAAAGAGTTTTATGTAAAGTTTGGATATTTTACGGTTTGCACGTGAGAAAAGTTTAAACATCTATTTTGACGTTATCTGACAGGTAAGACAGGTTCTAACGTAAAGATAAAGGTCATTATCAAGATACAGTTCCCAGTAATAATCAGTAACAACTTTGACTCAATAACATATAAGAATTAAGAAAAATAAAAGAAAATAGTTCTTGCGTTTCTTCTTTCCTCTAGTATATATACGAGGGTTGTCCCAGTAAATCGTGGACTGGGCTTACTGTATAAAAATCAATCATTGCACAAGCTTCCAATTTTCAGGTACGTAAAAGATACATATCCAGAGTATACATGCAAAATTATACAAAAATATGCCTAAGTATAGGCTCTTTTTGCAAATTTCAAATCAATAAGGTACGCAGACCCGGCGCACGCTGACGACTTAATATTTATTTCAACCCCTATTGTTTTGTACATAATGATACTTTCTTTCGAAGTATGTTCCCTTATGTACGATACACAAACGGCGTCATTTTACCCACTTTTAAAACATATCGCTACACTATCCAATTTCTAATGAAAGTGTGGACCATTTAATCGCATAAATCAACTTTTTCCGGTCCTGAATCATTTTCCCCTTAGATGTTACTTTAACTAAGTACGAACGCATAGTGCAATGGACGAAGTCCCATGAATATGACGGGTTTACGACTCCCTGTGCTGATCATAAGCTTTGTCATGGCTCCTGGAAATACTTCTATTTCCGTCTGTTCATTGCATTATCTTGTATGTATCATTTCATGTTATGCCGGTATGAACATCGAGCTGGACTGCCATTCTGCTCGCTCGGTCTTTCTCTAACGTCGCCATTTTAACTTGGTTGTGATTTCAACGACAAAGTAATTCGTGGACTTTGTTCATAGTATTTATACTTGAAGTCCGATCGTCATAATAATATTCAAATGCCTTCCCACACTTATTCTAAGTAAGATAAATTTATTTTTGGTGTATTTCAATGTGCATCTTTTGAATTGTGCATCATCGATTATACCAATGTATGCGTACTTGTCGCAGGCCAAATGGGCGCATTGGAATTAGCATTTGGGTCATCAATAAAACAATATTAATTCTGCTGTATTAGTGTTTAGAGCCTAAGCCTGACATCTGTATGTATGGACATCATTTTGACATCATAACAGCAAATTTCCAGCGTCAAATATTGTTTGTTGTAAAATTACGCATATCTCGTACATGTACGAGCGTATACATATTTACAATGCAGCTTTGGTCGCTTCTTGTAAATATATGCACGTGGGTCATCCAATGAATAGTGAGACTGTTTCTATATATTATATTGGAATATGCTTATTGTATTAATGAGAAATGCGTATGCATAATTATGAATAACACGATTTACAGGTGACTCAGCAAAGAGAGATGTCTTTGAACGGCACAAAATAGCCCGTCGACTCTTACCACAAGGATGTTTTGAGATCGTTCTGACCACCTGCAAGGACGGGAAAGATTTAAGTATATATCTCACATCAACATCGCCCTGGTACAAACTAAGATCAAACCAACAGATCATCTATACGTACGGTATTGTGTTTGCTGAAGTCAACTCCCTTGCTGTCCCTGTGTCGATTCCTGGAGTTGAGGTCAAAATGACGGATGGAACATTCTACATCAAACTTGGTGCAAGTTCGTATGGTACCAACGCAGGGGAGGTGTTTGGAATAGTCAGGACTGGGGATTGTTGGAATTTTGACGTCACGACCAAAGATATCTTTGATTTCATCGAATCATCATCCTTTCTAAAGAGCTACTTCTATGCCTTGATAGAATCGTTACCAGATTGGATCAAGTTACAGCCTACAAATGATACCGTCCTAGATGTACAAGGATTGAAGACTGAGTTAACATACGGTCGAGATGTTGACAATTATGAATGGTGTAAAGGAGCTCCAGTGTTGGATGACCACCTGTACAGTCTGTTTCTGTTCGATGCTTCATTTTCATTGGCCATTTATGATAACGCGCTGGAGATACCGAAACCAATCAGACAGAAAAAGTTCTGCCTCGTCGTTGATTTGTGTCATAACTATGGAGGAACAGTTTTTCTTCTCATACCGAAGGAATCACGGAGGGGGTTTGGAGATGTTGACGTTTTCAAGAAACTTAACGAAATGAGTAATATAAAGATACTGCCAAGGGGTATCGGGCTATCTGTTGTGAGAGAAATTGACGTCCAGGGTCAACCACAGACGATGACCTTGTGGAATGGAGACCATGTCTTCTCTTACAAGTAAGATTCTATTGGCTTATTCAAAAGAAAACGTTTAGTCAGTATTTTTAAAAGTCAATTGCTCGGTCCAAATGCAACATATCATTGTAGACTTTCACAAATATTTGTTTAATTGATGCTTTACATAAACCTACGAGTTCTATCGCGAATGTTTGGAACTTAGGTTTGCACCAAGTGATTTTCAATATCCGACAGGTACACTTGCTGCATTTACAGACAGAAATCCACTTTTCCCACGGAAGGATTTTTTTAAGTTTTTCTAAACTTGAACAATGAAGTATGAGAAGTAAAAAATTGCTTTAAAAAATAGGTCACAACGCGAATTAAAGAGTTGTTGGTTTTCAAGGGAGACTACCCTTGTCCAATATTCCTAAAATGGGGTGTCACTTGAATACCAATAAAAAGGTATTCGGACATACTGGAAATACATAAATAAGTATTTATTATATACATAATATTTTATTCTATCCGAAAAAAAGTAATAATTTGGAAGTCCTGAGTGATGATTTTGAAATAATCGACAAAACATTATTAAAAAGGGCAAGTTTGAAAATATGTGACTAAAGTTTTACATTATAAATGTTAAGAATAATTGCTATTTGTACAGAATATCATCCACATTTCTTGAACAGGAAGGCTAAAAACTATTCTAATTGGTTAAGTAGTATTAGTTAGGTTACATTTGAAATATAGTCTCACTAATTTTTAGCTTAAATTGTGTTCACAATCTTGTATTATATAGATTTCTAGCAGAATAGACAAAAATGAGAACATGCTAAAAGTAGAGTGTTTGACTCCTGACATCAGAGGGTTATTTTTGTAAAACAATCTCCACATCCTTAACCAGTGAAGATAAGATAAAAAAGTAATTTTAAGATAATGGTGCACATGTTGTTTTATGTATTTCAAGTGTGTTTATTGTAGTATTATACTGTCTTTTATTTACCAAAGCATAGAAACCTGGTATAAGTGAAAAATGTCACACAAAAAGCGTTTCACTCCTGACATTTTTGACATGTTTTAATAATGTATCTTTTTTAGTCGAGAAGCAATTTTCTTTAAGCTTAGTACCCAGTATATACACTAATCAACCGTTCTAATTGGCCACCTCATATTTTGGGAAGTACAGACTACAAATATGTTCAAAACATATTCATTTTAATATCACCAGCTGACATATTTATTTATCATAATTTTCACAAAATTTCAATGGCTTTTTATAAAAAAAACATTATCAAAACAATGGAATCAGATAAACACCCCAACAAATGAAAAGTCACAAATAGAGGCAAACGACGTATGTTCTGCAAGCAACATTGATCATGGCTTGCCATTGCATTCTGGTGATTTTTTCACAGATACGGCCGGATTTCCTTTAGATTTGTTTCCATTCGTGAGTGATAATACGATACATATCGTCCAAAATGTTGCGTTATAGATGGTTGTCTGAATTCTCTTGAAACCAACCCATTATGCTTTATGGGGCTAAGATTAAACTTTTAAATCATAATGAATTCTTTTAATGTGATTTGAAGCCAATATGCGGCGAGTACCCATCTAATATTAACACAAGAATGACATTGTTGACAAGAATGGTTTCCAGATATGCCTGGAAATGGCCGGAAAATTGGTAATTTTGCCCTTTGTCTTACAAATTGCGCTGATAACTTTTTTCATGTAAATAACAGTTGCTACTAATAATCTAAAGGACCGAAACGGTATACGATGTTAATTTGCTTTGTAAGCGCCATATTTACTTATCTACTTCCGGTTCTTACAAATTCTCAGAACAGCCCTTTTTATGCAGAATTGGGGGGATTTAAAATCTTAACAACATGAAAATTATTGTTAAAGGTACCAGAAACCACAATAGAAGATTGCTTTTGTTCTGTTAACGAAAGAATGGTCAAAAAACTTTTTGACAGCATACCTTTATAATTGACCTGTCAAATTTGATCATGATAAGTTCTCTAGCATATCCGTGTTACTTGGTTATGGAAATGTTTTCTGTTTTTCCTATGTTCTAGGCTGTGTAGGACATGATGTTTCTAATATTTACGAGTTTTGAATAGCGCACATTTTTTGTGCATGTTTGACCAAAACACGTTTTTTACCAATAACTTATGCAAAATAAAACAATCGGTGTTATAATGTGGTCATTCGAAATATTTATTAAATAGAAAAACAAATGCCAAAATTTTAGTTTTTATGTTTCAGGCATTTTCTGGAAAAAACGAGTATAAAAAGTGACCAATTAGAACTTTTGAGGAGTGTAGACCCAATAACATATTTTTTTTGCATTGATTGGATTCAGTTTATTCCTTTGTTACAGCAGGGGCATGTAAAAAGAGGATGGTCACATTTTTTAAACTTGCACAATGGCAGTCGAAATTGCTCTTTTTTCATAGCATTTTTCGAATTAAAAAATTCCAGCGAAAAGAATGGTTTTCCTTTTTGTTAAACACAAAGTGCTTCTTCATACCTACCAAAACGAAAAAAGAAAATTAAAGCAAGCCGATCTTTTTTCTTTCTTTCTTTTTTTTTTTTTTTTTTTTTTGTTGTTGTCGTTTTTTATAATGTAAGTAAAATTTGGTTGATTTATTGTAAAACGGTCCGAATTCCTTAGCTCACACACGAAGTGGTCAAGGTTAGCTATTGTGGTCGCTTTTTGTCCGTCGTCCGTCCGTCCGTCTGTACGTCTGTCCGTCTGCCCACAAATTGTTGTTACCACTCTAACATCCACAAATATTGATCAATCTTTATCAAACCTGGTCAAAACATGTATGACACAAATTCTCGGATGACTTCGATTTTTAGTCAGAGCGGACAAGGAAGTCCGGAGTTATTATCTAAATCAAACTTAGTCAAAATATGTATGACCATAGGTTCTCGTATGAGTTCGATTTTGAGTCAGATCAGACTAGGAAGTTCGGATTTATGTGCCCTTGAACGTCAAAAATGGCTAATTACCACTCTAGTATCTACAAATATCGACCAATCTCAACCAAACCGGGTCAAAAGATGTATGACCATAAGTACTCGGGTGAGTTTGATTTTGAGTCAGATCGGACTAGGAAGTCCGGAGTTATGCGCCCTTGAACGTCAAAAATTGCTAGTTCTCACTTTGTTACCACTCTAGCATCTACAAATATTGACCAATCAAGACAAAACTTTGCCACAATATTAGTAACTATAAAATCTTGGATGAGTTCGATTTTCAGTGTGATAGGAGCAGGAAGTCCAGAGTTATGTGCCCTTGAATTTGACAAACTTGCTGTTTTCAACTTTGTTTACACTGTAGCATCTACATTTTTATTGACCAATCAAGACAATACTTGGCCACAATGTTGGTGACCATAAGATCCTTGATGAGTTAAATTTCCAGCTTGATTTGACAAAAAACAAGAGTTATTGGCCCTTTAATTTCATAAAATTACCGTTTTCGACTTTTATTTTCTCTCTAACAAACACAAATATGGACCAATTAAGACACAACTTTGGCTCAATGTTGGTGACCATAAGGTCTCAGATGTTTTAATTTGTCTGATTGATTAGACTAAGAAAACCAGATTTGTTTGCCCTTGACGGTTACAAATTGTCGTTTTCGACTTTATTCTCTCTCAAACAGCTATAAACATTAACAAATAAAAAAAACTTGGAAATAATGTTGATGAGAATATCTTTATCAGAACAATGTTATGTGCCCTTGACTGTGATAAAATTGCCCTTTTCGGCTGTTTTCGACCTTGTTTACACTCTGGAATCTACAATTATTAATCAATCAAGACAAAACTTCGACACAATGTTGGAGAATATAAGATCTCAGATAAGGTGATTTTTAGTCTGATCAGACCAGAAAGACGAGAGTTATGTGCCCTTAAATTTGATAAAATTGCCATTTTGGCTGTTTTCGACCTTCTTTACACTCTAGAATGTACAATTATGTATCAATCAAGACATAACTTGGACACAATGTTGGGCACCATAAGATGAGTTTGATTTTCACAACGTTATTGACCGTAAGTTCATATTCAGTCCTAAACTCATGAATATTTATTGAATTGAATAACTATGTTGCTCATATCATAGCGATATAGGACCGTCATGTTCCTCTTGTTCTATTTACTGCACCTAAGTCTCCCCTGTAATGCACTTTAGATGTACAAAGCAACTTATTTTCTTGCATAATTTTTTGAAAAGCGACATATCTAATTAGAAGTAAATCCCATAAAACACATTCCATATCACAAAATCGGTTAAAAAGTATCAACAGGAATTGTTTTCAATTTTTTTCTTCCAAAGTAAAATCAAGTTTCGGTAGAATTAAATGGGTGGGCACTCTGCCTCAAAATTGAATGGAACTATATTTGAAAGTGAATTCAACATAAAACTTTGTTGAATTGACAGACAAATGGTTAACCTGTTGTCAGGTAACATTTTTAGCTCACCTGAGCACAAGGTGCTCAAGTGAGCTATTGTGATCACCTTTTGTCCGGCGTCCTTGCGTTCGTGCGTCGTCCGTCGTGCGTCGTGCGTCGTCCGTCAACAATTTCTTTACTAGAGCGGCGACACCTAAAGGATGTCACATGAAAGAATGAGTGAAATGAATAGAACTTCAGTGATTTTTTTACCTGCGCATCCTGCTACATTTACTCATAATTTTGTCTCTGGAATGCAAAGTTTCAATTCTAGCGAGTCCCAGGATGCACCAATTTTTACAGATTTCCTATTAAAAATAGTGTAATGGACTCGCTAAGCTAGTAGATCTAGCTGGACTCATTGATATGGAATCCAGCGAGTCTTCAGGACTCACAGTCTTAAAATTGTAAAAAAAAATCACTGGAACTTGTTCAACAATCTTGCAACTTGTAGGAAATATTTGATTTCAAAAGTGGGAAATATATTTGTAATGACATAGAAAACATTGATGGAAAAGGAGACCATGGTGAATTTCCACAATATCTTATTTTCTCTCAATGTTTATGATCTTTTCTCTGATTTGCAATGGGATGTTGTGATAATGGTTTTAATTTAAGGTTGAACATAGTGCATGGGAACTATCACACCTAAATGATTAGTCATGAGACCTAATAGTATAGTGTTTTTCAAATGATTATGTATGGAAACTTTATGGGAAAACAAGAAATACTTCGAAGAGAGGAAACTCTCCTTTCACTAATGTCTGCTTAAGCTTTAGACAGAAAATTTCATCATAGAAATGCAGCGGAAAAAGATGATAAATTGCATAATTAAGGCAATTTCTCTCCTTTGTCAACCATATTTCAACTATTCATAACTACATTCAACAAAGATATATATGGATCTAGTAAATGTCGATTTTCAAAAAAGAAATGAATGTGTTTAAATTTTGGATATCTCATGGTATTTTCATATCTCATGTGACTTTGACGTTACAAGTGTCAACTGCATAGTGGATAAATATGATGGTATTACATTTTGACCTCAAGATAGCTGCCAATAACACCCACCAAAAATCCAACCTGGAATCAGCAGGATCACACCATAGTAGAGCATCATGCCAGTCGCTCTATAAATTGAGCTATAGGAGTTTGTAAAAATCTGAAATCTCAGCTCTCTAGAGGTGTCATAGACACTTAAAGATAACTAAAGTCAATACTTTATTACTTTATATGTCAAAGTCCATTGGCTCTTCAAATTACCTTGAGAAATTCAAAGTAACACATTCTTTATAATCATAAGAATAGCACCAGATTTTCTCTTTGACATAAGCAGCAATTCCAATGTTGAAAAAAGGGTCAAGTGGATAAACTATTGCATTAATGTACAAACAAGTTCAAACTTCTTCTCTCTCCACCACAGAAATATTGACTGATTGGGATTAAACACCTCATTCAACAATTTCCAACTTTATTACAGCAGCTGGTGCACCTAACCATGAGTTCCTGACATTTCTTGCACCAGTACAAAAACATCCAATCCCAGCCACCAGTTGCTCATCCCATTTAAACCATTACCAGACAGCAACATTTTTGACTGGTCAAAATTCAAGGATGTTGCAGATGACAATTTAGTCATTTAAATGAATGAAATTTTAATTTGTTTGGTCTTTTTGAGTTGTAAACATTGTGGGAAATGAAGATAATGCTTGTTATAAGCAATTTCTTCATTTTCCACAATGTTTTTCAAAGTCTTAATGTTTTGGGGAGTCAGAAGAGTCAATGTGTAGGAAACACATTATCCATAGGGAGAGATGATTGACAACTTTTATCAGAAAGAAGATCAACAGAACTGGATTCAAATCAACTACCACCTAGATTTATAGACTCTAATGTTGCCTGCAAAGCTATCCGGGCATGGTCAACCAATGAAAGATGTCTTGCCATTTCTCAATCATCACTGACAGTGAGAGACCTCACCATTCTGTATAATAGACAGACAAACAATGTGATTAACTCTATCTCAAACAAGACCCTTACAGTTTTTTTTGGAAAACATTGAGAGAAAAGAAGAATTCTGATAATCAGCAATTTCTCCTTTGCTCTAAATATTTTCCAGGTCTTGTTTGGGAAAGGGTTAAATTTCATTTCACCAGCACACAATAAGGAACGATTTTATCAATCAAACCTTGACAGAGTTTCGGACAATCAATTATATTTTGCAGATGCTGTTATAAAATATCGTAACCACGGCTTGATTCAAGCTGCAGTTACAAGATTTTACAGCAACACAGACAGTTCTTCAAAACATAACAGTAAACACAGTCTATTTTTAGCACAAAATTCATTGATATTGAAAAGAAAACTTTCAGGATACCTTTCACATATCTGTACATTTAAAGTTCAACACTTTATTACTGATATGCACATGCAAATCATGAATGTCAAGAATAATGTTAATTTTGTACTAGTTAACCCTTTCCAAAATGGCAGAAAGTTATTCCAAATCTGTAGTCACTGTAAATAATGAAATTTGTGTACATGGATATTGAATCTCTTAGATCCGATCTGTCGGCGTATGTCGCAGTAACTCGGTATGCGTCGCAGTACATCGTAGTTAGAAATCGGGACAGTCGGTCTAGTTCGTACTGCTTCGTAGTAACTCGGCTCCTAATCTCGTGGTACTTCGGAAGAAAATCGGGACAATATCGTAGTTAATCGTATTGCATCGTAGCATTTCGCTGTCCATCGGGAACTTACTGCTGAAGATGGGATGAGCGGAGAAAATCGGCTCAAATTTGTAGTAAATCGCAGACAATGTGCCCTCCCGAAGCACTACGACTATTTTGGAAATCGGGCTCAGTGGGACCGGGGGGGGGGGGGGGGGGGGTAACCCCATATCTTGATGACCATTCGTCTCTTTTACGTATTCAATATTTTCAAAATATCAATAGAAGCATATCTTTGAAAGAACGATCAAAATGAATGTGTACCAAAGATACAGGGGGTGGTTCGATTTACAGGTCTGTAATATTAGCTCTTGTAACATTGTGATGTGCAAATTTTTGCCATACCGGTTTCTGTCTATGCATTTCCCGTTCCACGGTGCATGTTTGGAAAACTAAATAAGATATAAGCCGATTTTCTACCCATTTGTTGTGATCGTATATATGAATAGCATTGAACATTTTCGGCGGCGAGGTCCCGGAAGTGGGTCACTCAAAACGAGAACTCCCGAGACTTACCGAGCCTATTGGTGCCATTAACCCATAATTACCACACAGTGACTCTTTATGACACCCCACAAGATAACGGATTTGGGAACATTTTATCTCATTTATGTACCGAATAATGACCTCGTGTCTAGCGGTACAATGCTCGTGCACTGCATGGAGTCTCAAACACACTCCATTATGCTGGCTGTACGGTGCGGGCCAGTTTAAGTTGTATTGACTATAGGCCCTTGGATCCAGGAATAATAACAACTTACATGTATATAGTCCTAAATAATATAAATATATATATATATTATTTAGGACTATATACATGTAAGTTGTTATTATTCCTGGATCCAAGGGCCTATGGTATTGACGAGATACGTCGTTAATATATCGACGCATCAGCCGACATTATAAAAAGCGACTTTGTATCATTGACGGGTTAACGTCAGGTTTTGGTCACATCAGGGAAATTTTCTGCGATGAGTTGGACAGACATTGTTGATTTATTGACGGCTTGCTAACGAAAGTAGTATTTTTGTATAATCATGAGGTGTCGGGCTTCCCAGTTAAAATCAACCAATCAATCGGCGGCTTTCTCACCTTTGAATATGTCGATGATTACTCAACTTTTGAATATCGTCGAAGTGTCTTGACTCATTTACCCTGTTAGAAATTATGTCATTGACATCTCGCAGTGCCTAATTCGATATACTGCATAGTGTCTGGTTTCGTTCGACGACGTGCATACAACCTGCTTAATCAGGGTCAAAAGAAATTACCTACGCTTTTCTAAAGGCCTCACTTTTATGTGACTGATTGACAACCCGTTTGATTTGTTTAATATCCCGACAGAGATAATGCAGAATCGTCAACATTTTGACAATGTTTAGCTCGTGCACAATCTTCTATTGATGTTTTCTTGACCAGCCAGGTGTCGGCCACAAAACGCCGTTGTGTCAGGGTATATCAACGTTTTAACATTAAACATCAAATTGTATTTAGCAGGGTTTTCCCGGACGCAGGATATTGCGTCCTAGAGTCTTAAAATTGGGTTCAGGACTCTTAAAAATATAGGGGAGATTCGGTATAAGTCGGACACAAAACGTAGTCTCTGTCAGGACACCATGGATATCTCACTCTGTCGGACAGACAATCTTCTGAATCAACAACAAAACAATAAAGTATTCCAATTCTACACTAATTTCATTGGCTGAAACAGTTAAAATAAAGCCGAGACAGATAATTTTACGAAATAAAGTATACTATCAGAGTAAGGTAAACTCTGACATGCACCGGGGAATCTCGGACGCACCTGTTGTTTTAACACATTCCAAAAGGGTAAAGTTTTGCACACTGCTCCAATTTGAAAGCTGTTGAAGTCGACATCATTTATGTTGCTAATTCGCACATCGGAGGAAACATGGAGAAAACTTTAGTGTCCGAGTTTAAAATAGCTAAATATGATTTTACGCCGGGTAAAGTCGGACACTACGTCACAGAAATGAGTAAACTCCCCCACACGTCACGATACGTGTCACGTGGTGTCATCTATTCAGTCGCATTCGATTGATGACGCGTTATACCTATAAATACAGTTGATTTTGGGAAATATTTAATAAATACTCTTTATTTATAAAGACAAACGTCTGGGTGTCCGAGATTACCCACATGTCCGAGAAATCCCGAATCTCCCCTATTCTGTGCGTCCCATGGGACTCCCAAATAAAAGTACAAGTACTAGCTTACTTGAAGTGCTATGATCGTCTAGTTTACCGAAACTACACCTGCTTACATTCATTTTTAAGCAGACATTATGTGCATGACATCAAACACATTCTTGACAGACGCTTGCATAAGGTTCCATTTTTATTACTCACAATAAGAAGTACTCCTTTAGGCGGGGGGGGGGGGGTGTTAGAAGATCTACTTCCAGATGGGAGAAAGTGTTATACGAAAATCCAAACATATTCCTGTTTTCTGGGTAGCATTGGAACTCTGAATCATCAAATTCCAGTCCTAAGTGTTCTTTGTAAATTACATTTATAGATTAAATTTGATTTTGATATTATTCAGAATGATTCCACCATTTTGGTCAATACAAACCCTATGACAGGCTTGATGCTTATATTTTGTTAAACATACACAAAGCCAAATACTAATAATGGGTCTGAGTTTGCTGCAGTCTTTTTAAATATGGCCAGTGGCGGATCCAGGGGGTTCGGGGGGTTCAAATGAACCCCCCTCTGTGGCCTAATTATTTCATTTTCATGCAGAAATTCAGTAAAAAGTCTACTTTTACTGTAAAACCAACCCCCCTTTCTGTAGAAACGAACCCCCTCACAGAAATCCTGGATCCGCACCTGTATGGCCAATATTTGGTGTTCATATTTAACTGATTTTCTAAGATAGGACTCTTAAAATTAACACAAGGACTCTCAAAAACCATAGCTGGAGGGTCCCAAGGACTCCTTCTTTACAAGATCCAGGGAAAACCCTGTTTAGTGATACAAGTGCTGCAAATCACTGACAAAAAAAATAAATGACCTGGATCAATGCTTCTCTTTTAGGTAGCTGCTTGAGAAAAAGGTCTCTAGGACAAAATAACATCGACAGTGGTCTACTCTTCATCACAAAAAATAAAAAATGAAAAAGAGGAAATACAGTATTGTATGGGTCAATACAGTGAGACACGGATCCATACGGGTCGGGCGGTAATATGGTTTTGAAATCCGTGTAGATTTTTTAACAAGACTAAACACTTAATAAAACTGTATCATCGCCCGGAAATTCACACAGAATTGATACGGGTTACGATACGGGTCAATAAGGGTTGAAACAGGTTGACACGTTTTTTATTCCAAGTGGACCATTATCGAAAACAGGCTATGTGTGACTGCGATTTTTATAATTTTGCCACCACGGTGAATTGTCGTTGATTTCAATATCCATGCACGGAAGTGTCATATTCTGTGTCGACCCGTGTACCTAATTCTTACCGACCCTTATTGATCCGCAGCTGCATATATCTATAAATTACAGCTTTTTAATTAGACCATCCTAATTTTTTTCTGTTCTAAGAGCGTATTTACATCCGAGAAGACTCGGATTACACTGAACCTTTACTTACATCAGGGGGCTGCGCCCCCCGAACCCCCTGCGGTTCTAAAAATTAATATTGTTCTATTCGAGTCTGACTGTTTCTGGGCTAAAACTATGGATATAATTTTCTCAGCATCACAGTTAGTATAATGATATTATCGTAGAGACTTGTACTTTCAGGGTTTTGGATTCAATAAAGTGTGTGTTCAAAGGGGGCTGTACGAATCTGCAAGCTGTCACTCTACAGTTTTTTTTTTGGGGGGGGGGGGGCTGGGGGGGGAGTTCTGTATTATCTCAAATAAAAACTTCTAAATATTCGAACTAGATCTTTGCAAGACACACAAATAAGAAACAAATTGTACATGACTTACCTTCTTAAATATGTCCATTAAGATCTAGAATACATTGATTCTATCCGGTTATCTGTCCCTTATGACAGTTGTAGCGAAATCCATTGGAGACGAAAACTAATGACATTTCACAAATAATCACGTTTCATACCACCGACGCTTAATCGATGTAAGTCACATAAGATAAGTCTCTTTTCTACCAAAATGAAAAATCTTATCCACATTTATTCCAGCGTAAAATATCATTTTCCAACTAAAAAGAAAAAAAACATTCCGGGCTGTCATCTTTGGGGAGGACTTGATTGTGCAACCAAATCGACTCGGAATAATTAGGCTACAAAGGAAAAGACGCCAATTTTTTCTGAGGGAGCTAAACAAACGTATTTCACATGTTTGGTCATTTTTTGATTTGACATTCTGCGATAATTATCTTGATTCTCGCCCAAACACACTTGCTTTGACTGCACATTTCGAAATGAAAACGGCGTATGTCCAATCAAGTACGACCCAACAGCTTTTTTGCGTGACGCAAACGGATGACATAAAGCGACACCTGCAAACATTAAGATCGTTCGTGTTCGCTTTTAGCAATTAATTTCCCATTCCTGCGTTCAGAAAAGAAATGCAATTATTTCTTTTGACAAGATGTATGTAAAAAACAAATTTCACGGCCATTCTTTGACCGAACAACGCTTGCAACCCCCTTTTCACCATCTCATTAATTTGTCCGGTAACTATGAATGTCCGGTATAGGTGCAGATGCATTCTGCACTTTGTGAGTTCAATATCTTAAGAAATTGATTTTTCCCAGATATAACACCTATCTGGAGACCTAGATGGAGGTTGCGGCTAGCGATTCTTTGTGATTTCAGGAAAATCGCCAGAGCCGTTTTGGAGAATCTCAAATCGCGGCTATATCCGGCTAAAAGGGATAAATTCGCCGTGTAAAATCTTTCATTCCATGAATCGAACAAGTTCTTTTCATTTCACTCATTCTTTAAATGACATCTCCTCCTAAACTATTTGGCCAATTTCAACCAAACTTGGCAGAAATGTTTCTTAGCTGACCTCCTTTCAGAATTGCTAAAAGAATTGAAATCCATAAAAAACTCTGGTTGCCATGGCAACAGAAAATGAGAATTTTTTCTGAATCTCAATACTATCTTTGAATGACATCTCCTCCGAAACTACTCGGCCAATTTCTACCAAACTGGACAGGAATGTTCCTTAGGTGACCCTCTTTCAGAATTGGTAAAGAAATTGAAATCCATAAAAAAAACTCAGGTTGCCATGGCACCAGAAAAGGACAAATTTGACTAATTCTCAATAATTTCTTTGAACAACATCTCCTCCTAAATTACTTGGCCAATTTCAACCAAACTTGGCAGAAATATTTCTTAGGAGGTTCCTTTCAAAAATTGCTAAAATAATTGAAATCCTTTTAAAGCTCTGGTAGCCATGGCAACAGAAAAGGAGATTTTCCACCAAATCTCAATGACTTCGTTGAATGATATCTCCTCCTAAACTAACAGGCTAATTTCCACCAAACTAGGCTATTACTTAGGAGGTCAAGTTTAAACAAGAGTTGTCCGCGGACAACGTAGCTCGCCTATACGGGAGCTTGTCACAAAAACAGCTAAATTTTTAAAAAGTAGGTCAAACTCCAAGGTCAAGGTCACAAGGTCAAGGTTCAAGGTCACAAATGAAAGGTCTTGACAGGAGATATCCATGTGAAAAATATCAAGGCTCTATCAATAATAGTGCATGAGATATAGGCCAGGTTAAAGTTTTTCAAAAGTAGGTCAAACTCCAAGGTCAAGGTCACTAGGTCAAAGGTCATGGTCCCAAATGAAAGGTCTTGTCGAGATGTATCCATGTATGAAATATCAAGGCTGTATCTCTAATAGTGCCTGAGATATAGACAAGGTTAAAGTTTTTTCAAGTGAAGACGCGACGGGACGGGACGGTACGGGACGGGACGCGATGCCGACGCCGACACTAGGGCTGTGACATTAGCTCCCCGGACATAAAGTCCCGGCTCGCTAAAAATTGCTATCAGAATTGCAATTTATAGAAAAAAACCTAACTCTGGTTGTCATGGCAACAGAAAAAGAGAAATTACACGAAATTTGTCAGAAGCAATTTCTCAATAACCGCAGAGCCAAATTAGACAAAACTTAATATTTGCATTGCTTATGATATTGCTAAGAGGTACTTTTCTTTGCTTTTCAATATGAAATCTTGTCACAGAAAAGGGTAACTTCTTGTAAAAATCTGCTTATAAGGGGCATAGCATCTACATTTATGCATGAATTTGTAAATTTCTGTTTGTTTATCAGTCTGTATGCTTTATTAGTCCCCCACCGGTTACCGGTTGGGGGACTATAGGTTTGCTCGATTCCGTCTGTCCGTCTGTCCGTCCGTCCGTCCGTCTGTCCGTCTGTCCGTCACACTTTTGTCCGGGCTATATCTTCTAAACCATATGTGCTAGCAACTTCAAACTTGGTACACTCATAGATCTCATTGAGGAGAAGTGTCATGTTTAAGAACCGTCACTCTGCCACGCCCACTTTTTGAGTTATTGCCCTTTGTTGTTTTTACCCTTACATTCTTGTCCGGAACGTATCTCCTAAACTATGTGTGCTAGCAACTTCAAACTTTGTATACTTATAGATCTCATTGAGTAGAAGTGTCATGTTTAAGAACCGTTACTCTGCCACGCCCACTTTTTGAGTTATTGCCCTTTGTTGTTTTTACCCTTACATTCTTGTCCGGAACATTTCTCCTAAAGTATGTGTGCTAGCAACTTCAAACTTTGTACACTTATAGATCTCATTGAGGAGAAGTGTCATGTTTAAGAACCATAACTCTGCCACGCCCACTTTTTGAGTTATCGCCCTTTGTTGTTTTTAGCCTTACATTCTTGTCCGGATCATATCTCCTAAATTATAAGTGCTAGCAACTTCAAACTTTGTACACTGATAGATCTTATCGAGGAGAAGTGTCATGTACAAAAACTGTTACTCTGCCATGTCCACTTTTTGAGTTATTGCCCTTTGTTGTTTTTAGTCTTACATTCTTGTCCGGATCATATCTCCTAAACTATAAGTGCTAGCAACTTCAAACTTTGTACACTTATAGATCTCATTGAGGACAAGTGTCATGTACATGAACTGTTACTCTGCCACACTCACTTTTTGAGTTATTGCCCTTTGTTGTTTTTTCCGTTACATTTTTGTCCGGAACATATCTTCTAAACCATAAGTTCTAGCAACTTCAAACTTGCTACACTGAAAGATATCATTAAGGACAAGTGTCATGTACAAGAACTGTCACTCTGCCATGTCCACTTTTTGAGTTATTGCCCTTTGTTGGTTCTATCCTTACATTTTTGTCCCGAACTTATCTCCTAAACCATAAGTCCTAGCAACTTCAAATTTTATACACTGGTAGATCTCATTGAGAAGAAGTGTAATGCACAAGAACTGTTACTCTGCCACATCCACTTTATTAGTTATTGTCCGTTGTTGTTTTTTATCCTTACATTTTTGTCCGGACCATATCTCCTGAGCCATTAGTACTAGCAACTTCAACCTTGGTACACTTATAGATCTCATTGAGGACAAGTGTCATGTACAAGAATCATTCTTCTCCGCCCACTTTTGCAGTTATTGCCCTTGGTTGTTTTTACCCTTATATTTTTGTTTGGGACATTTTGTCCAAAACCTAATGTGCTAGCAACTTCAAATTTTGTATACAGTTATAGATCTAGTAAGTAGGAGATATATTATAAGAAAGGATTTTTTGTTATCCGGTGGGGGACTCCTGTATTGCATCGCAATACAACATACACTTGTTTTAATTCCATCTGTCCAAAGCAATTTTTCCATAACCACATAGCCGAATTGAATGAAACTTCATATTTGAGTTACATATGATATTGCACTAAGGTAGTTTTCTGGGTTTTCAATTGTTTGAAATCGCATAGTTCATATGATCTTTGACCCTCTATTGCATTACCTGTAAGAAATCTGATCTGTTATAAAAACCCATCTCAGGTAAGCGACCTAGGGCCAAGGGCCCTCTTGTTTACTACATTCCATAGCTTTGTTTTGAAGCTTGACTATGCTAAACTTGCTGGAATGAATCATTCCAGCACCTGCCCCTTTGCAACAAATAGGAAGAAATTGTAACCGAACCAAGATCAAAATACAAACATGTTTCGGTTACATTATTGCAACTAATAACGCACATACAGAAAATCAATAATACAATTGATCCAAACATACATTATTTTAATATCTTGGCATACCATTTTCGTCAAAAATGTCAATGTTGGAATCTTTCTATCTAGCCTAAAAATTCTCGTGTATTCCTATAATTTCAGTGTGTGTAAATTTTTTCAATGTCTCACTGAGATAGTTGTTGTCAAAATCGGCACGCCTTGAGAGTTACGTCACGAGTCTTCTGACTCGCCAACATTAAAATCGACTTCATTGTTTACGATATGTTCAATCAAGGCATGGGATTGACAGCATTTGTCTTTTATTTGGTTGATCATTTACTCGTGGCCGGCTTTTCGAGCATTGGCTCAGCCAGATCACAAACATTGTTTTATTTGACAGACCTTGAATTTAACCTAAATGGTCTGGCTGTCTGTAATTAATAACTTCGTAGGAGTTACATAACTAAAGACTAATTTTGATAGAATGATATCGTAGCACTGAAGTAAAACTGCTACGAACAGCAGACTGTGTGTGTGTAGGTAGCCATAATCTACTATTAATTCCTTTAAAATGAGTTTCATTACCGACAGTGAAGAAAGAAACTTCTGTTCTACTAAGAAATGCAACAAATTCAAATTTGTATTTGACAACATTTGAGGGTCGATTGTTGAAAGGATGGCTGAAAGTGGGGTCTCATTTGCGCCCATGCACAGATTTTCTTGTAATGTAACACATAGAATGCCTCTGACCTATGATACCTTTCTTACAAAAACTCAATGTTAGCTATCAAGTTTTGGTATTAATTGGTATTAAGTTTTAATTAAAATAGCAAAAGGAGTCATTGTAGAAACTTTTTATACCAACACTGTTGGTACTAACATGCGCAAAATATTCCTAGAAATTAATTTAGTCAAAAATTGTCAGAAAAATATCCCAGAAATTTTCAAAACCTAAAATTATATCAAAATATTTTGTGTGTGTTCCCGTCTTTGTCTACCTAGGAAATTGTTCAGTTGGCCATATATCGATGGCTTAGCGCGAAACGGTATTAACTGCCTATATTTTTGTTAGGTTGTTACAACCGTTTCGCGCTGTGCCATCGATATGTCCCCTGTTTGTATGCAAAATTTAGCGAAAATTTGAAACCGGTAACGTTGTCAAATAATGAGAATTGTGAACAACGACACCTTAAGATGCTCCCAGATTTCAATGGCACACGTCTAGCAAAAGCCCAATTTTGCTTACCTAGTTTTGATATCAGTTCCTAAATTTTAAATCAGAATAGCAAGAGGAGTCATTGTAGAACATTTTGGTACCAACATTGTTGGTGCCAACATGCACAAAAACAATCTCAGATTTTTTTTAGTCAGAAATTGTCAGAAAAATAGCCGAGAAATTTTCAAACCCTAAAATTCTATACGTTTTTGTGTGTTCCAGTCTTTGTCAACCTATGAAATCGTTTAGAAAAATTGCCATGTATGCCCCTATTTGTAAGCAAAATTTGGTGAAAATTTGAAACCGATAACGTTGTGAAATAATGCGAATTGTGAACAACGGCATCTTAAGAGGCTTCCGGATTTCAATGGTTCCTGTCTAGCAAAAGCCCAATTTTGCTTACCTAGTTTTGATATCAGTCTCAAGTTTTAAATTAGAATAGCAAAAAGAGTAGCTATAGAACATTTTGGTAGCAACATTGTCGATACCAAAATGAACAAAAAAATCAGAAATTTATTTAGTCAGAAATTGTCAGAAAAATAACCGAGAAATTTTCAAAACCTAATAATCTATCAAATCTTTTTTGTGTGTTTCTGTCTATGTTAAGCTATGAAATCGATAGGAAAGTTGGCCATATAGTCCCTTGTTTGTAAGTACAATTTGATGAAAATTTGAAACCGGTTGTCAAATAATTAGAATTGTGAACAACGGCACCTAAAGATTCTCCCAAATTTCAATGGTTCCCGTCTAGCAAAAGCCCAATTTTGCTTACCTAGTTTTGATATCAGTCCCAAATTTTAAATCAGAATAGCAAGAAGAGTTCTTGTAGAACATTTTCAGACGAATAATTCGATAGCGAAATGCACACATAATTTCTCAGAAATTTATTTAGTCAGAAATTGACAGAAAAACAACCCAGAAAATTATGAAACCTAACATCCAATCAATTTTTGTATGTGTCCGTCTTTGTCAACCTATGGAATAAATAAGAAAGGCCATTTATATTCCCTGTTTGTATGCAAAATTTGGTGAAAATTTAAAACCGGTAACGTTGTCAAATAATATAAAATAGTGAACAACAACACCTTAAAATGCTCCCGGATTTCAATGGCACCTGTCTAGCAAAAGCCCAAGTTTGCTTACCTAGTTTTGATATCAGTCCCAAATTTTAAATCAGAATAGCAAGAGGAGTTATTGTAGAATATTTTCGTACCAACATTGTTGATGCCATCATGCCAAAAAAATTCAGAAATTTATTTGGTCTGGAATTGTCAGAAAAACAGCCGAGAAATTTTCGAAACCTTTAATTCAATCAATTTTATTTGTATGTTCCCGTCTTTGTCTTTGTCAATCTATGAAATTGATAAAAGGGTTAGCCATAATAATATGTCTGCTAGTCGTATGCAATTTGGTGAAAATTTGAAAACGGTAACGTTGTCAAAAAATGGAAATTGTGAACAACGGCACCTTAAAATGCTCCCGGAAATCAATGGTACCCATCTAGCAAAATCTCAATATTGCCTACATAGTTTCGATATCAGTCCCCAATTTTAAATCATTTTTAAAACATTTTTGTAACAATATTGTCGATACAAATATTCGAAAATGATGGCTGTTCTTCTCAAATCTGAAATTATCAATATAAGTTAATATATCAACAAAGCAGTGGCTAGTTCATCATTGCAATAGAAATATTAGCAATTTTGTATTGAAATGCACAGTTAATGTACAACAAAAACTGCTTTTGTGTTCTTTTTATCATCTTGAGCATTATGTTAAAAAAAATATTTGTATTTTTAGTAACTGTGCGAAAATGTTCTTATAAGGGCCCAGTCCTGTAACTTGAAGAAGAAGAAGAAAGTAGTCTAAGTGCTGATAAGCCACAAAAAAGTTTAAAAGGGTGACATAATACGTTAAATATGTAACATTATTGTATCTCCTCTATTTTTCATCCCCACATTTTATAATTTACTCCGGTGTTTGGGATTTTTTCTTCCATTATATTATTGGTGCGTTGGGTACGACAATGTGCCAATTATTCTTTAAAATCATGTTTTTGTGTAAAAAATCCTTAAATTAATGCCATGTAAAAGTTGGTCATATCAAATAAAGACACAACAAAGCATAATGAGTTATTTACAAATGTGTATGAAATCTTAGATTTTACATTCTTAGAAATCTGGACCCTTTACACTTAAATTAAAAAAAACCACACTGTTACCGGTTTTATTTGTTCTTCTTATTTTACTATAAGTATTGGCATATATGGGGTCAATTTTAATGTAAAGGGGGGTCTGACCCTATAAGAAATTCCCATAGGGTTGTGCCCACGCTCCGAATTTCATGAAATTTGGTATGAAGTTAGTGTTCTTTATTACGGCGTTACCCCCGAAATATTTTTTAATAATCTATTCTGGAAAATAATTTTCTAAGAATTTTAAGATTTTTGCTTAAAAATGGGGGGAGGTATCATAACTTAAATAGGCCATATACACCCAACTTTGTTGTATTCGAGCCAAATTGTCCCCAAAAATAATGTCTAATAATTTCTCATCGTGCATAAACCAGAATAGTATATATCACTCAACAAAAAAAATTTCTAAAACATTTTGTATGACCTCCTCGCCAATTTTTTTAGCTTTAAGCTCACCTTAGCACGAAGTGATGAGGGTGAGCTATTGTGATCGCTCACCGTCCGTCATCCGTCTGTCCGTCCGTCCGTCTGTCCACAATAACTAAAAAGTCTTCTCCTCCCAAACTATAAGGCCTAGCGTCTTGAAATTTTGCATGTAGCATTGTCTCAAGACCTTTTACCAAAAAAAAACCTTCACATTATTTTGATACAAGGAAAATTGGCCCTATGTAGTGGGTATCAAATTTCATAAAGAGACAAAGAAGGAAATCTTGTACAACCTTCTCCTCCTGAACCGTTTGGCATAGAGCTTTGAAATCTTGAAATCTTGTGTGTGCAATCATCTCAAAGCCCTCTACTTAAATTCTTTACATTTTTGTGATACAAGGAAAATTGACCCTATGTTGTGTGTATCGAATTTCATAAAGAAACAAAGAAGGAAATCTTGTACAATCTTCTTCTCCTGAACCGTTTGGCCTAGAGCTTTGAAATTTTGTGTGTAGAATTATCTCAAGGCCCTCTACAAAAATATACTAACCCAAAGAGCCAACGCAACACGAACTTTAAATTACAATATTTTGATTATTAAAAATGTAAACTCGTTGATATTGACTTCATTTTGACTGCTGACCATTATGAGATCACCAGGAAAAAACAAATAGGTCTAAATTGATTCCGTAACGCAAATAACGTTACAAACGTGATGCAGGGGTGTGTTTAAAAAATGAAACCAAGATCAGTATCTCGTGTGCCCTCCTGTAGCATGGAACACAGCACATCATCTCTGTGACATCGAACGTAACTTACGTCGACAAACGTTTATAGGAATATTCTGTCATTCTTGAATTAATGTTTGCCCCATTTGACGTAAGGTCTGTGGTTGGACTGGGCGTTGACGTAAACGCATGTCACGCAGGTTCCATATTTGCTCAGGTCGTCAGATTACCACTATTGGGCGTCGCGCCACTGGAGACAGACTCATGTGTGTATAGGTAGTACATTGTAAATTAGGACCCACATAAGGACGTCGAGGTCGGAACCCATGTTTACGTAACCTGTTACGTGTCTGTGAACTTATACGGCGACCGGGGTTCTCAGCAGTTGCAGCAATCTTTTTGTTCCTAGCCGAAACCGGTCTCTACGATTTTGGGTTCTCATCCTATTGTCCTGTACCTTGGTAGTTACACGACTTCTGAAGGCTCTTGGCATGTCATACACATTACCGGAAACGTCAAAACAAACGTTAGCAAGAAAAGTGAATGGCCGTGAAAATAACAAAAAATGGAATTATTGACCCAAATGGAACTTCTAACACATTCAGACATGACTAATGGGTAAGATTAATTGAACATACTGGTTTGCTGAAATTTCCGCTATAGTCATGCTATCGTCCAAAAATCGACCCCGCAAAGTCCAATATGCGCGTTAACAACAGTCAGCCAGGAGCAATCCAATCGCCTGCGCCTTTCGGGACAATGCTAAATTGCGGCATTTTTGTCTATCTCCAGACATATTTTTTTACCTAATCTTATCGGGTTATCTTGCGACTTTCCAAAAATACACGTGCGCTGCTTTATCACACGCACTGTTGCACGTGTAGCGCGGATTTAGGGGTTTGAACCAAGGACTCTGTGTTGAGCCAAGCATAACAATTCTTACGTTCTTTTTATGCGGACAATAAAATCACTATATAGAATAATAAAATCTGAAGTTTCGTTGTTTTATCATATCTCATTAAAAAGTTACAACAAAAAATCTTGTTGCGTTGGCAGTTTGGGTTAGTATACTTCAAATTATTGTGATACAAGGAAAATTGACCCTATGTTGTGGGTATCGAATTTCACAAAGAGACAAAGAAGGAAATCTTGTACAATCTTCTTCTCCTGAACCGTTTGGCCTAGAGCTTTGAAATTTTGTGTGTAGAATTATCTCAATGCCCTCTACAAAAATACTTCAAATTATCGTGATACAAGGAAAATAAGCCCTATGTTGTGGGTATCGAATTTCATATAGAGACAAAGAAGGGAATTTTGTACAATCTTTTTCTACTGAACCGTTTGGCATAGAGCTTTGAAATCTTGTGTGTAGAATCATCTCAAGGCCCTCTACTTAAATACTTTACGTTATTGTGATACAAGGAAAATTGACCCTATGTTGTGGGTATCGAATTTCATAAAGAAACAAAGAAGGAAATCTTGTACAATCTTCTACTCCTAAACCGTTTGGCATAGAGCTTTGAAATTTTGTGTGTAGAATCATCTCAAGGCCCTCTACCAAATTACTTCAAATTATTGTGATACAAGGAAAATTGACCCTATGTTGTGGGTATCGAATTTCACACAGAGACAAAGAAGGAAATCTTGTACAATCTTCTTCTCCTAAACCGTTTGGCCTAGAGCTTTGAAATCTTGTGTGTAGAATCATCTCAAGGCCCTCTACTTAAATACTTTACGTTTTTGTGATACAAGGAAAATTGACCATATATTGTGGGTATCGAATTTCATAAAGAAACAAAGAAGGAAATCTTGTACAATCTTTTTCTCCTGAACCGTTTGGCCTAGAGCTTTGAAATTTTGTGTGTAGAATCATTTCAAGGCCCTCTACCAAATTACTTCAAATTATTGTGATACAAGAAAAATTGACCCTATGTTGTGGGTGTCAAATTTCATATAGTGACAAAGAAGGAAATCTTGTACAATCTTTTTCTCCTAAACTGTTTGGTGTATAAGGCTTTTGAATGTTTGTATGTAGAATTGACTCATAATGATACAATCTTCTCCAATTCTGTTTATCAAAGATCCCTAAGGTAAATTTTGCACTTCCCATTGTAGCATAACTCTTTAATACCAGCATTTTTTAAATTGTTTCCTTTAATGAACGTTGTTCAGAAGTTGTGTATGTGATATCAGACAAAAATTATCATCTTGATGATCTCTAAGGTGAGCGATATAGGGCCATATTGGCCCTCTTTTTAAATATTTTGACCAAATTCAGGTCTTAATTTCACCTAGTTCCAGTTTTTGTCAACCTATGAAATTTACATTAAAATTGCCCTTATATATGCACATGCTTAGCTCAAAATATAAAGAAAAAATAAAACCGGTAACAGTATTGTTTTTGAATTTAAGTGTAAAGGGTCTAGATTTCTAAGAATGTAAAATCTAAGATTTTACTTAATTATTTTCATATACATTTGTAAATAGCTCATTATGCTTTGTTGTGTCTTTATTTAATATAACCAACTTATACATGGCACTACTTTAAGCTTTTTCACAGAAAAAACATGGTTTTAAAGAATAATGGGCACATTGTCGTACCCAACGCACCAATAATAATATAACGAAAGAAAAAATCCCAAACAGCGGAGTAAATTATAAAATGTGGGGATAAAAAATAAAGGAGATGCATAATGTTACATATTTAATCTTTAATGTCACTCTTCTTAACTTTCCTTTGCGGCTTATCAGCACTTAGACTACTTTTTTCTTCTTCAAGTTACAGGGCTGGGCCTTTATAAGAGCATTTTCGCACAGTTATTAAAAATAAAAACTTTTTTTCTTTACTACACTGTACAAGATAATAAAAAGAACAAAAACAGTTTTTATTGTACATTTATTGTGCTTTTCAATGCAAAATTGCTAATATTTCTATTATAATAATGAACTAGTCACTGCTTTGTTGACATATTAACTTTTTGATAATCTCAGATTTGAGAAGAACATGTATCATTTTCGCATGTTTGTATCAACAATATTGATACAAAAATGTCGTACGATGACTCTTGTTGCCTTTTTTTATTTAAAATTCGGGACCGATATCAATACTTTGTAGGCAATGCTGAGCTCTTTCTAGATGGGTACCATTAAAATCCGGGAGCATTTTAAGGTACCGTTGTTCACAATTCTCATTATTTGACAATGTTACCGGTTTCAAATTTTTACCAAATTCTGCATATGACTAGGAAACATATATGGCTAACCTTTTTATCAATTTCATAGGTTGACAAAGACGGGAACATACAAATTAAATTATTTGAATTGAAGGTTTTGAAAATTTCTCGGTTGTTTTTCCGACAATTCCTGACCAAATAAAATTCTGAGAATTATTATTTGCCTGTTGGCATCAAGATTGTTGGTACAAAGATGTTCTTCAATGACCACTCTTGCTATTTTGATTTAAAATTTGGGACTGATATCAAAACTAGGCAAGCAAAATTGGGCTTTTGCTAGACGGGTACCATTGAAAATCGGGAGCAATTTAAGGTGCTGTTGTTCACAATTTTTATAATTTGACAATGTTACCAGTTTCAAATGTTCACCAAATTTTGCATGAAAACATGGAACATATATGGCCA
The DNA here is from genome assembly GCA_963680895.1 of Fragum sueziense. NCBI lineage: Eukaryota > Metazoa > Mollusca > Bivalvia > Cardiida > Cardiidae > Fragum > Fragum sueziense. The sequence continues at coordinate 32,641,821 of OY804594.1, read as the reverse complement.
ACTTCATTATTAATTCCATAGGTTGACAAAGACGGGAACATACAAAAAACTTGATTGAATTTTAGGTTTCATATTATTTTCTGAGTTGTTTTTCTGTCAATTTCTGACTAAATAGATTTCTGAAAAATTATGTCGCATGTTGCTATTAAACATATTGGTCTGAAAAAGTTCTACATGTTCTACAATAACTCTTCTTGCTATTCTGATTTAAAACTTGGGACTGATATCAAAACTAGGTAAGCAACATTGAGCTTTTGCTAGACAGGTACCATTGAAATCCGGGAGCATCTTCAGGTGCCTTTATTCACAATTCTCATTATTTGACAATGTTACCGGTTTCAAATTTTCAACAAATTTTGCATGCAAACAGGAGAAATATATGGCCGACTTTCCTACCAATTTCATAGGTTGACAAAGACGGGAACATACAAAAAATTGATAGAATTTTAGGTTTTGAAAATTTTTCGGCTATTTTTCTGACAATTTCTGACTAAATTGATTTCTAAGAATTTTTTGAGCATGTTGGTACCAGCAGTATTGGTATCAAAAGTTTCTACAATGAATCCTCTTGCTATTTTAATAAAAACTTGTGGATTTATACCAAAACTAGATAGCCAACATTGAGTTTTTGTAAGACAGGTATCAATGAAAACCGGGAACACTTTAAGGTGTCGCGTATAGGCCTATATGCAATCTTTGAGTAAAAGGAATATATTTTTGTAGTTCATAGGTCAGAGGCATTCAATGAGTAAAGTTACAAGAAAATCTGTGCGTGGGCGCAAATAACCCCCCCCCCTTTCATAGGTTGACATAAACTGGAACTATGTGAGATTTAGACCTGAATTTGGTCAAAATATTTAAAAACTAAAAAAATGGCAATGAGGTCTTACAAAATCTTTAAGCAAATTGTTTTTGTTGATTTATATATACTATTCTGGTTTATACACGAAGAGAAATTATTAGACAATATTTTTTGGAGACCCCCCCCCCCCCCCATTTTTAAGCAAAAATTTTAAAATTCTTAGAAAATTATTATCCAGGATAGATTTTTGGAAAATATTTCGGGAATAACGCCATAGTAAAGAATACTAATACCAAAGTTCATGGAATTCCGAGCGTGTGCATAACCCTATGGAAATTTCTGATAGGGTGAGACCCCCTCTTTCACAGGCCTGTTCGAATTTGATTGAAGATTGTCATGAGGAAATTATTTGGAATTTAACTTCTTTGAGAAACTAATCTGCCAAAACCTTTAAACTAACTAAATGTTTTATCTCAGTTCATATTTTTTTCAAGAATGTTATTTTGTTATTGCACCGTGCTGAGATGTAAAACTGTAAAGCAATATTTGACCTATTTTAATATCGGTTTGTATATCCGAATTCACACATATTCAGATTGTATTTATTTCAAATTGTCTTAGATCAAAATGTTAAGTTATATCAATACTTTCTCTTTTCAACTACGGAGATATTCACTTTTGTTGATACAAATATTCGAAAATGATGGCTGTTCTTCTCCAATCTGAAATTATCAATATAAGTTAATATATCAACAAAGCAGTGGCTAGTTCATCATTGCAATAGAAATATTAGCAATTTTGTATTGAAATACACAGTTAATGTACAACAAAAACTGCTTTTGTGTTCTTTTTATCATCTTGAGCATTGTAGTAAAAAAAATATTTGTATTTTTAGTAACTTTGCGAAAATGTTCTTATAAGGGCCCAGTCCTGTAACTTGAAGAAGAAGAAAGTAGTCTAAGTGCTGATAAGCCACAAAAAAGTTTAAAAGGGTGACATAATACGTTAAATATGTAACATTATTGTATCTCCTTTATTTTTCATCCCCACATTTTATAATTTACTCCGGTGTTTGGGATTTTTTCTTCCATTATATTATTGGTGCGTTGGGTACGACAATGTTCCAATTATTCTTTAAAATCATGTTTTTGTGTAAAAAAATCCTTAAATTAATGCCATGTAAAAAGTTGGTTATATTAAATAAAGACACAACAAAGCATAATGAGTTATTTACAAATGTGTATGAAATCTTAGATTTTACATTCTTAGAAATCTGGACCCTTTACACTTAAATTAAAAAAACAACACTGTTACCGGTTTTATTTGTTCTTCTTATTTTACTATAAGTATTGGCATATATGGGGTCAATTTTAATGTAAAGGGGGGTCTGACCCTATAAGAAATTCCCATAGGGTTGTGCCCACGCTCCGAATTTCATGAAATTTGGTATGAAGTTAGTGTTCTTTATTACGGCGTTATCCCCGAAATATTTTTTAAAAATCTATTCTGGAAAATAATTTTCTAAGAATTTTAAGATTTTTGCTTAAAAATGGGGGGAGGTATCATAACTTAAATAGGCCATATACACCCAACTTTGTTGTATTCGAGCCAAATTGTCCCCAAAAATAATGTCTAATAATTTCTCATCGTGCATAAACCAGAATAGTATATATCGCTCAACAAAAACAATTTTCTAAAACATTTTGTATGACCTCCTCGCCAATTTTTTTAGCTTTAAGCTCACCTTAGCTTCGTCCGTCCGTCTGTCCACAATAACTAAAAGTCTTCTCCTCCCAAACTATAAGGCCTAGCGTCTTGAAATTTTGCATGTAGCATTGTCTCAAGACCTTTTACCGAAAAAAACTTCACATTATTTTGATACAAGGACAATTGGCCCTATGTAGTGGGTATCAAATTTCATAAAGAGACAAAGAAGGAAATCTTGTACAACCTTCTCCTCCTGAACCGTTTGGCATAGAGCTTTGAAATCTTGTGTGTAGAATCATCTCAAGGCCCTCTACTTAAATACTTTACACAAGGAAAATTGACCCTATGTTGTGGGTATCGAATTTCATAAAGAAACAAAGAAGGAAATCTTGTACAATCTTCTTCTCCTAAACCGTTTGGCCTAGAGCTTTGAAATTTTGTATGTAGAATCATCTCAAGGCCCTCTACCAAATAACTTCAAATTATTGTGATACAAGGAAAATTGACCCTATGTTGTGGGTATCGAATTTCACACAGAGACAAAGAAGGAAATCTTGTACAATCTTCTTCTCCTGAACCGTTTGGCCTAGAGCTTTGAAATTTTGTGTGTAGAATTATCTCAAGGCCCTCTACAAAAATACTTCAAATTATCGTGATACAAGGAAAATAAGCCCTATGTTGTGGGTATCGAATTTCATATAGAGACAAAGAAGGGAATTTCGTACAATCTTTTTCTCCTTAACCGTTTGGCATAGAGCTTTGAAATCTTGTGTGTAGAATCATCTCAAGGCCCTCTACTTAAATACTTTACGTTATTGTGATACAAGGAAAATTGACCATATGTTGTGGGTATCGAATTTCATAAAGAAATTAAGAAGGAAATCTTGTACAATCTTCTTCTCCTGAACCGTTTGGCATAGAGCTTTGAAATCTTGTGTGTTGAATCATCTCAAGGCCCTCTACTTACATACTTTACATTTTTGTGATACAAGGAAAATTGACCCTATGTTGTGGGTATCGAATTTCATAAAGAAACAAAGAAGGAAATCTTGTACAATCTTCTTCTCCTAAACCGTTTGGCCTAGAGCTTTGAAATTTTGTGTAGAATCATCTCAAGGCCCTCTACCAAATTACTTCAAATTATTGTGATACAAGGAAAATTGACCCTATGTTGTGGGTATCGAATTTCACACAGAGACAAAGAAGGAAATCTTGTACAATCTTCTTCTCCTGAACCGTTTGGCCTAGTGCTTTGAAATTTTGTGTGTAGAATCATTTCAAGGCCCTCTACCAAATTACTTCAAATTATTGTGATACAAGAAAAATTGACCATACGTTGTGGGTATCAAATTTCATATAGTGACAAAGAAGGAAATCTTGTACAATCTTTTTCTCCTAAACTGTTTGGTGTATAAGGCTTTTGAATTTTTGTATGTAGAATTGTCTCATAATGATACAATCTTCTCCAATCCTGTTTAGCAGAGATCCCTAAGGTAAATTTTGCACTTCCCATTGTAGTATAACTCTTTAATACCAGCATTTTTTAAATTGTTTCCTTTAATGAACGTTGTTCAGAAGTTGTGTATGTGATATCAGACAAAAATTATCATCTTGATGATCTCTGAGGTGAGCGATATAGGGCCATGTTGGCCCTCTTGTTAAATATTTTGACCAAATTCAGGTCTTAAGGTAGAATAATTCTAATGGATACTTACTATTGTCGTACATTTTCGACAAATGTCGACAATTTCCGTATCTATTTTTAGCAACAGTATTGCTAAATATAGCAACAGTATTGCTTAATCTTACTTCCCTTTGTAAATGAAATTCCCCGAATACACCCCGAATATCTTTTTCTAGTATGATTCTCCGTTTAATAGCAATTTTTCAGAGACATTTTTCGTGTAATTTTATATGATTTTGATTGATATCATCAGTTTGTAAGTGATTAGAAACTTTGATTTTAATGAAACTGCCTATTTAGGAAACTAATTGTAGTATGTATAATACTCGTTTCTTCCCTTGATACTGGCTGGCTCAATACCTACAGTAGAAGACACATACATGTATTCTAATGAAATCTATGATATGGTTATCAAACGCCTATCGTTTGAGAACGCCGCGTGGATCAGATCATCATTGTTCAGACTTTCGCACTCGATTTTCATCACGTCTTCGCCGGCGATCGTTATTTAAATGTGCAAACTCGTTGTCAGTTAATTGTAACGTGGTTTGATCCGTGATTTGATCCTTTCTCTTAGATTCTTTTTCCATAAAAGTCCTTAGATTCAATATGCAATCCAGAAGAAGTGGTATAAGGAAGCTGTTATAAACTACAAGAGGACCATGATGGTCCTATATCGCTCACCTGAACCAAAATGATATAAGCAACACTTTTCTTCAATTCAAAAAATATTTATGACTTTTAGACTGAAAACGAACTTATGGTCAATAACATTGTGAAAATCGAACTCATCCAAGATTTCATCTTGCCCAACATTGTGCCCAAGATTGGTCTTGTTTGATAAATAATTGTAGATTCTGGAGTATAAACAAGGACAAAAACAGCCGAAAACAGCAATTTTGTCAAATTCAAGGGCACATTACTCTTGACTTCCTAGTAAGATCAGGCTGAAAATCAAACTCAACCGAGATCTTATGATATCCAACATTGTGTCCAAGATTTGTCTTGATTGGTCAATAATTGTAGATTCTAGAGTGTAAACAAGGTCTAAAGCAGCCTAAAACGGCAATTTGATCAAATTCAAGGGCAAATAACTCTCCACTTTTTGTCAGATTGGACTGAAAATCAAACTTATCCAAGATCTTATGGTCTCAAACATTGTGTTCAAGTTTTGTCTTAATTGATAAATAATAGTAGATTATAGAGTGTAAACAATGTCAAAAACAGCCGAAATCGGCAATTTCATCAAATTCAAGGGCACAAAACTCTCATCTTTCTGGTCAGATCAGACTGAAAATCAAACTCATCTGAGATCTCATGGTCTCCAACCTTGTGTCCAAGATTTGTCTTGATTGGTCATAAATTGTAGATTCTAGAGTGTAAATAAGGTCGAAAATAGTCAAAAACAGCAATTTTGTCAAATTCAAGGGCTCATAACTCTCAACTTTCTGGTGATCAGATAAGACTGAAAATCAAACTCATTTCAGATCTTATGATCTCCAATATTGTGTCCAAGTTTTGGATTGATTGATCAATAATTGTAGATTCTAGAGTGTAAACATCGTCAAAAACAGCCAAAAATGACAATTTTGTCAAATTCAAGGGCAAGTAACTCTCGACTTTCTGATCAGATCAGACTGAAAATTACACTCATCCGAGATCTCATAGTCCCAAACATTGTGTCAAAGTTTTGTCTTGATTGATGAATAATTGTAGATTCTAGAGTGTAAACAAGGTCAAAAACAGCCGAAAATGGCAATTTTGTCAAATTCAAGGGCACATAACTCTCGTCTTTCCAGTCAGATCAGACTGAAAATCGAACTCATCCAAGATCTTATGGTCTGCAATGTTATGTCCAAGATTTGTCTTGATTGATCAATAATTGTAGATGCTAGAGTGTAAACAATGTCAAAACTAAGTATTTTTCGCATTCAAGGGCAGATAACTCCTGCATTTCTAGTTCAATCTGACCCATAATCGAACTCATCCGAGATCTTATGGCCATACATGTTTTGACCAAGTTTGGTCAAGATTGGCCAATATTTGTAGATGCTAGAGTGTAAACATGAAATTGTGGACGGACGGACGGACAGACGGACAGACGGACAGACGGACAGACAGACGGACGACGGACAAAAAGTGACCACAAAAGCTCACCTTGAGCACTTCGTGCTCAGGTGAGCTAATAAAAAGATTAAGTACAATTTTGTCTTTAGAATTTGCATTACTTTTTACAAATAGCGATGTTCAATTGGTTACTAGGTTACGGGTTAAAATGGTGAAAGTCGTACGAAATCACAACTGATATGTTGTCATTTGCCAACTTCTGAAAGTCTGATAGCGTTTGGAGTTTAGTTATAAGCATATAATTAGATATGGGCTACGGTAATCTTCATTTGGGGCATTGACGTCTTTTGGCAAAGAAATAGTGCGTTCGAAAGCATGAGGGTACTAAGAATTACCTTTATACATTTTCAATTTTTGGCGGATAAAATGTACATATGTGAATTTTATCGTGTTCCCACACACATAAAAATAATTTTGATATCGGTTTTAGAGAGTGCGCGAACTTATTTCTGGCACTGTCAACATTTGTTTCAGAGGCATAAATTTCAAACTAGGAAATAAAGAGGCTTTATTTTTAAATAAGCACGCAGTAATTTAACATAATATCTCTCATATGCGCACAAAGGTCATATCATTTCACATCAGACGATGGGTAAACATGTTTTTGATAATAAAAACCAAAATCTAAACACATTTAATGTGTTAATGTCCAAAATTCAGATACTTTTTTGCTTTGAGAGGTGGCCGCCATATTGGAATTTTGCAAGTTGGGGGTGGGATAAGGGAAAATCAAGTTTCTAGTAAACCTCTGGACGAACTTCTGTCATATTACACATATAGATGTCTAATATAATGTACTATCAGGCAGAAGTGTTTGTCACCCCAATTTCTAAAGTTGCCATTAGGCGTATTCTACCTTAATTTCACCTAGTTCCAGTTTTTGTCAACCTATGAAATTTACATTAAAATTGCCCTTATATATGCACATGCTTAGGGTAAAATATAAAGAAAAAATAAAACCGGTAACAGTATTGTTTTTGAATTTAAGTGTAAAGGGTCCAGATTTCTAAGAATGTAAAATCTAAGATTTTACTTAATTATTTTCATATACATTTGTAAATAGCTCATTATGCTTTGTTGTGTCTTTATTTAATATAACCAACTTATACATGGCACTACTTTAAGCTTTTTCACAGAAAAACATGGTTTTAAAGAATAATGGGCACATTGTCGTACCCCACCCACCAATAATATAATGGAAGAAAAAATCCCAAACAGCGGAGTAAATTATAAAATGTGGGGATAAAAAATAAAGGAGATGCATGATGTTACATATTTAATCTTTTATGTCACTCTTTTTAACTTTTCTTTGCGGCTTATCAGCACTTAGACTACTTTTTTCTTCTCTAAGTTACAGGGCTGGGCCTTTGTAAGAGCATTTTCGCACAGTTATTAAAAATGAAAACTTTTTTTTTTCTTTACTACACTGCACAAGATAATAAAAAGAACAAAAACAGTTTTTATTGTACATTTATTGTGCTTTTCAATGCAAAATTGCTAATATTTCTATTATAATAATGAACTAGTCACTGCTTTGTTGACATATTAACGTTTTGATAATCTCAGATTTGAGAAGAATATGTATCATTTTCGCATGTTTGTATCAACAATATTGATACAAAAATGTCGTACGATGACTCCTGTTGCTTTTTTTTATTTAAAATTGGGAACCGATATCAATACTTTGTAGGCAATGCTGAGCTTTTTCTAGATGGGTACCATTAAAATCCGGGAGCATTTTAAGGTACCGTTGTTCACAATTCTAATTATTTGACAATGTTACCGGTTTCAAATTTTCACCAAATTCTGCATATGACTAGGAGACATATATGGCTAACCTTTTTATCAATTTCATAGGTTGACAAAGACGGGAACATACAAATAAAATTATTTGAATTGAAGGTTTTGAAAATTTCTCGGCTGTTTTTCTGACAATTCCTGACCGAATAAAATTCTGAGAATTATTATTTGCCTGTTGGCATCAACATTGTTGGTACAAAGATGTTCTTCAATGACCACTCTTGCTATTTTGATTTAAAATTTGGGACTGATATCAAAACTAGGTAAGCAAAATTGGGCTTTTGCTAGACGGGTACCATTGAAAATCGGGAGCAATTTAAGGTGCTGTTGTTCACAATTTTTATAATTTGACAATGTTACCAGTTTCAAATGTTCACCAAATTTTGCATGAAACATGGAACATATATGGCCAACTTCATTATTAATTCCATAGGTTGACAAAGACGGGAACATACAAAAAACTTGATTGAATTTTAGGTTTCATATTATTTTCTGAGTTGTTTTTCTGTCAATTTCTGACTAAATAGATTTCTGAAAAATTATGTCGCATGTTGCTATTAAACATATTGGTCTGAAAAAGTTCTACATGTTCTACAATAACTCTTCTTGCTATTCTGATTTAAAACTTGGGACTGATATCAAAACTAGGTAAGCAACATTGAGCTTTTGCTAGACAGGTACCATTGAAATCCGGGAGCATCTTCAGGTGCCTTTATTCACAATTCTCATTATTTGACAATGTTACCGGTTTCAAATTTTCAACAAATTTTGCATGCAAACAGGAGAAATATATGGCCGACTTTCCTACCAATTTCATAGGTTGACAAAGACGGGAACATACAAAAAATTGATAGAATTTTAGGTTTTGAAAATTTTTCGGCTATTTTTCTGACAATTTCTGACTAAATTGATTTCTAAGAATTTTTTGAGCATGTTGGTACCAGCAGTATTGGTATCAAAAGTTTCTACAATGAATCCTCTTGCTATTTTAATAAAAACTTGTGAATTTATACCAAAACTAGATAGCCAACATTGAGTTTTTGTAAGACAGGTATCAATGAAAACCGGGAACACTTTAAGGTGTCGCGTATAGGCCTATATGCAATCTTTGAGTAAAAGGAATATATTTTTGTAGTTCATAGGTCAGAGGCATTCAATGAGTAAAGTTACAAGAAAATCTGTGCGTGGGCGCAAATAACCCCCCCCCCCTTTCATAGGTTGACATAAACTGGAACTATGTGAGATTTAGACCTGAATTTGGTCAAAATATTTAAAAACTAAAAAAATGGCAATGAGGTCTTACAAAATCTTTAAGCAAATTGTTTTTGTTGATTTATATATACTATTCTGGTTTATACACGAAGAGAAATTATTAGACAATATTTTTTGGAGACCCCCCCCCCCCCATTTTTAAGCAAAAATTTTTAAAATTCTTAGAAAATTATTATCCAGGATAGATTTTTGGAAAATATTTCGGGAATAACGCCATAGTAAAGAATACTAATACCAAAGTTCATGGAATTCCGAGCGTGTGCATAACCCTATGGAAATTTCTGATAGGGTGAGACCCCCTCTTTCACAGGCCTGTTCGAATTTGATTGAAGATTGTCATGAGGAAATTATTTGGAATTTAACTTCTTTGAGAAACTAATCTGCCAAAACCTTTAAACTAACTAAATGTTTTATCTCAGTTCATATTTTTTTCAAGAATGTTATTTTGTTATTGCACCGTGCTGAGATGTAAAACTGTAAAGGAATATTTGACCTATTTTAATATCGGTTTGTATATCCGAATTCACACATATTCAGATTGTATTTATTTCAAATTGTCTTAGATCAAAATGTTAAGTTATATCAATACTTTCTCTTTTCAACTACGGAGATATTCACTTTTGTTGATACAAATATTCGAAAATGATGGCTGTTCTTCTCAAATCTGAAATTATCAATATAAGTTAATATATCAACAAAGCAGTGGCTAGTTCATCATTGCAATAGAAATATTAGCAATTTTGTATTGAAATACACAGTTAATGTACAACAAAAACTGCTTTTGTGTTCTTTTTATCATCTTGAGCATTGTAGTAAAAAAAATATTTGTATTTTTAGTAACTTTGCGAAAATGTTCTTATAAGGGCCCAGTCCTGTAACTTGAAGAAGAAGAAAGTAGTCTAAGTGCTGATAAGCCACAAAAAGTTTAAAAGGGTGACATAATACGTTAAATATGTAACATTATTGTATCTCCTTTATTTTTCATCCCCACATTTTATAATTTACTCCGGTGTTTGAGATTTTTTCTTCCATTATATTATTGGTGCGTTGGGTACGACAATGTTCCAATTATTCTTTAAAATCATGTTTTTGTGTAAAAAAATCCTTAAATTAATGCCATGTAAAAAGTTGGTTATATTAAATAAAGACACAACAAAGCATAATGAGTTATTTACAAATGTGTATGAAATCTTAGATTTTACATTCTTAGAAATCTGGACCCTTTACACTTAAATTAAAAAAACAACACTGTTACCGGTTTTATTTGTTCTTCTTATTTTACTATAAGTATTGGCATATATGGGGTCAATTTTAATGTAAAGGGGGGTCTGACCCTATAAGAAATTCCCATAGGGTTGTGCCCACGCTCCGAATTTCATGAAATTTGGTATGAAGTTAGTGTTCTTTATTACGGCGTTATCCCCGAAATATTTTTTAAAAATCTATTCTGGAAAATAATTTTCTAAGAATTTTAAGATTTTTGCTTAAAAATGGGGGGAGGTATCATAACTTAAATAGGCCATATACACCCAACTTTGTTGTATTCGAGCCAAATTGTCCCCAAAAATAATGTCTAATAATTTCTCATCGTGCATAAACCAGAATAGTATATATCGCTCAACAAAAACAATTTTCTAAAACATTTTGTATGACCTCCTCGCCAATTTTTTTAGCTTTAAGCTCACCTTAGCACGAAGTGATGAGGGTGAGCTATTGTGATCGCTCACCGTCCGTCGTCCGTGTGTCCGTCCGTCCGTCTGTCCACAATAACTAAAAGTCTTCTCCTCCCAAACTATAAGGCCTAGCGTCTTGAAATTTTGCATGTAGCATTGTCTCAAGACCTTTTACCGAAAAAAGCTTCACATTATTTTGATACAAGGAAAATTGGCCCTATGTAGTGGGTATCAAATTTCATAAAGAGACAAAGAAGGAAATCTTGTACAACCTTCTCCTCCTGAACCGTTTGGCATAGAGCTTTGAAATCTTGTGTGTAGAATCATCTCAATGCCCTCTACTAAAATACTTTACACAAGGAAAATTGACCCTATGTTGTGGGTATCGAATTTCATAAAGAAACAAAGAAGGAAATCTTGTACAATCTTCTTCTCCTAAACCGTTTGGCCTAGAGCTTTGAAATTTTGTATGTAGAATCATCTCAAGGCCCTCTACCAAATAACTTCAAATTATTGTGATACAAGGAAAATTGACCCTATGTTGTGGGTATCGAATTTCACACAGAGACAAAGAAGGAAATCTTGTACAATCTTCTTCTCCTGAACCGTTTGGCCTAGAGCTTTGAAATTTTGTGTGTAGAATTATCTCAAGGCCCTCTACAAAAATACTTCAAATTATCGTGATACAAGGAAAATAAGCCCTATGTTGTGGGTATCGAATTTCATATAGAGACAAAGAAGGGAATTTCGTACAATCTTTTTCTCCTTAACCGTTTGGCATAGAGCTTTGAAATCTTGTGTGTAGAATCATCTCAAGGCCCTCTACTTAAATACTTTACGTTATTGTGATACAAGGAAAATTGACCATATGTTGTGGGTATCGAATTTCATAAAGAAATTAAGAAGGAAATCTTGTACAATCTTCTTCTCCTGAACCGTTTGGCCTAGTGCTTTGAAATCTTGTGTGTTGAATCATCTCAAGGCCCTCTACTTACATACTTTACATTTTTGTGATACAAGGAAAATTGACCCTATGTTGTGGGTATCGAATTTCATAAAGAAACAAAGAAGGAAATCTTGTACAATCTTCTTCTCCTAAACCGTTTGGCCTAGAGCTTTGAAATTTTGTGTAGAATCATCTCAAGGCCCTCTACCAAATTACTTCAAATTATTGTGATACAAGGAAAATTGACCCTATGTTGTGGGTATCGAATTTCACACAGAGACAAAGAAGGAAATCTTGTACAATCTTCTTCTCCTGAACCGTTTGGCCTAGAGCTTTGAAATTTTGTGTGTTGAATCATTTCAAGGCCCTCTACCAAATTACTTCAAATTATTGTGATACAAGAAAAATTGACCATACGTTGTGGGTATCAAATTTCATATAGTGACAAAGAAGGAAATCTTGTACAATCTTTTTCTCCTAAACTGTTTGGTGTATAAGGCTTTTGAATTTTTGTATGTAGAATTGTCTCATAATGATACAATCTTCTCCAATCCTGATTAGCAGAGATCCCTAAGGTAAATTTTGCACTTCCCATTGTAGTATAACTCTTTAATACCAGCATTTTTTAAATTGTTTCCTTTAATGAACGTTGTTCAGAAGTTGTGTATGTGATATCAGACAAAAATTATCATCTTGATGATCTCTGAGGTGAGCGATATAGGGCCATGTTGGCCCTCTTGTTAAATATTTTGACCAAATTCAGGTCTTAAGGTAGAATAATTCCAATGGATACTTACTATTGTCGTACATTTTCGACAAATGTCGACAATTTCCGTATCTATTTTTAGCAACAGTATTGCTAAATATAGCAACAGTATTGCTTAATCTTACTTCCCTTTGTAAATGAAATTCCCCGAATACACCCCGAATATCTTTTTCTAGTATGATTCTCCGTTTAATAGCAATTTTTCAGAGACATTTTTCGTGTAATTTTATATGATTTTGATTGATATCATCAGTTTGTAAGTGATTAGAAACTTTGATTTTAATGAAACTGCCTATTTAGGAAACTAATTGTAGTATGTATAATACTCGTTTCTTCCCTTGATACTGGCTGGCTCAATACCTACAGTAGAAGACACATACATGTATTCTAATGAAATCTATGATATGGTTATCAAACGCCTATCGTTTGAGAACGCCGCGTGGATCAGATCATCATTGTTCAGACTTTCGCACTCGATTTTCATCACTTCTTCGCCGGCGATCGTTATTTAAATGTGCAAACTCGTTGTCAGTTAATTGTAACGTGGTTTGATCCGTGATTTGATCCTTTCTCTTAGATTCTTTTTCCATAAAAGTCCTTAGATTCAATATGCAATCCAGAAGAAGTGGTATAAGGAAGCTGTTATAAACTATAAAAAGATTAAGTACAATTTTGTCTTTAGAATTTGCATTACTTTTTACAAATAGCGATGTTCAATTGGTTACTAGGTTACGGGTTAAAATGGTGAAAGTCGTACGAAATCACAACTGATATGTTGTCATTTGCCAACTTCTGAAAGTCTGATAGCGTTTGGAGTTTAGTTATAAGCATATAATTAGATATGGGCTACGGTAATCTTCATTTGGGGCATTGACGTCTTTTGGCAAAGAAATAGTGCGTTCGAAAGCATGAGGGTACTAAGAATTACCTTTATATATTTTCAATTTTTGGCGGATAAAATGTACATATGTGAATTTTATCGTGTTCCTACACACATAAAAATAATTTTGATATCGGTTTTAGAGAGTGCGCGAACTTATTTCTGGCACTGTCAACATTTGTTTCAGAGGCATAAATTTCAAACTAGGAAATAAAGAGGCTTTATCTTTAAATAAGCACGCAGTAATTTAACATAATATCTCTCATATGCGCACAAAGGTCATATCATTTCACATCAGACGATGGGTAAACATGTTTTTGATAATAAAAACCAAAATCTAAACACATTTAATGTGTTAATGTCCAAAATTCAGATACTTTTTTGCTTTGAGTGGTGGCCGCCATATTGGAATTTTGCAAGTTGGGGGTGGGATAAGGGAAAATCAAGTTTCTAGTAAACCTCTGGACGAACTTCTGTCATATTACACATATAGATGTCTAATATAATGTACTATCAGGCAGAAGTGTTTGTCACCCCAATTTCTAAAGTTGCCATTAGGCGTATTCTACCTTAATTTCACCTAGTTCCAGTTTTTGTCAACCTATGAAATTTACATTAAAATTGCCCTTATATATGCACATGCTTAGGGTAAAATATAAAGAAAAAATAAAACCGGTAACAGTATTGTTTTTGAATTTAAGTGTAAAGGGTCCAGATTTCTAAGAATGTAAAATCTAAGATTTTACTTAATTATTTTCATATACATTTGTAAATAGCTCATTATGCTTTGTTGTGTCTTTATTTAATATAACCAACTTATACATGGCACTACTTTAAGCTTTTTCAAAGAAAAACATGGTTTTAAAGAATAATGGGCACATTGTCGTACCCCACCCACCAATAATATAATGGAAGAAAAAATCCCAAACAGCGGAGTAAATTATAAAATGTGGGGATAAAAAATAAAGGAGATGCATGATGTTACATATTTAATCTTTTATGTCACTCTTTTTAACTTTTCTTTGCGGCTTATCAGCACTTAGACTACTTTTTTCTTCTCTAAGTTACAGGGCTGGGCCTTTGTAAGAGCATTTTCGCACAGTTATTAAAAATGAAAACTTTTTTTTTCTTTACTACACTGCACAAGATAATAAAAAGAACAAAAACAGTTTTTATTGTACATTTATTGTGCTTTTCAATGCAAAATTGCTAATATTTCTATTATAATAATGAACTAGTCACTGCTTTGTTGACATATTAACGTTTTGATAATCTCAGATTTGAGAAGAATATGTATCATTTTCGCATGTTTGTATCAACAATATTGATACAAAAATGTCGTACGATGACTCCTGTTGCTTTTTTTATTTAAAATTGGGAACCGATATCAATACTTTGTAGGCAATGCTGAGCTTTTTCTAGATGGGTACCATTAAAATCCGGGAGCATTTTAAGGTACCGTTGTTCACAATTCTAATTATTTGACAATGTTACCGGTTTCAAATTTTCACCAAATTCTGCATATGACTAGGAGACATATATGGCTAACCTTTTTATCAATTTCATAGGTTGACAAAGACGGGAACATACAAATAAAATTATTTGAATTGAAGGTTTTGAAAATTTCTCGGCTGTTTTTCTGACAATTCCTGACCGAATAAAATTCTGAGAATTATTATTTGCCTGTTGGCATCAACATTGTTGGTACAAAGATGTTCTTCAATGACCACTCTTGCTATTTTGATTTAAAATTTGGGACTGATATCAAAACTAGGTAAGCAAAATTGGGCTTTTGCTAGACGGGTACCATTGAAAATCGGGAGCAATTTAAGGTGCTGTTGTTCACAATTTTTATAATTTGACAATGTTACCGGTTTCAAATTTTCACCAAATTTTGCATGAAAACATGGAACATATATGGCCAACTTCATTATTAATTCCATAGGTTGACAAAGACGGGAACATACAAAAAAACGTGATTGAATTTTAGGTTTCATATTATTTTCTGAGTTGTTTTTCTGTCAATTTCTGACTAAATATATTTCTGAAAAATTATGTCGCATGTTGCTTTTAAACATATTGGTCTGAAAAAGTTCTACATGTTCTACAATAACCCTTCTTGCTATTCTGATTTAAAACTTGGGACTGATATCAAAACTAGGTAAGCAACATTGAGCTTTTGCTAGACAGGTACCATTGAAATCCGCGAGCATCTTCAGGTGCCTTTGTTCACAATTCTCATTATTTGACAATGTTACCGGTCTCAAATGTTCAACAAATTTTGCATGCAAACAGGAGAAATATATGGCCAACTTTCCTACCAATTTCATAGGTTGACAAAGACGGGAACATACAAAAAATTGATAGAATTTTAGGTTTTGAAAATTTCTCGGCTATTTTTCTGACAATTTCTGACTAAATTGATTTCTAAAAAATTTTTAGCATGTTGGTACCAGCAGTATTGGTATCAAAAGTTTCTACAGTGAATCCTCTTGCTATTTTAATAATACTTGTGGATTTATACCAAAACTAGATAGTCAACATTGAGTTTTTGTAAGACGGGTATCAATGAAAACCGGGAACACTTTAAGGTGCCACGTATAGGCCTATATGCAATCTTTGAGTAAAAGGAATATAGTTTTGTAGTTCATAGGTCAGAGGCATTCAATGAGTAGAGTTACAAGAAAATCTGTGCGTGGGCGCAAATAATATCCCCCCTTTCATAGGTTGACAAAAACTGGAACTATGTGAAATTTAGACCTGAATTTGGTCAAAATATTTAAAAACTAAAAAAATGGCAAATGGCAATGAGGTCTTACAAAATCTTTAAGCAAATTGTTTTTGTTGATTTATATATACTATTCTGGTTTATACACGAAGAGAAATTATTAGACAATATTTTTGGAGACCCCTCCTATTTATAAGCAAAAATCTTAAAATTCTTAGAAAATTATTTTCCATGATAGATTTTTGGAAAATATTTCGGGAATAACGCCGTAATAAAGAATACTAATACCAAAGTTCATGGAATTCCGAGCGTGTCCATAACCCTATGGAAATTTCTAATAGGGTGAGACCCCCTCTTTCACAGGCCTGTTCGAATTTGATTGAAGATTGTCATGATAGTGGGGGAGCTTAAGTCCAAAAAGTGGCAGAATACTTCACTTTGTGATACAAGCACCAAATTTGGCACAAATGTTGCTCAGAGGGTACTCTTTTCAAAACAAATGGTATCCACGTTGAAAAACTAATATGGCGGCCATTTTTCCAAGATGGCCGCCATCTCTTGAGGTAAAAAAATCAGAACAAATACTTTATTTGGAGATAAAAGCACCAAATTTGGCACAAATGTTCCCCAGAATATACTCTTTTCAAAACATATGGTATCCATCATGACAAGCCAACATGGCTGCCAAATTCTGAGATGGCCACCATCCCTATATTTAAAGAAAATCAAGAAAACCCTTCTTTTTGAAGGTACAAGCACCAAATTAAGCTCACATGTTCATAAAAGTATACTATTTTCAAAACATATGGTATCCACCTTAAATATCCAACATGGCTGCCATTTTCCAGAAT
Source organism: Fragum sueziense (assembly GCA_963680895.1). NCBI lineage: Eukaryota > Metazoa > Mollusca > Bivalvia > Cardiida > Cardiidae > Fragum > Fragum sueziense. The sequence continues at coordinate 32,624,585 of OY804594.1, read as the reverse complement.
GGCCGCCATCTTCATAGAAGAAAAAAATCTGAAAAAAATCCTTATCTTTGAGATACAATCACCAAATTTGACACAGATGTTTCTTAGAGTGAACTGTTTTCAAAAAGCAAGATATCCATAGTGAAATCAACCCTGTGGCCATTTCCCAAGATGGCCGCCATTTCTGTAACTCAACATATTGGAAAATGCTTCTTTTTGTGATATAAGCACTAAATTTGGCACACATGTTCCTAAGAGTGTACCATTTTCAAAACTAATGGTATCCACTGTGAAAACACAACAACATGGCTGTTATTTTCAAAGGTGGCTGCCATTTATATATAGATCTCAATATTGGTAAAAAACATTTTCGATGTGAAAAACAGATTTTTTACACAAACAATTTTTTTGTGGAATAGATGTTCTTTGTAAAATTTGTTATCATACGTGAGGTATCGGAATTTGCTTCCATTTTTTTTTTTTTTTTTTTTTTTTTTTTTACAAAATGGCTTTAGTATGTATATACATCTAGATAATCTGGTTTTCAAATTGCCTTACTTCAACATTCATTTTGACATTCATTACAACATATTTCTTCAAAAAATCATGTATAACCTGACTTTGATAACATAAATTTGCAAAGCAGTTGTAACGTTTAGTTTGGGTTATGTCAGTTATGTTTTTTGCTGTTGGTTATGTTTGTGTTTTAAGAGGATTGTAACTAAATGTGCTACCATTTTGTTTTTTGCAATGCGCATAAAAGTTTCTGCATGTTAATAGCGCGGTCCTATGTTCATGGAATAATATCCTTGTAGGTGAAGACAAAACAGCTGAGATTTCAATGGGCCTATATGGTGGCCATTTCGATTATCATTTATATAAGTTTAAAACTATAATTCAATATAACCAAATTTATAGTGTTCAATCCTACTTAAATTGTCGTTGAAACATCAAGAAGTAATCTCTTAACAAGCTTTGTCATCGTAAAAAGTTTGCTTCCCACCAAAATTGTTGTCTTAGTATAAAATTAAAGACATGGGTTCTTCATGGCCAATGACAAAATCAATCATAAACTACAAACTATGAAATACAAAATATAGATTGCTTCTGCAATATAAAGGAAGTAACTTATTCGTTCTACATATTCTACGTATATCGTTATTCTGTACAAAAAATATAATGGGCTGAGAGACTTAAATACAATTCTGAAAGAATGAACATCAAATGATGATAGAATAATATAGTTTTCCATATTTTTAAAGTAGAAAATATACAACGAACCCAATTGTCAGTTCAATAGGGAATTAATAATGCTTAACATTCTATGTAAAAACAGTTTTGGGCCTTTTTTTTATATATTTGACAAATCTTCCACTGAATAAAAATGTGCACGCACAAAATATTCCTTACCGTATACTTTGATATATGGTCATATATAATTCGTAGAACATGCATTCTTCAAAATGCATGATATCGACCTGGAAAGTCAAAACACCTTGTTGATTTCAAATAAGTCCACATTTACAAAAGTCAAAATAGTGGTCTTTGATTTTGTCATGCAAGCCCCATTTCGCACAAATGTTTCTTAGATATTATTTTCTTCAAAATACCGTTCATAGTATCTGCCATGAAACTTTAACAAAGCCGCTGCAAAATTTCTGAGATAACTGTATACAATTTTTAAAGGTTCAAATATTTGAAAGATCTACAAAATGATCCCAATGACACTAAGTTGCAGCTTAATATTTTAAAAGTTGTTGATACATAATTGCGGCTTTATTTGTATTAAATCGTCAATTACAAATTGAAGGAATGTTTTTTTTTTTTTAAGTGGTAGCCAAGTAGTTCTTTAACACACCATGGTGAAAATTTTGACCAAGACAATTTCACAAGAACAGCAATACAGACAAAATTGTTTGGTTAACAGTGAATTCTAGTTAGTCCGTCAAATTTGGAAATCATTTTGTTATTGAGCACAAGAACAATTTTGCTATAAATTGTCATAGTCTTTATCAAGTTATCACAAAAATATGGCTTTGTAAGATATCATATTTCATAAAGATTAACTGATCCACAAAAACTTGAAAAAAATGGTGCTTATAACATAGGAAATTATTTTGACCCATATGTGATCTACAGAGATGGCGGTCATCTTGGAAAATGGCAGCTATGAGGTTGTTTTATCTTGGTGGAAATCATTATGTCTGAAAATAGTATACTCTGAGAAACATGAGTGCCAAATTTGGTGCCTATATCACAAAAAGAAATATTTTCCAATATTTTGAGTGTAGAAATGGCGGCCATCTTGGGAAATGGCCACAAGGTTTATTTCACCTATGGATATCTTGCTTTTTGAAAACAGTTTACTCTAAGAAACATCTGTGTCAAATTTGGTGATTGTATCTCAAAGACAAGGATTTTTTCAGATTTTTTTCTTCTATGAAGATGGCGGCCATTCTGGAAAATGGCAGCCATGTTGGATTTTTTAAGGTGGATACCATATGTTTTGAAAATAGTGTACTTTTATGAACATATGTGCTTAATTCGGTGCTTGTATCTTCAAAAAGAAGGATTTTCTTGATTTTCTTTACATATAGGGATGGCGGCCATCTTAGAAATTGGCAGCCATGTTGGTTTTTCATGGTGGATACCATATGTTTTGAAAAGAATATATTCTGGGGAACATTTGTGCCAAATTTGGTGCTTGTGTCTCGAAATGAAGTATTTGTTCTGATTTTTTTTACCTCAAGAGATGGCGGCCATCTTGGAAAAATGGCCGCCATATTGGTTTTTCATCGTGGATACCATTTGTTTTTAAAAGAGTACTCTCTGAGCAACATATGTGCCAAATTTGGTGCTTGTATCACAAAGTGAAGTATTTTGGGATAAGCTCCCCCACTATGAGGAAATTATGTGGAATTTAACTTCTTTGAGAAACTAATCTACCAAAACCTTTAAACTAACTAAATATTTTATCTCAGTTCATATTTTTTTCAAGAATGTTATTTTGTTATTGCACCGTGCTGAGATGTAAAATTGTAAAGCGATATTTGACCTATTTTAATATCGGTTTGTATATCCGAATTCACACATATTCAGATTGTATTTATTTCAAATTGTCTTAGATCAAAATGTTAAGTTATATCAATACTTTCTCTTTTCAACTACGGAGATATTCACTTTTGTGTAAGTAAATCACTTAAATGTTATTGACTGGCATTGCACATCCAACGTTGCTCATGTACTTATAGGCCATGTGGTAGCGTCATGTAGTGTAATCCAACCAATGGAACATATCTAGACTGATATAAAATATTCATTCTTCTTCAGTGTTATGGACCGAGCCAATTTATGGATAAGCAGCGATCTCTCGATGAATTACCAAATCCAGGACGGACTTAGACTAGAAGCATATGGTGCAGCTGAAATATTAATTTCTGTGCCAAAACTTGAAAGGGTTCGTATTTTTTAAATCTGTAATTGATCAGAATTCTATTTTAAGAGATATACAAATTCGATTCCAATTACCGTAATTGGAAAATGGGGCGTTCAGCAAATGCCTTTACAATATGAATTATTAAACCCATGTACATTTAGGCGGAAGCAGTATTTTTTTCATCTAGAACACTTATTCATTCAATAATAATTATGGTTGTGTGTCACATGAAAATAGATTTTAACTTTTTACAGGTTCTGACAGCAATGTTTGTGGACGAATGGAACATGTTATTCAGTTTACGGGCGAACGTCACTCCCATCATTGAATTCGAACTGTTTGGCGAGAATTACAAACTAGAGTTTCAAAATCTCGTCGACATCAAAACGAACGCTTATATGTCCATCGGAGGTACGATACAAAAGAAATAGTAATGAACTGTATACGGATATCACTGAATCCCGTAAACGCATTCACAACTTTCGGAAAATGAATCTATTATGCAGTCGGCGCTAATATTGTAATGAAAACTTTCGTAGTTTTAAATTTCCCTAGTTTTTAAAGCAGATGCACATATATACGAAATAATCGTAAAGAAGGGAATCAAGTGCAATTACTAACATGTCATTTTGCTGTTTTTGTTTTGTTTTTGTTGTTATTGTTGTTGTTGTTGGGTGGGGGTTGGGGGTAAGTTTATGGCTCCTGTAACTGCATTTGATACGTCGTCCTTGTCTTCAAAAATGTTTCCTAACAGTCACATTATTTTTTGTAGATCTGGGGCCCGTTTTATCAACGGTTAAACGTCGGTCGTAGCTAAGATTGTCGAAACTTTCGGTCTTACGTCCGCGAGACCGTTTTATCAAAAAGTCCTAGCTACGATTGACCTAGTAAGTTTTTCCCAAATTTCTACGACCGGTCCGACCCGTTCGGATATCTTCGAATAATGTCGATCAAAGATCGAAAAATCGACTCGGAAGTGTATGAAGAAATGTTACAAAAATAACATTTCTTAGCCGGAAGTTATTACGCTTCATAAAGTAGTTTTCGAGGTCATCCAAATGAACAACCATGGCAACTTACGGGACTTGCAGGGTGAAATCATTCTAAAAAGAGAAGACATTGGAATTGCATACAATGCATTTCAGTATCATTGTCGCTTTATTGTTGACATCAGTTACGGACAATCGTTCTCTATTGTTGTTCTATTCTATTCTATTCATAATCTGAAAGTAGATCCACGACTTGCACCCAAGGTATGATTCGACAGGATTGTCCGTGGTGTTGCAAATGCGGTCCGACCCAGCCTTAGTAGGGTCGCAAAAATGGCGGCCACATTAGAAATGTTTGAAGCGAGAAAAAATGAATTTTTAAAAGGCAAAAACTGCTAAAATAAATTGTCTAGAGAAATGTCAACATTGAAATCGTGTGTCCCTGACCGGAATAAACGATCTTATACGTACAATTGGAGTTGATTTCGGGAGCAGAACGAACAGAACGAAGGCAAAGTTTCGTTGAAACACAGGTAAATAATCGTTTGTGATTGAACCAAATTATTAAGTTTTTCTGCACAATTTACTGTCAACAATGACAAGTAGAATAATTATGGTACGAAAAAATTTGTAGTGCGAAATATGAATTACGTCAATTTTCAAGGGAAACGACTCTCGGTATGGGATGTTGACAGTGTCAAGGACGCAAGGTTGAGTTTCATTTTTTCCTGGTTTGAAAATACTTTGCAAGCAAACATTTTGCATTAAAAACTCATTAATTGTATAGTAGATCACGACATATTTATATGCTTTGCCCATCTGACTGACTTTAAGTCTACGGCGCTTTTTGTCTTGAAACTAAAAGAAACATTCATTTGCCTAGCTCAAGCTAGTGGGTGGGGTAAGCAAGCAGTTTAGAATGGTAAAATTATTTCAGAAAGTGTATTTTATTGCGTGTTTTCAAATGACCGTGTTACTATTAATTATCGATTATTGTCTGCATGTATGATGAAACATTTTTCAGCGGATGATACGAATAAACCTCGCTTCATGTTAATATTTTCCTAGCTCATCCCTTACTAGATAAAACTATTGAGAAAAACTGTTCATTTAATTATGTTTATATATTTTCAGATCAGTGTAAAAATCATGGAATGTGAATAGCCTGGTAGAAAAACAGATGCTAGACCATGAGATTACAAATATTTTAAATAAAAGGTTTGACCTATTTTTAATTATTTAGAACTATTAAAAAATGGTTTGCAAAGATAAGGTCTGATTTCTCAGATGTTCTAGAAAGCAAAACAACCATTATGTCTCTGGCCGTGTTATCACAGGTGGTTACGGATTTTTTATTGACCGTCACCATCAATGGCATCAAACAGGTTTGTCAAGGATCATTCATCAGATTATCTTGATTCACATTCCTGAAAAGAACACTAATACTCGCGTCAAATATGTAATAATAATAATAATAATAATAATAATAATAATAATAATAATAATAATAATAATAATAATAATAATAATAATAATAATGTTGCTTGATGAAAAAACACAGGAACTACTGGTACTACTGTTGACGGAAATCAAACTGGTAACCTCTTGGTACCATGGCCTGTAGGCTGACGCTATACCTGTTAACCACATATACCATTGTAGGTTATATTTTAATCCTTATCCAAACATACCTTTATTCTAGATAGTATTTACACTTACAGGCTCATTTGAAAATTATCCAGTAAAAAGGAAAATGCTGGTTTAAACTTAAAGCATCTTTTGCTGTATAAATTTTGCTTCACATTTTATCATGATTTGTGCATCTAACTTGTTTTTTTTTTGTTGTTGTTGTTGTTGTTGTTTTGGAGGTGATTAGTCAGCTAAATGCAGTACAGTATGCAGCATCATTGTGATACCATAGTATGTTTTTGTCTCATTACAGGTATACCTACATGTACAGGCTGATGTTATGAATAGCCTACAAGAACATTTGGTGCAGCACACACTATGAAAGAAGAAGACCTCTTGGAAACACTCTTCTTACAGTACTTGGACTCATCTTCTTGAAGTTTCTACCATTCTTAATTGTGATGGGCTTACGTCTTTCCCAAACAAGACTGGGTTTTTAAGTCCATAATAGAAAAGCCTTGTGAAAACATTGAGGCAAAAGAAGAAAATGCTGATAATCAGCTTTTTCTTCTTTGTCTCAATATTTTCAGTAATGATATTCACTGATTCTACTTCAAGTGACATTTATAGTGTTGTCTGTAACTGGTTTCAAATTGGTCTACAAAATTTAGCATTTAGGAATTTGTTAATTCAATATAATTAATTTACAACAATACTTGTACAAAAATAGTGAGGGTGTGTTCAAGGTATGCTTTTATTATTGAAAGCAATAAGAGAAAAGAAAACAATTCTGAATTATCAGTGCTTTTCTCTTTTCTCTCAATATTTTCTATCGGTAGTGTGCCATAGATAATGTTAAGTTTCCTATTTTGAGGACTGAAAATGAACAAAACTATTATGGTTTGCAATTAATGATTACAACCCATCATTAACTACAAAACACTTCAAGCATCTTCGGGCGTTATCTGTAGCAACGGAAATTAACGAGGGTATCATTTGCAAATTTTCATTGCCACGGATGTCACCCAGAAATTGACGAGGGTATCTCACGTTATTTTCCATTGTCACTGATGATGCCGAAAGATGCACAAAGTGTTTTATAGTTAATGATGGATTGTGATATTTAAGCAATGTCAAAAATTAATTGTTTAGACTAGGAAAGTGCTGAAGACTACTGAGAATTGATTTTATTCATGGCAAGACATAGAAAACATTTTGAGAAAAGGTAAAATGGAAAAAAGTAAACGATTTTTTGTAATATTTACTCTTTTCCCCAAATTTTTTTTATGCATTTACCCTTTCTAAAACAAAACCTGTTTTTGATATGCCTAATATGAGACAGTTGGAACATCATTAGAAGAAAATGCTGATATAAAAACTTTATAAAAGATGTGAGTTTAACTGAAATATGTAACTTATATTTATCTGATACTGGAATATGTAATTCTCAACTGCATAAATATAGTAGTATATCTATGCATAGTTATTTCATAGTTTATGTTTATACACTTCATAATGTATTTAATTAAAACTAAGGGTATACATGTAAAATTCAAAATGTCTTTGTGGCTTTATGGAATTGTGGTATTCAATATGAAATAAATTTATGAATTATGTAGCCTTTTTTCTTTGTAACTTGATAATGATGAATGTAAGTCTTAAAAGATGGGATCTGAAAAAAGTGCCCTTTTAACATTTTGCTTTTAGTACTACACGAATCTTTGCCTGAAATATATTTTGATCAGGATACATTCTGTTGTCTAACAATTGCTACAGGCATTGCGGAGGGTATTAAAGAACAATATAGATCTTGCTCAGACAGTGTGAATGCATGTTTATCAGGATTATGCTGAGCAATATTATGGTTCCTTTTATTTCAGATCCAACAGAACTTTTCCTGCATTTACCAGATACAATGTTACCCTGTAGAATCGAGTAAGAAGAAAGGATCTTGTAAAATGCTACATGTTTCCCTCAATCAAATGCTTGATTTTGACGTCCCTGTTAAAACTTTTGGAAAACATTGAGAGAAGACGAACAAGCTGGTGATCAACATGCCCTCTTTTCAATACGAGTTCTTACTTGTTTTGGTACCTGTAACCCATTTTCAATTTGAATCAGTATAAGAATGTCATTTGGAAAATGTTTAGTATGTATTACTAAATTACTGTCTCGAATCAAAGATCTTTCTTGCAAATCGTCAATACTTGTCGATGAACTCATGTGGTCACTGCCGCTGTCCATTGGCCACAATGTTGGAAATTCAAATGTCTATAAAATGTAAATTAAACCTTTCCAGAACAAGGTCAGATTTTGATGTCCACGTTCAAGATTAGATTTGAAAACATTGCCGAAAAAGAAGAAAATCCAATTTTCTGTCAATGCTTTCCATGCTATGAGACATATTTCCAAAACTTTGGTAACAATGATTTTGTCACCCACAGCAACTGTCAACATGAAACAACCTACATTTTTTAAGTTTATGAAAGGGTTTTGATGTCATTTTATCCTTTCTCAAGATTGATCAAAAATTAGAAAATCCTCAACAGAAAAGTCTCGGGATACATTTATTTTAAAGAAAAAACGTTGATACGGGAAACTTTTCTCATTTCGGTAACGTCAATAAATCTTATAAATAACGTTTTGGAAAGAATTGTGGGAAATGGAGAAAATATTTTCATTGTCGTATTATACTAGTAGTCGTGTAGTAAACACATTCTTTACATGAACCCGTTCCCAAACAATACCTGGTTTTGACGTTAATAGACGAGGCTTGTAACAACAATTAGGCAAAAGAAGTGCTGATGATCAGCGCTTTCCCCGTTCGCCTCAATATTTTCCGAGCTGTGTTGTTCACAAATCCAACATTGATTAACATCCATGTTGTCATGTGATGCAGCTTTTGAATTGGACTACCCGAAAATTCTGTCTATTGGGAAAGGGTTAAACAATGCTTATTTCGTTGTCTGCAAGTCCTTTAATTCGAAACAGTATATGGGACATGAATCTGATAGGGCCCACATGTATCAAACATTTTACTGCGAATAATATCTATCAGCTGGGGCTACAGTTGATATTCTCTAATAAATTATATCAAGGAAAAAACCGAAAAAGCAATTAGATCTAGATCTACACGATAGATCGATCTTTCTTGTTTTTGTCATCTGATATGATGTTTAATGACCTTTGGAAAAAAAGAAAGGTGGCTTTTAAAAACTATTACGAATGAAAGATGAAACAATTAAAAAAAAGAACAACCTTCACTGGTGGTGAACTCGGCCAAAGCGATGGACGTCAACAAGGTACAGATATTTTGCGTTTAAATGTGAGTTTAAAGATCTGATTGGATGGGGTTTTTTTAATAACAATGAATTTGTTCTAAAATAGACCGGGTTTACCGATATGTATTGACAAACCGTCGGTGTTGTTATAAAATCTCGTAACTACGGCTTTATCGAATACAATGATCTCGAAAAAACGTCCTACGCTTTGGCCGAGTTCACCACCAGTGACCTTATTGTGTCGCACTCTGCGCGACACTTTTGTGGTATACTAATTCTAATTTTAGAAATTACGTCATGAGTGATAATTGTTTGTACTTGAAAATCGTGTATATGTCCTACCCATATACTATTTACTAGATATATTTTTCAAGCAGTACTACAGAGTATACTTTGATGTTAATCCAATCCCAGAACACGAAAAAAGTTCAAGTAAACAAAAAATTATTTTTTTCATTTTTGCATAGCAATGGAAAGTCCCTACTTCCGGTTTGGCCATAGGGGAATGTTTCAATCCTATCCATTTGAAGACCAGATTAATGCATACCAGGGGAATGTCCAATTTCTGTCCGTTTAACGAACAGAATGCATACAATAAGAATCGCTAATCGTGATGTATACTTCAATAATCAAAGTACCACAAGTACTTTAGTATTGAATTAACACTTCGCATATACAATTTCGGCTGACCAACTTACATAATTTTAAGGATCGTTTTAACTGAACAGGTCTGTGTATTGCTAGTAGAACATTTCTATTTTCACATAATTTTTTTTTAAAATAGTAGACTTTTTAGGGGATTCTCACACTAAAATAATTAACCATTCCCCTAACAAAACATGGAATAGTAGACAGTTAGGCTTTTTCACACATTAACATTATTAACCCTTTCCCAAACAAGATCTGGTTTTGATGTTCCTAGTGGAAAGTTTTTTTAAACAGGTTAGTAGCAGCTTTGAAATCAGAACAGTACAATCATTTCATGTTTTGAGAAAAAGGAAAAAGGATTAAAATATGTCTACATTGTGTTATATATGGTTATGTTATTTCAGTCCACTCAGTCGGATCCCTAATATACAGGGCTATGTTTACAGGCAGTGTAGACAGATATCAATATCATTATACATGCAGCCTGATCTTAGTCCACATACAATGCATACATAAATCAAATTTTCAGAATCATATTGGTTGTAATTGTTTATTAAGTTAAGGCCTGGGTAATGCACTTCCGGTATAATCGTTATATTTCGACTTATTCCGTGACTTCCGTTAGTCCGAGCATTTTCAAAGTACCGTTAGATGCAATATCGTAACAACGGAAATGATTGAGCGTGCTCAGATTTCCGGGGAATATTTTAAACAATTTTTGTGAAAATGTTTCTAAATTGTATGAAGAGTCGGCAAAAATACCAACGAAAGTCGAAAATTCAAAATAAGAGAGCAAATTTCCTTTAAAATCGTTTAAAATCGTCGATTCGCACCATACAGATTTCGTTCCATAAATGATAACCCAGGCCTTACCTTAATCCAATTCTTAAGTTGTGGGACACGTTTTGTCCAATTTCTGCAGAAAAGCCCCTCTAGCTAATACCTCAAATTGCTCTACCAGGTCATTTATCGAAACTTATACATCGCATTGTTTTCATGCGTTACATCTTACACCCGGAACAATTTATTTTGGGCTACATGTTTTACTGGCGTTGTGTCCGCTGTGCGTCCTTTCAACCATGTCTTTAATTATAAACGTTTCCTTTTCCTCCAGTTCACAAAGCGTTTTCTGATTGCATAGACTAAGATCAGCCTGCACTAACATGCAGTCTGATCTTAGACACACCGACTATTCTCTAACAAGTTACTAGATCTACATTTCTTTTTCTTTTGAACCCTACTATTTAACACCCTCTTTCGCGATTAATTGCATGGTCCCGTTACGGGCGGGCGTCCGAGTGTAAACCTCTTCTCCCAAACATTTTATTCTTCAAAGTTTCAACTAAAATAGGCTATACTAGAATATTTCTTGCATGGAGCCATTCATTTTTTTAAAAAAAATCATGCAGTTCTCTGGTTGCTATAAACCGCTCATCAGATTTAATTGTAATAAAGCATTTGTTTCGCTTGGGGATAGGCCACTATTAGAGTCATTGATGGAGTTTCGATCAGATTTAAGATTCTGTTGGAAAAATATACATTCAGCAAAAAAGTAAATGTTGAAAAAACACAGAGAAAAATCAAATATTTCTGAAATATTCTTAAGGGCGACACAATTCTCTTTGCTGTACATAACAGCAAAGGGGATGTCTCAAATCTGCCCACGCATGAATTTTCTTTTAATTCTGCATGGTGATAGAGGACCATATACAATGTATGAAAATGCATTTAGTTTCTTAGATAATCCAAAGTGGATTCCAAAAAGCCACCTGGACTTATTCCCACTATGGCATGAAATATGGCCCCTTTTTCATGTGTCGCAAAACTTTACTTTTGTGTATTTTCAAGATCTGTCAATTGAATTTGATCCGCGACACATAAGGCATTACATTCATACCAGAAAAGGTATTTGAGGAAATTATTATGAATGTTTGTTATTGAATTAATCATGAAAAAATGCATATTTTTCAGCAAAATTTTGGAAAAGAGTAAAATTGAATTCCAAAGTTAAGTATGTTGGAGTCTTTGTCAAGATTCCATATCATCACAAAAACATGCTACATATTTCCTCTTACTCTGAGCCAAATTATATAGAAATCCAAAACCGGTAACAATGTCATATAATACATATTATTGATGAAGGTGATGTTTTTGTCCAAAACTCGTATTCAGTAAAAATTTGATTGTGCTCCTAAAAACATTTTTATATTCAGTAAAATCAACTGTAGCATACAGTACAAACCTGCAACAATATTCATGCCCAAAAAACTCATTGGAAAAACATAGAATTAATATAAGTATTACTTATATTTACAAAATTACATGTATGGAAGCCAAGATAGGCATACATATACACATTGCAAGTTTTCTTTACTATTTGGTCCCATTGTCTATGCACCATTTTTAGTGAGACTATGACATGCAATAAATGTCAATCCAAATGTTATGAAATTGAAAAGACGCTTAGAACCGGTACGGTAAAGTATCAAAAGGTGCCCTTCCGGGTAACCAATACATAACCAAATATTTTTGCTCTAAGCGCCCCTAATGAACTAACATGATATGGAAGGCCCCCTTTGAATCAGTAAAAGACTGTTACAGCATTATATCTTTTCATTTACACAGTTGAAAATGTGTTTGCTTACATCAAAACGTGGCCCTATTGGGATAAAACAGGGTGCAATTATTTCCTCGAATTATTTTTCTGACCATAGCTTAACCTGTATTGACACACAATTGATACACATTTCAATGATGTCATATGATTAACGTGTTGTTTAGCCATCAATAGCCCTTAATAGTCACATGGGAGATGGATTATCTGTTTCTCATGCATCACAACAATATTTTCACTTTTGCACGATTGTCAAATGCCATCAGAGAAATCGGTGCTTTTTCTTATTTGCTTTCTCATGTTTCAAAAGATCTATGAATAACTCTTGCTGTTAGCTTTCATGAATCACGGCTGACTTGAATAATTTAAAATGATTTTTTAGACAATTTCCTCTCTTTTTTGTAAAGTAGGTACACCTGGGACAAGATCTAATGTGACCCTGGACAAAAATGTTGTAACCAACTTTGAATTCTACCCCTAAGCAAACTTACATACACAATTTAAAACCTCATGGCTGTGTAAAGCTTTACAAAAAGAGCTTATTTTTATTATATGAAATGTTTCCCCTTTTATGCTGCCACAGCAACAAAAGTTTATGACAAAAAGAAATTCTAATACACAGAGTTGCACTCCTTTAACCCGAGGATACTTTTTATCAAGTTTCAAAAAGATTTACATATCAGATTGGGAGAAAAAAGAATTTTTGAGAAAATGCCAACAGACAGACAGACACACGGACAGATGACAGGAAATAACCGAAAAGATGCATTGCATCTTGATTTATCCTCAGGTAAACTAAAATAACCAAAAAAGTAAACAAAACATTTGAAAAAAGTCATTTTTAAAAAAAATCTTAATTTTGTCCATTCTTGGAAATGTGCACTATTCAGGGGGAAATTCCAAAAGCAACATTTTACCGGTTTTATTTTTTCTCGATATTTCACGATAATCATCAGTATATTTGTGCGCAACTTTTACATAGTTTTCAAATATTGACAAAAACTGGAACAAAGAAAATTTTTTAACAGAATTTGCTTAAAATATTTAAAAATAATGAATTTTTGGGTTACCCCCTTACACCAGTTGATATAAAACAACTTTTTGTACATTATTATATATATTTTTGTTTCATACAGGATCACGGACTACTGGGCATTAGTTTTAGAATAAATTACGCGATGAAACCAACAACCAGAACGCTTGCACACTGTTTTAATCAGGGTACCCTCTTTTTTCATGGTGAAAACTTAAAATTCTGAGAAAATTGTTTTCTGGAATGTTCGATTTGAAACATTTCATGAATATGAACTGTTATCTAGTGTATAGTGTACTAACTTCACGCCAAATTTCATAAAATTCCGAGCGTGGGCAGACTCCCATGTTATTTTTCCTATTCGTGAGACACCCCCTTTATACTTGTTTATTAAAACAAATACGCGTGTGTTTCTCAAACAAATTAATAAGATTGTGCAAAACAAATTGTACCTTAAGCACTAACTTTAGTAACAAAGAAACAGATCTGACCAGTCCTTTGTTTCGTTTATTTCGAAAAAAACTCGTGAAACCTGTTTTTCGTACTTTCGCTTTCCGCTCGGAAAATTGAAAAAAGCCGCCGGCACAACAACACTGAAAGTAGCTTAAAATAAGACAGAAAATAGCTAGAAAAGGGTCAAATGAAACCATGTAGCTTCAAATTGGTCTTTTGTTCTATAAATTGCATGGAATAGAACCAAATTGACCACCTGTATAAACAAACTAAAGAATAATGTGCAGACACGATATGTCGCTAGGGCGGATCCAGGAATTTTTCCAGGGGAGGTGTCCAAGCCCAAGATCTTTTTCCATGGGGGATCCAAGCTCAAATTATAGTCCCCGACCCCCCCTCTAGATCCGCCCATGTGTCGAGTTATTTTCAGACGTCGAGTTTTATCAGATTAGATTGGAAGACTTTGTGATTTTAGCGATAAACATCCAGTTTTCGGTATGAAAAGGGCATTTTCGGGAAATTCGAAACCAACGCGTAAAGCTAGAAACGAGTTACGACACTTGAAAGTCGCAGCTAAGACGTTTGAGTTACGACCGCGATGACAAAACGGGTTTTTCAAAAAGACGTAAGTCCGGGACGTAAGTTACGTCTTAGGTCTAGGTCGAAGCTAAGATGGGACTTTTTGATAAAACGGGCCCCTGGTCTGTATCATCTTTGAACTAAGATAGGATTGGTTTTAGTTCACCTGAGCTCAACGAGCTCAACGAGCTCAAGGGAAGCTCTTCGGGTCAGTCACTATCCGTCGTCCGTCGTCACCAAATTCTTTAAACATCTTCTCCTCCTCCTCCTCAACCACTGGGCCAATCCTGACCAAACTTGGCAAGAATGTTCCTAGGGTGACCCCTTTTTAACACTTGTTCGTGAATTTTTAATATGTCAAAATATGTGGGCGTGGCAGGGCCGAGCTTATCAGACTTAAGGAAATCATTAGGTAATTCTTTAAAAATCTGCTCCTCCTTAAGCATTGGGCCATTTTTACCAAACTAGGCAAGGATGTTCCTTGGGTAACTCATTTTAGAATTTGTTCGTGAATTTTTGATTCGTCGAAAAACGTGGGCGTGGCAGGGTGGGGCTTATCAGACTTAAAGAAACCATTAGGTAATTCTTCAAAAATCTTCTTTTCCTTAACCATTGGGCAAATTTTTACCAAGCTATACAGGGATGTTTCTTGAGTGACTCGTTTCAAAACTTGTTTGTGATTTTTTTATTCGTCACGAAATGTGAGCGGGGCAGGGCAGGGCTTATTGGACTTAGAGAAATCATTCGGTAATTATTCAAAAAATCTTCTTCTCTGGGCCAATTTTTACCAGGGATGTTCCTTGATTGACTCATTTCAAAATTTGTTCATGAATTTTTGATTCGTCAAAGAATGTCGGTATGGCAGGGTGGGGCTTATTGGACTTAAAATCAACCATTTGGCCAATTGGAATCAAGCTTGGCAGGAATGTTCCTTGAGTGACTTTTTTAACACATGGCCATCAATTTTTTATATGTTGAAAAATGTGGGCGTGCCAGGGCGGTGCTTATCAGACATTTTACCAATCTATGAAGGAATGGAAGAACTCGGATGAGCGATATCAGTACCTTTCAGGTACTCTTGTTTGCTGTTGTTTTGGAAAGGATTAAGGTAGCCTATCCATAATGAGATTCGGGCGATGTTGGAATTGTTCGGACGACGTCGAAAATGTTCGATGGTGGAACTTTCCTCCGCCGAACGTTTACAATCGCGCCCAAATAGGATCGGATACATAACGATACCACCCGAAAAAAGTCGATGTTTTATGAATCATAAAATGGCCACCTTACGGGTATTCTACCTTAAAGGGACATAACATTCCAATTTCGTTTTTAGCTCCACTTGCGGAAGGCCAGTAAGCTATTGCCATGGCGTTGTGTCCGTCGTACGTCCGTCCGTATGTGCTTACACTTTCTTTAATTTATATTTTTTCACTAAATCCAGTTGGCCAATTTTGATCAAACTTGTCAGAAAAAATCCCCATGTGGTGCATTACATAAAATTGGGAATGAAATTTTGATTGGTCCATAAATGTTGGCGTGGCAGGGGCGGGGCTTATTAGACTTGGAGAAATCATGAAATAATTCTTTAAAAATCAACCATTGGGTCAATTTGGATTAAACCTGGCATAAATGTTCCTTGGGTGGACCTTTATCTAAATTGATTGTAAAATTTTTATTGGTCGATAAATGTTAGCGTTGCAGCGCGGGGCTTATAAGACTTGGGAGAAATCACTAAATAATTCTTTGAAAATCTTCTTCTCTCAAACCATAGGGTCAATTTTGATCAAACTTGGTAGTGATGTTCTTTCGGTGGTGCTTTACTTAAATTGCGAACAAAATTTTGATTGACCCATAAACGTGGATGTGGCAGGGTTGGGGCTTATCGGACTTTGGAAAATCACGAAATTGAGTTTTTTAAAGTTGAGACAGAAATGACAAATTCTATATAAATCTGAACTGTTGTCCACAACAATTTGATTAATTTTAGCACAAAAATAAATATTTCTCGTAAACGGTTCAATATTTTGGCTTGAAATTTTCAGAATTTTCATAAGAAAAGATGCTCTTTCGGAAAGAATAAAAGTAAGATTTATGTAAAAATAATTCTGAAATGTCACTTTAAATTTCGAACACAATTTTGATTGGTCAATAAATGCTTGTTTCACAGGGCGGGGCTTATCGCACTTGGGGTGATCACGAACTTTTTTTTTTCATACAACCAATGGCTCAATTAAGCCAATACTTGAAAAAAAGAGTGCCTTAAATGCACTGATATCGCTCACCTGAGTTATTCGTGTTTTTGATTGTGTACAATATAAATTTTTTTGTAAACAAGTATATATGTCACATTAAATTATTGTAAATTAAGTTTCATAATTCCCAATGAATGCCATTAAGTCACATTAGTATTCAATCATATTACATGTAGTATCTATCATCTGCATACATATTAACTATTGAATATCACGTGCTGTTCCAGTTTGATTTTTATGATCAAGATTAAACTTTTAAAATTAAATTTTGAAAAATCAGAATGATACATTACAAGTAGTTAATTATACACCCAAATTCAATTTTGGGGGGTATATAGGAGTCAGCTTGTCCGTTGGTCTGTCTGTCTGTCTGTCGGTCGGTCGGTCTGTAGCTTTTTTGTCCGCTCTATTTCTCCTAAACTGCTGGTCCAATTTTGTTTAAACTTCACCTGTGAACTCATTACCAAGTGCAGATGTGCATATGAAATTTTTGTCACGGGGTTCATTGATTTTTGACGGAGTTACGGCCCTTGAGTGAATTTTCTTGTCCGCTCAATTTCTCAGATACTAATGGACGGATTTCAAAAAAACTTTACAGTTATGCTAAGCAGCTCTCAAATATGTGCATATCAAATTTTGGTGATGATTCATTGATTTTTAACTGAGTTATGGCCCTTTGCTGAAAATTGCCATTTAACGCAAAATCAATGTGTGTTGATCGGTTTTTCAATTTTTTGTCCACTCTATTTCTCATAAACTATTGGACCAATTTTGTTCAAACTTCACATGTGAACTCATTACTAAGTTGAGATGTGCATACTAAAAAAAATTTCACGGTCCATTGATTTTTGACGGATATATCAAATTTTGGTGATGATTCATTGATTTTTGACTGAGTTATGGCCCTTTGCTGAAAATTGCCATTTTACGCAAAATCAATGTGTGTTGATCGGTTTTTCAATTTTTTGTCCACTCTATTTCTCATAAACTATTAGACCAATTTTGTTCAAACATCACATGTGAACTCAATACTAAGTTGAGATGTGCATACTAAATTTTTTTTAAGGTCCATTGATTTTTGATGGAGTTACGGCCCTTGAGTGAATTTTCTTGTCAACTCAATTTCTTGAAAAGTAATGGACGGATTTCAAAAAAACTTTACAGTTATGCTTAGTAACTCTCAAATATGTGCATATCAAATTTTGGTGATGATTCATTGATTTTTGACTGAGTTATGGCCCTTTGCTGAAAATTGTCATTTAACGCAAAATCAATGTGTGTTGATCGGTTTCTCAATTTTTTGTCCACTCTATTTCTCATAAACTTCTGAATCAATTTTGTTCAAACTTCACATGTGAACTCATTACTACGTTGAGATGTGCATATTATATTTTGGTCATGGTCCATTGATTTTTGACGGAGTTACGGTCCTTGAGTGAATTTTCTTGTCCGCTCAATTTCTCGAAAACTAATGGATGGATTAAAAAAAACTTTACAGTTATGCTTAGTAGCTCTCAAATATGTGCATATAAAATTTTGGTGATGATTCATTGATTTTTGAATGAGTTATGGCCTTTTGCTGAAAATTGCCATTTTACGCAAAATTAATGTGTGTTGATTGTTTTTTCAATTTTTTTTTCCACTCTATTTCTCCTAAACTGCTGGACCAATTTTATTCAAACTTCACATGTGAACTTATTACTAAGTGTAGATGTGCATATTTTATTTTGGTTATGGTCCATTGATTTTTGACCGAATTATGGCCCTTGAGTGAATTTTCTTGTCCGTTCAATTTCTAGAAAAGTGATAGATGGATTTCAAAGATATTTTACAGTAATGCTTAGTAGCTCTCAAGTATGTGCATACCAAATATTTGTAATGGTTCATTGATTTTTGACTGAGTTATGGCCCTTTGTTGAAAATTGGCATTTTTCGCAACATTAACATGTGTTGATCAGTTTGTTGATTTTTTGTCTGCTCTATTTCTCCTTAACTACTGGATGAATTTTGTTCAAAGTTCACATGTGAACTTATTACAAAGTGAAGATTTGCATCTTCTATTTTGGTCATGGTCTATTGATTTTTCACAGAGTTATGGCCTTTGAGTGAATTTTCTTGTCCGCTTCAACTCTTGGTAAATAATGAATAGATTTTATTAATTATAACTTTACAAGTATGCTTACTAGCTTTCAAATATGTGCATATCAAATATTGGTTTCGGTTCATTGTTGTTGTTTTTTTTACTGAATTATGGCCCTTTGTTAAAATTAGTAATTTTTGCAACATTAACATATCGTTGGTGGGGAGTCAAAACCTCGTAACTCCAGCTTATTCAAGCTGTAGTTACGAGGTTTTGACTCCCCACCGACGATATGTTGGTCAGTCTGTTTTTATAGTGTTTACTCTTTTTCTCAATTGATCAGATCACAGTTCATAGGAAATATACATCTCTAAAATGAAAATGCAAAACACTGTGCTGTTGGGGGGTATGATCACTTTCAGTGATATTCTAGTTATGCTTATTATGATAAGCACCACGTTGCCTCATCAACATTTATTTACCTATCAAACATTTATAATAAAGTGTTTGAAATGAATCAATCAATGAGCAGTTTTGCTATCCTTGGTTTAAATTAGCCCCATGGTTGATTTTTTAAGAATTTATTTAAGTTTTAAGTCTGATAAGCCCTGCCCTACCACATTCAAATTCTTTAACGAATAAAAAATTCACAAACAATTGTTAAAAAGAGTCACTCAAGCAACATCCCTGCCAAGATTGGTTCAAATTGGCCCTACAGTTGATTTTTAATGAATTTTCTCATTATTTCTCCTACCTAGTCAAATAAGCCCCACCTTGCCAAGCCCACATTCTTGGTGAATCAAAAATGCATGAAAAGGTATTGCAGACAGTCTATAAAGAAACATTCCACGCAAGTTTGGTACAAATTGGACCAATGGTTGATTTTTAAAGAATTTTCTCATGATTTCCCTATGTCCGATAAGCCCCGCCCTGCCACGCCCACAGTTTTTGATGAATCAAAATATTGCTGACAAATTTTGAAAATGGTTACCAAAATAGCATTCCTGCTATGCTTGAAAGAAATTGGCCCAATGGTTAAGGAGAAGGAGATTGTTGAAATATTATCTATCAATTTCTGATAAGCCCCGCCCTGCCAAGCCCACAATTTTGATCAATCAAAAAATCCATGAACATGTATTGAAGGCTGTCACTAAAAAACATTCCAGCAAGGATGGTACAAATTGGACCAATGGTTGAGTTTTATTTTTTTTTAATGATTTCTCCAAGTCTGATAAGCCCCGCCCTTCCACGCCCACATTTTTTGATAGATCAAAAATAATGAACATGTTTTGAAAAGGGGCCACCCAAGAAACATGCCTGCCATGTTTGGTCAGGATTAGCCCCGTTGTTAAAAAGAAGAAGATTTTTGAATAGTTATCTAACAATTTCTCTAAGTCTGATAAGCCTCACCCAGGGATGGCCATAATTTTTGACCAATCAAAAAAGTCATGAAAATATATTTAAGACAGTCAATGAAAAAGTATTACTGCCAAGTTTGGTACAAATTGGACCAATGGTTGATTTTTTAAAGAATTTTCTCATGAAATCTCTAAGTCTGATAAGCCCCGCCCAGCCAGGCCCACATTTTTTTACAAATCAAAAATTCATGAAAACATTTTGAAAAGTGTCATCCAAGGAACATTCCTGCCAAGTTTGGTAAGAATTGGCCCAGTGGTTGAGGAGGAAAGGATTTTTGAAGAATTATCAAACGATTTCTTGAAGTCTGGTAAGCCGCACCTTGCCACGCCCACATTTTTCACCCAATCAAAAATTCATGAAGATGTGTTGAATATAGTCAATAAAGGGACATTCCTGTCAAGATTGGATTAAATTGGCTAGGTAATTGATTTTTAAAGATTTTGCAGGATTTTTCTAAGTCGGATAAGCCCCGCCCTGCCACACCCACAATTTTTGACGAATCAAAAAATCATGAATAAATTTAAAAAGGGTCACCTAAGGCACATTTCTCCCAAGTTTGGAAAGAATTGGCCCAGTGGAAGAGGAGGAGAAGATTTTGGAAGAATTACCTGTGATTTCTTTAAGTCTGATAAGTCCCGCCCTGCCACGGTCACAGTTTTTGATGAATAAAAATTCACGAACGAGTTTTAAAAGGGGTCATCCATGGAACATGTCTGCCAAGTTTGGTCAGGATTGGCCGATTACTTAAGGAGGTGAAGATGTTTAAAGCAATTGTTGACGACTTCTGACGAACGACGACCGACGCACGCCGGACACAGGGTGATCACAAAAGATCACATTGAGCATGTTGCTCAAGTGAGCTTAAAATTTCCTTGGTGACTCTTTTCTTAAATTGCACAAGAAATTTTCAATGATCAATGAATGTAGGGGTGGCAGGGCGGTGTTTTCCATACTTCGAGAAATCATAAAATAATTCTATAAAAATGTCAACCATTATGGCTAGTTAAGATCAAAATTGACAGAAATGTTCCTTAGATGAACCTTTACTTAAGGTGGCCGAATTCGATTCGAGTGCGCATCCAAAACGCGCATGTTGTCGTAAATAAGATAGCGACCTAAGTTTCAGAAAAAAGGTAGAAAGTTAGATCCTTTACATTTTTTGAGTTAAACTATACAACCTTTTGCATCAGTTTTTCATCGAACACGAATAAAACGTGAAAATATATCAGGCTGTATTTGAAATGTTTTGATGACGTCATCTAAACACGTGCGTTTTGGCGTTCAACGTAACGACGTCGGTTATACGGTTCAGGTAAGATTCACAAAATCGGCCGATTTCTGACGAATGTATCGTTAGAAAAGTCCAAATTTGGTTCGAATTATCGGAATCTACTGACCTTTGTCTAATACGCTCCTCTTTCACACTACAGTTCAAGACATTACACCAATGTTAGATAAATATAGCTAATTCCAAAGCCATTTAGGCCTAAAGTTTTCCTTTCCCACAATAGAATAAAACAATTTTGAGACGTCAAATATTTATCTTAAAATCTATTTTATGTTTTAATCAAACAAGCAACATATTACGATCATGATTATGACTGTTTTTTGGTCAATAGGGGCCTACTTCCTATAACTATGTACTAATAGCTATACAAAAATCGAGCTAAAAGGCTGCTTTTTTTCTGTGGAAAAGTGCATGTTTGAGACGGTCTCCCGTTTATATAGGCCCTACAGTGGTGACATTTGTTTTCTTTGTTTATTTTACAGATCATTTACTGCTTCATCAATTACCAAAATATTATCAAATTCTCTAGGGTAGAAATTTCTAAAATTTTAACATTTGCGTCAAAAATCAGCTGAAACACTGCTATTCCGGCACTTTTGAGACAACCCCCAATTCATATACTGTGGTGACTTTTGTTTTTTATTTCTTTATTTCACAGATCATGACCAGGTTCATCAATTTACAAAATATTATCAAATTCTCTAGGGCAGAAATTATCTATTTTTTAACATTTGTGTAAATATATTCAAATTTCCCATTGGCCTCCATTTTAAAAATAGCCATTTCAGTGCTGGTTTTGAGACGGCCCCTATTCTTTCCCTAGATGGTGACTTATCTTTTTTATTATCTTAAAATGTCAGTAAGGATTCACTTTATAACATGCGACAATATGAGTCAATTCTCTAGGGCAGTTTTCTTGTTATGGAATCGCATTCGGCAACCTTAAATTGTTCTTGACATTTTGCCTGCTCCATAAGTCTAGGTGTGGCTTATCAGACTTAAAGAAATCGCAAAAATATTCTCTTAAAGTCATCCATTTGATCTGTTCAGACCAAACTTTGTCAGAAAACAGGGGTATGGCAGTCGGAAGCATACAAGAAATCATTAGATAATTCTTTTACTTGATAAACCAATGGAGCGATTCATGGCATCTTGGGCCTCTTGTTTAAAGTATCTCTTGGTGCCAAGACTGATTATTCTTATACGTACAAATGCTATCAGTTTTAAAGTGGACGTCTTTCGGACGTCCAATTCTTGATATCACTCCGGGGACTTACGAAGTGGGATTTATTACTGAAAAACTCTTCTCAGACTCGATTGCCTTTTGGTCAAAATTCTAAATTGATATGATGACAAAAAAGGAAAACTGTCGTATCTTTTCCTTTTTCTGTGTGTTTTCTATTACACGCTGTAAGATTTAATGCCCAATTCAATTAATGCCACATTTTACAACCTTAATGATCTTTTTTTTTTCGGTATAACCATTTTTCTTGTAGAAGTTTGACTTTCGTCATATTGTGTAAAGGGTACGAGCTTTAGAAAACGATATATACACGCACTTTATTTACAAAGTGAACAAACGCCCTATGCCACCAATTGTAGCGATAGCTCCAACGGGAAAGGATTCGCCTCGCAACCTGTTTTCAGTTTGAAAATCGGAACACCGTTGGTTCGAAACCGGTTCGGACAATTCCTTCAACTTTCGTTAAAACTTCCGGCTATGTGTTTTCTGCAAGCAAACATTTTTTTAGAATGATTACTCAATCTAATGCATGTAGTGTGTTTGACAAACTATTCCCCTTTGATCATTGTTGTTTTAGGTTTGACATTTTTATGAAACAGGGTTTCTACACGATGTATATTTGAAACGGGGATTCCACATTGATTATCAGGGAGTGAGTTCATTTCACAACTCGGGTTCGACTTGATGACAAGTAACCGGGGTCCCATCTGAACAGCCTCAGGTGATCCGCTAGTGATATCCAGCTATTTAGAAAAAAAAACAGTTGCTCCAACGTGTTTCATTTTTTGCCATCATTAGTGTCACTGACACCCAAAAGTATAATGACCTATTTGCATATATTCTGGTTTTATTTGGGAGACGGGGCGGAGCCTAGTAAATGGTTCATTACATTTAAGCTTAAAGCGGTAATAGCTGTCACGATTGAAGTTTTTCTGTTACCGAGTTCTTTTTATCTGATGATATGAACAAAGCCTATTCCAACTGCATAAAACCAATAAAACCAGTTAAAGAATGGTACATTTGTACATTTCCCCTTTCTTGCAATGTATGTCAGTATGTCATGTTTACAATGTCAAGGGCGAGTCGGAATTATCCGAGTCCTGAGCGGTTAAATGCGAGCGTCTACGGAATCTATTTTTTAAATCGAGTGGAATAACGTCAGAGAATTAACGGTAAATTTTCTTTAAAGGTCAATTATGACGAAATGAAAGGATTTTCTGGTTTTCTCATAAATAGTTTGAAAATGGGTTTCAGTATAATGCATAGACGGTCATTTCACAATCGAAAGCGTTTACGCGTTGAACACAGCAGTCAAGATATCGGATTTTTTTTACCGCGATTAAATGTCATGATCGCACGTGCGATTGGTTTATTTATGTGGTGACGTGTTACGAGTTTTCCCTATAAGATATACATTTCCGTTCTTATTCACCTTTCAGGGTGAAAAGCAAAGAGGTTATTCGACGAGTTTACTTCTCGATACCTTGGTCGATATAAGAGAAAAACGTGCGGCACGAGCATGAACACATTTCGAATTTGAAAGAATGTGCGAATGTAAAATGTGTTGTTATAAAACCTCGTAACTACAGCTTGATTCACGTTGTAGTTACAATGTTTGCAATACTATCGACGATTTACCGCTTATCGAGAAGGCTGTTTCTCCTCAAGCTTAAATGTAATGGATGCCTAATGCCCACGAGATACATGTTTTAGTGGGCGGGCGTTTAGCGTCACATGTCTCTCTGTGCAGTATACCGTTGCATATGACCAAATTCGTATATCAACATAGGTCAAGCACGTGTACTTTCCATGCGGTCTTCTTTTATTGCTTTCATTCAAATAAGATTCCACTTTTTTCCTTTCTCAATAACTTCTATATTGAATAATATCATTTTGAACAGATCTTGATCAGCATATCTAATATTTTTCGAATTTAATCCATTACCACACAATGACTCTTTTTGACTCCCTACAAGATAACGGCTTTGGAAAACGTTGTGGAAAATGGGGAAATTGCTTGTGACAAGCAATTTGTTCATTTCCAAAAACGTTTTCTGTACAAAATGGCAAAAAATATTATATTTCATTCATTTAAAATTGTCTTCCGCAACATCTTTGAATTTGGATCACCCTAATAGTTTGTTGTTTAGCAATGGGTTAAATAGATAATATGTATAGAGGAAAATAATTGACCCGGCAGAGTGACCTTAACTGTAATGAAAAGTGGAAAAGTTTATTGTCCAGTTTAGATAGGAATGGTCCGTCGTTAATTTACGTAAAGGCGTGCACTGTATCCGCTATACAACATTGTGCCGCCATGTGAAATAAGATTTTATCTAATCTAGTCAAATAAAAATGTTAAGCTACCGTGGTCCATTTAGATCGAAATTTTCAGTACAGTTAATCATTGAAATAGGCGTAATCTTCAAAAAAAAAATAAATAAATAAATAAAACACAGTTCACATCCTGGTCATACCATACAGATGGCACAGGCTGACCAGGATCGGCATTTTTGCATATTCAGTTTACCGATGACGCGACAAATGTATTCACATGAAAATACTGTTAAGTCGTCGAATAGTGATGATTATTAGCTGTAAATAGCAACGCATGCGAAGTATTCGGCAAATCAAGAGAACCTATCACCCCTGGACGATAAGTCTGTTGACCTTTCCGCTTGGTCTGCTCTGCCGGGTCAAATCTCGCCGTCTATACAACTGGCATAAATGACGACGGCGATCAACAAATGCTGTTATTGTTTTCGGACTTCAGTGACGCGTCGTGTTGACAAAGAGGAATAATCAATCAAGAACAATCACTCTCTACTAGTCGTTTTTTTAATTAACCGGAAGGGTACATTTTAACCCTTTCCCAAACGATAGAATTTTAGGGTCATCCAATTTGAAAGATGCTTTAACTGACAAAATATGTGTTGATAAAGATATTGTTTGTGTACAATATTGCACATAAAATATTGAGACAAAAGGAGAAACTGCTGGTTAACGTGCACGAAAAACACGCATGCTATTTAAGATTAGTAAAAGTTAGATACATCATTTCCTACACAGCCCAGAACATAGGAAAACAGAAAAGATTACCAAAACAAAGTAACACGGATACGCGAGAGAGCTTGGAATGATCAAATTTGGCAGGTCAATTATAGTGGTATGTTGTCAATAATGTTTTTGACCTTTCTTTCGTTATGGTGGCTTTGCCAATAGTTTTCATGTAGTCCTCCCAATTCTGCCTAAAGAAGGCTGTTCTAGGAATTTCTAAGAACCGGAGGTCGATATGTTTATAAGGCGCTAACAAAGCCGATCACCATAGTATACCCTTTCGGACCTTTAGATTGTTAGTTTAAACTGTATTCTACATGAAAAATATTAATGTCACAATTTGTTCGACCGGGAGCAAAACTACCCATTTTCCGACCATTTCCAGGCATATCTGGAAACCATTCTTGTCAGCAATGTCATTCATGTGTCATTAATTTATAGGTACTCGTCGCATATAAGCTTCAACCCACGTGCAAAGCATTCATTATCATTAAAACGTTTAATCTTAACCACACCAAGCATAATCGGTTGGGTTGAAGAGGATTCAGACAACCTTCCATAGCGCAACAATTTAGACGATCTGTATCATGTTGTCACTCATAAATGGAAAAAAATCTCAAGAAAATACACCATTATCTGTGACAGAATCGTAAGTTCAGCAATGACAAGCCATGATGAATATTGTTTGGAGAAAATAAGTCATTTGCCCCTGTTTCTTACTTTTCATTTTTAGGGGTGTTTATCTGATGCCATTGTTTTGATAATTATGTGTAGTGGACTCACGCTATCGTGAGCGATTCACGATATGCCCAGTATCTACCCAAAGGTGAGACAAAGTAATGAGATAAACTTGTTGCTTTGTTAAAAAGGTCACGGTCTATTGCGTTTGAGGTAAAACCCTACTGTTTACGATTATACATTGGGTCCGAAAATGCTTACAATATCGCGTTTTAGTTATTATAAGAAGCTTTTGAAATTTTGTGTAAATTATGATAAATGAATATGTCAGCTGGTGATATTAAAATGATTATGTTTTGATCATAGTTGTAGTCTGTACTACCCAAAATATGAGGTGGCCAATTAGAACTTTTGAGTAGTGTAGATCTGTGTATAGAGTACAGTGCAAATGCTCTGCTGAGTAAGATATCGCGGCTTTCATTTTAAATACATTAATTTGTTTCATCCTTTATTAAATCAACAAAAGGTGCAACTGACGACGAAACCATTGTTTAATCGAAACAAGAAAACGAAATTGGTAATCACATGGCATTAATTGAATTGGGTAATTAAATTAATAATGATTGTTTATAGAGACA
Organism: Fragum sueziense; assembly: GCA_963680895.1. Taxonomy (NCBI): domain Eukaryota; kingdom Metazoa; phylum Mollusca; class Bivalvia; order Cardiida; family Cardiidae; genus Fragum; species Fragum sueziense. The sequence goes on along the minus strand of OY804594.1, from coordinate 32,597,289 downwards.
AATCAGTTGTCTTGAAATGGCCATCAAATCAATTTAAAGTCTGAGAAGGGGTTTTTTGTTGATAAAGCCCCTTTCGTATGTCCGATACCGATATTATGAAATTAGCCGTTACACGTCGAATTAAAAAGAAAGAATGAAATATAATATTTCGTTCATGTACAACCCTGCTAAATTAATCAGAGACGTCCAATTATAGTGCTCTCAGCACTTTGATTTAAGTTGTTCTTAATAAGCGAAAAACGCACCTTTAAAGTTGAGACAGAAAGGACAAATTCCATATATATCTGAGCTGCTGTCGACATCAATTAGTATGATTGTAACACAAAAATATATTTTCTCATAAACGGCACATTATTTTGGCTTGGAATTTTCAGAATTTTCTTGAGAATTTATGCTCTTTCAAAGGAAATTAAGGTACAATTTACGAAAAAATGTCTAAGAAATGTCACTTTAAGATATTCTTATAATTGCAGGGCAAACACCCAGATTATGGTGTGGCGAAAACTCAAACCCGCCTGGCGTGTTCATGTCGACTGTAGTTCGCATTAACCCGTTTAAGGACATTCCTATTTTAGGAGACTGGATCTTTGAAAATGCTCATACTCTTTATGCATTCTTTATGATAGAGCCTTCATCTCAAATTAATGATGGATTTACGGTTGATATCAAAGAAAACATATTACAAATTGACCGACGAGTACAGAAATTTAAAGAGATCATAATTAGTGTAGCAGATACATTCGGACATGTTTTAAATAATTTTACAATGGAAATAGTTTCTAATATTGAAAGGAAGCTCAATAGGATTGAAATGTTGTCAGAAAGAAATTCTGATACAAATAATAGCTTTATGAATACAATAGACATTGTTACCAACATATGGGAACTTTACTCCGAGATTGACAAGTCGATTGACGACATCTTCGATGAAGTAGAATTCCTTATTGATGTTTCAACGGATAATTTCTCTGTATTGCTAGAAAACGAAAGAAATCACATCCAGGCTAGTGTTAAAGCTGCAGTACAGAAGCTAAGAGACCAACTTTCACTTGCAGCCACACGAAATAAAGGATTTGGATTGAAATACACAACTTCAATAAAGGTTTTTGGATTTAAGTTCTTTGGATTAGACATTGAATTTGTTTATTCAATAGACGAAATCGGTAAATGTTCTCGATTCGAGAAGGTATATAAACTGTTGGATGGCGAAAGAGCAGCGCGATTTCTTGGCACGTTCTCTCGATATCAAAAACTAGGCCCTTTCCTAACTGCCGATGTCGGACTTGGCGTAGGCGGAGCTTTTGGTGTAGATAGTAGGAAGGTTATTCTCCAAGTAACCGCTTACGTTAATATGCTTGGAATAAGTATCACCGGAGATGTTTTCATCAATGAAAGAGGTCTATATTTTTTCATGGAAGGAAACTTATGGAACATTTTCCTCGTGCAAGTTGATGTGTCTGCAGAAAGAGCGGATGACTGGTACAAACTTTTGTTCAAATTGGAAGGACGATTTGTGGCGAAGGCTAGAAAGCGAAGACAGACTCAAACAGTGAGTACATCATTCCAGTCAAGTTATCTAGATGCCCTTAATAAAGTAGTAACAATGATTTCAGATGAAGCTGACACAAGGATTACACAAGCCCAAGAAGCTCTCGAATCGGCAAAGAAAGGACTGAGTAAAGCTCAGGGTTGGCTTGATGAAAAGAAAGAGGACCTCAGAAAAGCGAATAGTGCGTTTGACGATGCTATTGAAAACCTTGAGGCTGCTAAAGGTGTGTTTGAAAAAGCAAAACGGTCATTTGATAACGCACTTGAAGAATTAAATACTGCTCAACGGAATGTGGATAACTTATGCAGAATTAAGAAATGTCGAAAAATTTGTATACCTGGTATAAAGTGCGGAACATGTCAGAAGAAATTAGGATTCATCCGGATTTCTTACCCATGCTGCAGTTTTACAAACTGTATGATAAGTTTTCCAGACCCAATTTGTTTTGGCAAAAACTTAATCTGTGAAGGTATAAGGCAATTAGCATACGCTGCTCTAGAGGCTGCCAAAATATTTGTCAAGGTACCAATGATTGCATTTTATGCTGCTAAAGATATTTTATCAATGGCGCAGTTTATTGTGGATAAATCACGCGTAGCTGTTGACTTGGCTGAAGGAGTTCTGGACCTTGCTAATTTAGGGCTAGAAGGAGCCAAAGGAGTTTTAGATGTTGCAAAGGGTTCTCTGGAAGCTGTCAAAGTAGTTGTTGGCGCTGCAGCTAGGGTTCTTGAATTCGTTACAGAATACGGCGTGAAAAATGTAATCGATGTTAGAAATTGTGGGTTTAGTGTTGAACTCTCAACAACAGACTTACCGGTATTCGACGTGTCCTGTGAAGTGAATGCATTCAAACTTGGATGGAAGGTAATCAGGATGCGAATCAACTTCAAAAACGCTTTCCAAACAATTTGGCAGGCCGCTAAAGCAACGATTAAGTCTATAATGAAATCATTTGGAAGAGTTCTAAGTAAGAGAAGCATAGACGAGATAAGGTATAAAACAGCAGCGAATATGCAAAAATTACTTAGACATCTTAGGGACGTTGGATCAGAAAACTTAAACGAAACCGACTTTGAAAATTTCCTGAACGAAACAATAGATGTTTTGTCTGAGACAGTAGGATTCAATTTGACTACTGCTGATGATTATGACAATCGTGTATTGCTCTTTAAGGATAAATGTACAAGAATAAGAAATGTCCTCGACTTCTTCAATACCACCTTTGGGGTTCTACATGAAATCGCAACGGAATCTGTAACAACTTTCGAGGAAATAGATGAACTAAAGCTTGTATTAGATGATATGAATTCGACAAATATAGCAGAAAACATGACACTAGAAGATGCAGAAATCAGCGAGGAATATGCAATGAACGACTACAATATATCAAGGGACGAACTTGAGCAAGCATTCATGGATGCCAAAAACTCTTTCATGAATGACCCGATGCTTCTAGAAATTTCAAAATCTGCAGAATTCTCAAAGAATATTCTTGAGTCAGAATTAAAATCCGTAGAATCTGTTAACATTATAAGTCAATGGATTCTGGCGATGGAAAACGTGACAAGTTATTATTTTGATGAAACTGAATGTGTAGATGTTCGGGACTGTATTTTCCATTCCGTCACTATTCTGTATGATATTTATACAGCTGAATCACTACCAAATCTGGATATAACACACAGAACCATTTCAGACATTGAAGATAACATACTAGAACTTTTTCAGAACACATCGGGTGACGCAAGATCTATTTACAACACATCCGCGAGAATATCAAACAACATAAAATCCTTGACGTCGACAAACCTGTTCTGTTCGGAGGCCCCGGCGTTTAGATATAACCTGGAGAATGTGACAGTCATACAAGGCCAGGTAGCAAAAGTCACTTGCTCTGTGACAGCAGATCCAGAACCTATTTACTGGTGGTACAAAGACAACATGATTCTACACGTACAGGCGACCGATACACTCGTTATCATGAACGTGTCCAAGACTGATGAAGGCGTGTATTATTGTATGGCGGGAAACGTAGTGGCGAATATATCGTCTAACGACGCTCACCTGATCGTTGAAGGTATTGCTTTCTTTTACTTTTAAATTGAGATTGGATCTTGACAAGGGGCGATTTGAATACCGTATATTTGATAAAGCATTAATCTAGACCAACTTGTTCATGCGAAGTCTTACCAGGATCCATGGGACGATATAATAGCCTTTAGGTGCAACATGTTATGGACGAATATTTAGAGAAGATAATGGGTCTTGATCAGACTGTGTGTACACGCAATTTCATTAAGATTGACGTAAGTCTCAAATGCCCAAACCCGTTCTCATTCGTTTTATTTTAAAATCTCAAATCTAAATAAAGTTGAGTTTTGTCTTCTGTAAGTATGTCCCAATTCGGACCAGTCTAAAATTTGCTGTGAAAGTACTCTGGACAGACAACAATAATTAAAAGCTTTAAAAGCCAAACGAACATCTAATGAAATCAGGTATTTAATAATTTGGTTATACAAAGTTTATACAGTCGGGCCGTGTTGTTTTCCTGGGCACTTTTATAAGGAATCATTCGGTCAATGTGAGTAATGTGTCTTGTACCGTTTCAGATCAAGGATGTGAAAAGACAGAAGAGGACAAAATAGGTAAGGATTTCAGATTAGCATTCCACTGTTCTACTCAGCCTAAAAAGCTGTAGGGGTCCATTACGCTTTCGAGTAAATCAGGCTGATGTCACTACAGATTCAAAAGTACCAGAAAACTAACTTCTTTAAAAATGGTCATCAGGCAAATAGGTTGGTTTTTACTTGTTTTGCTCAAAACAGAAAAAGCATCTTTTTGAATTATACTGAAAACAATGAGTTTAGCAAGTTTTTCAAACTATGAAATAGGAAGAATAACATCGACACATACAAGAATTTCATATACCACAAAGTTACCCGAACGACCGAGATTGTGTGTATCACTTAATTCGCACATGTGTGTTTTCATTACGCCGCGTTATTCAATCGAGCGTTTAGTGCGTATAGCACGTGTAGCACCACTTCGAGACCGAAAAAATTGTTCGAACACGTTTCATAGCTTTGCATGTGTGTTGGAACAACGAGAACCGCTTCAATAATTCTCAAGATTATCAGTGTACGCCGTCCAGTACGTTAGAACGACGTCAATATGCTCTTGTTTTGTTGGATGCAGACATGGGGGCTAAGACGTTGAAATACGATAAAACCATAAAAAAGTGTTAAAAAAAAGAAATACGATAAAACGTACATGAATCTACAATCAGTCGTCTGAGGGCTAGATTTCAACAGACTGGAAGTATCTCTGACAGACAGCGATCTCGTAGACCCCGAAAATCGACACCAAAGGAGGACCGATACATCATCACGGCGTTACGACGAAACCGCTTCATGTCTGGCAATGTTATAGCTGCTCGTCTCCAGAGTGCAACGGGCTTAAGGATTTCCGCAAATACTGTACGGAATAGACTTCGTAGCGCTAGATTACGTGCTCGTCGTCCTTTTGTTGGGTTGCCGTTGACGCACCGTCATCGTGAAAAACGTCTCCGATGGGCTCGAATACACAGACGCTGGACACAACAACTATGGAACCAAGTTCTTTTTCAGCGACGAGGCGAGGTTTAGCGTTTCATTCTCTGATGGCAGAGTTCATTTATTGCGCCGATTAGGTGAGCGTTATGATCATGCTATTGTCAGAACACACGACCGATAAGGAGGTGGAAGCGTTATGGTTTGGTGCGGTATTTGTTACGGAGGCAAGACTCGCCTTATAACTACTCCTGGGACCCTGACAGCAGCAAGATACTGTGACGAAGTGTTAGTGTCTTTTGTTGTACCGTTTATACAGGGAGGCGACGCAAACATTTCCCAACAGGATAATGCCCGACCACACGTAGCAAGGCAATCCAGAGATGTTTTACAACGTAACAACATAAACTTTCTATAATGACCTGCTAAATCCACGGATATTGCACCAATCGAACATTTGTGGGACGTTTTAGGAAGACGAGTCCGTGGGCGTCATAACGTCACAAACGTACGTGAGGCCTTGCACCAGGAATGTTAGCGGATACCTATACACAGTGTAAGGAATCTAATTCGAAGCATGAGAAGGGATGTGTTGCTGTTATCAGAGCTCTTGTGGGACACACAAGATACTGACATTTTTGTGACTTTAAAGCACCGAGGCAATAGCTGTCAAAAAACCTGCCAATTTGCCAAAAAGGGGTTTGTAGTATTAAATTATGAGCAAAAAGATGCAGAAAGACCGTATTTCAAGCTAGTAACCATGCGCTGTTTACCCACAATAAGTGCATGTATATTGACATTCTAACTTTCCAAGGCGCTGAAAAGTTTGCTGGGTGTTTACAATTGTGCCTATATATAAATTTATATATTATGTATTTCGGGTACCTGCAAAAGCCGTAAATATTCGTTTATAGTCGGTGATCATATGATACAAAGGTATCTAATAAAAGTGACACGTTACGCTAAAGGGGACCTTACGGGAAGCTCATAAAACAAAATTTTGAGCAACTACTCATACTAAGCAGACGTAAACTAGATGTCGCATTTAGAAAATGAACACATAATTAGATAGAGAAATTATTCAAGGCACAGAAAATTACCTACGAGTTATGAGTTTCGAATCTTGTCAGTCTGCGCAGTCCGCACAGGCTGGATATTGTCTATACTTTTATACTTTGCAGAAGGTTCCTCTGTAGTGCGACGGGTAAAATTTTTTAAACATTCCGATTTTCACGGGAATTCAGCACGTGCCTGGTTACGAATAAATGTTCAACTCTTTCCCAAAATGACAAAAAACAAAACTCTTCTTAATTGAAATCGTTTGGAGATTGCATAACTAATGACATTAAAAATGTTAATTATTTACGATATGACATAGAAAATATTTAGGTAACAAGAGAGACTGCTAACAATTAGCATTCCTTTCTTTTGTCTCAATGTTTCCTGTGTTTTTGCAAAAAGGAAGTCCAAAGCAGGTCTTGTATGGGCAAGGGTTAACCAGCTGAAGTCATTTTAATAGTCATGCCTCACTCTTTCCCAAACGGCAATAAGTTGAATATTCTATTTTAAAAGTTTTAAACACGACAAACTATGCATGTTGAGGTAAGATTTGTTGAATTAAATAAAACTGAGAAAATATCTAAGCAACTGGGGAATTGCTTGTTATCAAGATTTTCTCCTATTACCTCAATGTGTTCTCAATCCCTTCTAATGATGACATCAAAACAATGTTATAATTGGGAAAAGGTCAGTTAGATTCTGCTTGACACGTCATACTAAAAGCGTGCTTCTATAAAGTCAACGGAAGACCATATATCGAGAGACAAATCACATTTAGCAAGCGCCAACGATATCCGAATTTAGATAATAATATATAGTGTGATAGGAATGACATCTAAATCCAGAGTATCAACTTAGTGTCAACAGTCTCGATCCTGATCAGTCTGTGGTTTCCTCACAGACTATTTAGGGTTGCTTCACACTTCCCAAAAGGTCCCTTTTAAAGAAACATATCACATTTTTAAATTTTTACTGTTTATTCTCTGACGTCATTCCACTCGATTTAAAAATAGATTCCATAGACGCTCGCTTTTAACCGTTCAGGGTTCTGATAATTCAGACTCGTGGATAATTCAGACTCAAATGGTTTTATGCAGTTGGAAAAGGTTTTGTTCATATCATCAGATAATAAGAACTCGGTAACAGAAAAACTTCAATCGTGATAGCTATTGGGACTTTAAGGTAATGAGCCCCAACAATGTTCTAACATACGCTTTGCTGGTTTATTGAATGAAGTTCTTCCTTAGTTGTGGCGTTTTTGTTACAAAACATTTTATTGTATTACTTTTTACTTGTATTGTGTCTGAAGGAATTGCATTCTTAAAGAAAATATTAAAAAAAAACTAAAACTCGCTAAATTTTTTGTTCATAGTCTATTATGCATGGAAAAAATTATAGAGAACTATGAAAAAATGCCCAAAATGAACATATACTACGCAAAAAAAGTTTAGCACACTCGGCGAATATTTTTTCCTAGTCAAAAACTATTCCCAAATCCTTAAAAAGAAAACACTATCGTGTTTGAAAATTCAATTTTCTGGCGCTTCCTAAAAACATTGTTTCAAAATTCTTAAGCGTTAATTAGATATCTTACGTTAAAGTGCACATGGGTCAGATATCGAAAGTCAAGCAAATTTCAATGACGCGAACGTCCAGCATAAGCAGCTAGGACCGCCATTCAATGTCTTTGCATGTTGCAGACAAGCTTCCTGACCACACAGAAAGGAATTTTGCCCATTCAAACTGCAGATGACGCTCAATGCCATTGATGTTACAGTCATTAGCATCACGTTCTTTATGTGTTCTTTTACTGGTGATTAAGTAGTTCAGGCGTAGATCTTTCTGTATGTTCCTTGGAGTAAGTGGGCGGTGATTATCTTATTGAAATATCACAACGTTGCGTCGTTGTAAGACGGTTCAGTGACAGGTTGGATAATTTCATTGCAGTACCCTTATACCGTTTGGTTGCCATTAACTGAAATGAGGTCTGTTTAACTGTTTCCATCTATTCCTGCCAAAAAACCACGCTGCACTCGGCGTAACAGTCTCAATGATGACGTTATTGGTATCCAGCCTTACGCATCTTCTCCAACCACAAATCCTGCCGTCAAATGATATTCGTCCGGACATCAGTCCAATGTCTCCTGAATCATTATCGATGTGTCCATACCCACTGACGCCTTGCCTGTCGATGCTTAATGTTATTAGCGTAAGATCGGAGGACCATAATGCAAGTTGTGCGGAACCTGTTCCGGACAGTCTGGTCACTAACGGTATACCCTGTGGCGTCCTGGAGGAGTAGCACTAAATTCTTACTAGACAGGAATTCAATACGTCGTCAGGACGTTGCTGTAAAACGATCCTCCCTGAACGTCGTTTTACACGGTCTGCAAGATTTAGGTCGGTCGTTGGTGGCTAAAGTTACATAAACCAAGTGCCGTAGGCGCGTAATTGTCAATTCGAGCCGATTGAAATGCAAAGCGACATCTCTAACAGACATACCTGCTTGGAGCATGCAGTGAGCTCTCTGACGTCGAACTTACGTCATCATTTTTCGCCTTCCCATAATCGATTTCAAAGAACTTGTAACAGGTAAATTGATTCTGCTAACAGATCTGTGTAATCGTGTGTTTTAGGACAAGCTAGACATTATCGATATCACTGCATACGTGCCGCACGTGACTTTTGCTAATCTGGACTTTGTCCAATACACTGAATGTTTTACTCTACACGTGCACTGTATTCGTAATGGTTGCCGATCGGGACAACTGAACAGCACAAAGCAATGTTCATTTGATTATCATAAACTGAAAAAATAATGTGTTAAAAAACGCGCTAAACATTTTTGCGCTCAGTATATTTTTATTATCCCACAATTTTGTCCTGTACAGTTATTTGTATCTATACATACAATATGCGTTTGATGTTCATTAAGATACTTTGCCACTGCAGCTCCAAATTATTCTGTGAAGAACCATGTTTTTCCCTCGTATTGCTAGCTCCATTGGCTATGGGTCATTGTCTGTATTGTTAGTGGCTAAATTTACCGTTGTGCGCGCGATTACACCTGATAACTGTAAGCCCGCTGACAACCTACTCGTACGTGTCACATCAATCTGATTAAAATCAGATTTTTCTTTTCATTTCATAATGTGACATATGGTAACCACCCAATTTGGGCTATCTTGTATGACCTTGGAAAGTCCAGTTTTCTAATTTTGCGCAAACCGGTCTAAACGGTTGTTGCAAACGCAGGTCGATTATACCTAGCAAGAAAACCAAAATGGCTCTGGTTAATAAACATGCATTTCACACCGTTTTGAAAAAAAATGTTTTACCTCACTGCTACGAACTTCATACAGCTGGGTAGACTGAGACGTTGAGAATTACCTTAGACGGATTTTCTGAAATTCTACCACCGAGTAGGCAGTTTTAAGCACAAGTATACTGACCACACAAAGTAACGCAACATTTTCAAATTTCAATATTTCTGTTTTAAACAAATCAGGATCTTAAATGTTACTTTCTATAGTTCGCAAGGAAGGTTTATGATAATTATTTTTGGTACTTTTTTAATTTTCCAACGAACATGTCAGAATTACATCACTTTATTATTTACGTTAAAAACGTCCTAAGGTCTTGCAAGTTAAAAAAAACCTAAAAGATTTTCTTCAATTTCAAGGTTGCGGTACCATTTTATAGCAAACGCCAGTGTGCATGATCGATCCAGATCATCGACTGGACCAGTTACTATCAGTCGGTAGGGTATTAGCCAAGGGGCCCGTAACATCGGAACAGATTCCTAATAGCAGCAGATTCCACGTAAATGAACATTGGCAGACACGGATAAGCAATCACAAGTGAATGATTCAACCAGAAGCAAACCGTTTGATATCGGTTATTGACTAAATTTTGGGATAAATTTCGCTATTTAAGACAACTTATCCATCCAAAAACGGTCTTATCCAGTTTTAAAGATGCAGGCCTGTGCTAAGGATGTTCGCATAAAGTCATGGAACTCACCCTAATGCCCAGACAGATTTGCTCTGATAGTGGAGCGGGATACTGTAAAAATATTTCAAACTATGATACAAGCATGAAATTTGCACCATATATTCTTCAGATCTTACAGATTTCAAAACGATTTCTGGCCACTTAAATTTCCGCAATTTTCAAGATGGCCACCGAAATCCAAAATGGCCGCAACTTTTGAATAGGGTATACTCAGGAAATCGGTCATATCTTCGCTTCTGGTGAACATAAAACGGCAAAATTGGTATCAAATTAAAGCTTAGTTAATTTCTAGTTGTATGGTAAATCCAGTATGCAAATTATCTCATTAGCATATTATGAATATGAATGAGATATGTTCCTATAAATGATCTTACAGCAAAAAAATCGGTAAAAATAAAGAAAATATCAAAATTTGAATGTTGCAATTTATAATTAGTGATGTATAACATTTGCTTTGACCTTGTCATACTATTAAGTATCATTAAAAGATGGCAGCTGAATAGCCATTTTCAAGATAGCCATCATAAAACAAAATGACCCCCATTTTAAAAGAGGGTGCGGCCTTATGAATAGTAAATTCGTCATATCCTCGCTTCTGATGGACATAAAACACAAAAATTGTACATTAAAGTTTAGTTAATTTTGAGCTATGTGGTAAATGCAATAATTATGTTAATTATCTCATCAGCAAAATAGATAATTATGTATGAATATTACTGAGATAAATAGAGGTAATATATTTAATCTTATCAATGTTTTCGTTCAAGCAAATCCATTGAAATGGAATAAAAATAATACCGGTAGTCAAAATTTGAAATTTGCAGTTTAGAGAGTGTCACGTAACAATTGTTTTAAAATACCTAGTCATACTATAATGTACCATATCAAGATGTCCAATATGCCAATAATATCATCAGCACATGTTTAAATATAAATGATTTATTTTTATCAATGTTTTTATAGCAATAATTCAGTTAAATTTTAAAAGGAAATCATAATTTGAATGTTGCAGTTTATACTTAACGGATATGAAAACTTTATATAAACTTAATATCTGTGCATTTTTTCTACTGTAAAACTTACTATGAAAATATTGACGCCATGTCAATACACAATGTAATAATGATCAAGTATCTTTTAAAGATAAATCATATGACTAATTACCGATACTAACTTGCAGAAAATGCAAATAGGTAAAAATATACAAACAGGTCTGGTCAACCTGCTGGGGTAGATTCTAATCAGTGGATTTTTTACATATCAAATTTTGTCATTCTTAAGACGGGTATGGGAATCAGATTTTAAGAAATTATATATAACTTAGAAATTATTGGTATTGGGACATCTTATAGTTTGGTGTCGAACGTAAGAATAAACGGACTATGTTGAAGGGATTTTTTCAAGAGCACGAGATCACTATTTGTGTCATTCTAAGTCAATATTCACCTCTTCGTTGAGTTGACATTAGGTTTTATAAAGTAATCAAGGTTTAAAGTTGCCGACTGAATAATGAATTAGACCACAAACATCCCTGAATTATTTGCATCAAAATCTTACATGAACAAAGAGATGTGCATGGAAAGCTTGACCGATACCACCTGTAGTTCCCAGTGCAATAAGACTATTTGCAACAACAGTTTTAATATGTCTGCCGCATTTAGCTATATCTGCAAGTGTTGAGCATTTAGGTATCCAGACAGGATTCAGACGGAGACAGTAACTGCTGTTGTGATACTTTTGATTGACCCTCTTAATGCATGTCCTACTTGAAAATCAGCTTTCCTGACATGACCAGTAACCTCATCTCTAGTTGAGATAATAGCATCTTATGCTCTTTGCTGTCTACCAAATAAATCAAAGCATGCGTCATCCACTTTACAACATGTGCTCGACCGATCGTACATGATAACCACATATGTCCATTTGCTATTGTGATACATTTTCTTTGGTCGTGCTCAGGTTACGGAAAGCTTCGTCAAACAAATATCATGCTTGCCGTGCTGACTTTTTGCCCTTGTGAACAAATGTGTAGACAGTAGGTCCTATCACATCTAGGGAAGCATGGAAGAAAGGCAGTGTCATAACGGGAACCAACAGACTTGCAAATGACATTAATCGGTATCCATCAAAAGTTGTTTCCATAAGGCGTCAACACTCAGATCAATGTTGGCTGCTTTAACTAGAAGAACAACATCGTTGTCAGCAATTACTGTAATGATAATGACAATTGACATTCTACCTAAGATGCATGGTTTGCATGCTTTGCGTGAACAAGTATGCGAGAATCTGACTCTTCTTGATCACACAGAGTTAATAGATCATTCTTGTAGATGTTCTTATTACATTGAACGTCATCTCCTTTTGTTAGCAGTATCTGTGCAGTGGTTTGAGAAAGAAGCTGTTCAATAATTTGAGAGTTCTGCTATTTAAAACTACTTTAAACCAACACCAGATTAATGTTCTGACTGGTAAAATTACCTTTCAGACTATCTCGACGACATATATCGAATGAAATATTTCCAAGCACATGACTCAGTATGAGGTGCAGTCACATCTGTGGTATAATCATCAAATGTTTTTTCCTGTCCTGGATGTATTTAAATTTATCATAACTACTCCATCAATTATAATAGCGTCTGCATGCGGTTGTTCATATGTCATATCAATACCACGCCAAAGAATTATTGAAGTAGCTGTGACTACTCAAGAGTAAAGCATGTCATTTGGAAGAATATTTCCGAATCACATTTTTGGCTTTGAAATGGATTAATAAATCTGGAAAATAATTGATAATCATCTTTTAATCTATTCAGCTTATTATTAGCTGGTTTCATTTTTGACTGAAAAAGACTCATTTAAGGTATCTAAACCCTCAAAAGCACAAAAGACCTAGATACGAATTTTAAAAAGTGCCAGTAATTCCTAAAATGTGTTACATTTCCACTCAAAATACAAACATAAGCATTTTGAACGGTTTAGAATTTTGAATTAATGCATACTAATGGAAATATTTGACAAAAATGTTCAAAATTACCTTTCTTCCATATGAATATAGAGTAAAATAACATTCGTAAATTATTTTCTTCTTGATTTGATTTGATTTATTGGGTTTTACGCCGTTTTCAACTACTAAGGTAATATCGCGGCGGCTGGAGCACCTAACCATGGATTCCTGGCGTTTCTCATACCAGTACTACCACAACACCGTTAAGCCTCCAGCTTCTCCCCCACATAGGTTCACGATATCAAACCATTGATGGGTGACATTTTTGTCAGTACGGGTATTAGCCGCGGCCGGGTATCTAACCCGTGACCTCTCGAATGAGAGGCAGATGCGCTACTAACTGCGCCCTGGCCGCGGCCATTTTCTTCTTGAAGCATAATCTTGAAATCCCACACAGTGAATCAACTCATTTGAAGTGTATTTACAAGTGTGTGTGTGTAATTTTATGCATTTCGTATGGCTAGAAAGTGGTGATTTTTTAGGGTCTGTGAACCTTAACAAAGGCTTCTTGTGCATGGATCATGTCCTTTAGGAACTTTTAATATTGTTTTTGTCATCTGGTAACTAACTGCTGCATGGTTTCTGTAATGAAACGTTCTGCTACTTCTTTTGTATCAAACGCATACATGTCAGCTGATTCCTCTTTTAAAAAGATTCCAAAAATCAACAATGGTACATTTCAAGTTTAATGAATTTGCTCAAGATATCCTTCAAAAAATAAAACATGACCCCATGATGTTTATTACTCCTTCTAGATTGCTACCTTCCCGCAAAACTTGAAAATCGTGAACCACTCTACTTATTTCAGTTCCAGCCACCATCCACCGTGTAAAAATAGCACCTCCTTCACTTAACTGCGATATCTTGCTTATTAACAGCAATAAAAAAATGATTTTTCAGTCTTACAAACAGCAAAACGGCCTCTTCAAAATTTTATGAATACACCAGGATGCAATTTCTCCAGGACAAGCATGTCCTGTAGATGGACTGGTAGCCATCGGGTATAATTGACTATAAGATTATAATTGACTCATATTTTGTGGTACTAAACACATTGATTACATAAGATAATATCCATATAATTGTTTGAAATACTAAAAGATCTGGTGGTCAAGAATGATTTAGTATGATAAAAAAAAACAATTCTATGATAGTTAACATTTTCGATATTATAATTGACCCTATCTTATAGAATAGTTGACTTTCACGGCTCTTACTGACAATTTTTGGGATTAAAAATGAGTTACTCACCATGCGCGGATCCAGAGGGGGGGTCAGGGGGTCATGACCCCCCTGGAATTGGCTGAAAATTGAATTTTGACTATATAACTTCTTAATAAAAGCCATCATTTGGGCTTTGACCCCCCCTGGAAAAAAATCCTGGATCCGCCCTTGCTCACTAATATTCATTAGTATGCAAATTACTTGATTTGCAAATTTGGACTCAAGAAAAATGACATTGACTCAGATTCAATTTGGAGCTAAATATGTTTGAGGGATCTCGTGAGAAAACCTGCCTTAATGACATGACGTGACGTCGCCGTAAAAGCCGATTAAAGTTAGGTCAACGTCGCGCAATTTGACGCGCAAAATCACGACACGAATCTTGTTCCTATCAAATTACAATACGGTATTTCTTTGATCTACAAATTACGTGTTTTATGAATAGGTTGATATTATGTGACAACTATTGGAATGTATTCAAAAGCCGAAAACTGTATTAAAACTGAAAATTACCTCTTCTTTCCGGGGTAGGCGACAGTCTTCGATGCATCGCAACCGTGCAATTTTAGAATTAAGAGATGTGGACTACACTTAGATCTCTCTGATTAAAGAATAAAATAACACATGTATAGATCTACAAAGTAAGCTTGCGTAGCTAGGGTGTTGATGATTCACCATTTATAGTCCAAATTTGGCTTTAAAAACAAACAAACAAACCTAGATCTACCTGTCAGAATAGATATTTCCTAGTTGCAAATTGCAATAAAAGATTCTCCGAAACGAATCTTGATCTGGATTTCACAAATCAGTACATCATCAAGTTTGTGGCTACGACATCGTAGCTAGAAATTCCATAAGCATTTTGAATAATTTCTAATAATCATCCATTACTGATATTTCCACATGGATACACAAAAAGTAAAGTAAAGATGACGTCACATCAATTTTGACCAGAAACACCAGTTTACACTCAGGGGATAGTTATGAATATCTTAAAGGGCAAGGGCCGAGTTAAAGATCTCTAGATTTAACAAGAAGGAATAGAAAAAAAATGTTTCACACAAATGTTTTTCTGGTATCATTGCTTACTCAGTTGATATAGAATAACTACGATGTTCTCGATTTTCCTTCACACTTCCCACATCAAAGAAAACTTAGAGTGGTCCAATGTCAATGTTGATGCAAAAATCAAAACATTTTTTCATTGTTTTATTGAAAATAGAGTTTCTTCAATGCTTAGCAAATAACACTTGAAGGAAAAGAAAAAAATGCTTGTTAATTAAGACTTCTAAACCAATATCGTAAAGAGTTGTCAAAACAGGAACATGTTTTGAATGGGGTTGAAAGACCGACATCAAAACGTTGACTGTTGCTGCTCCAGTGTAGAAAAAGAGTTCCACTTTTTTGTTGGCGAATATCAAAAATTGACATAACAACGTCACTGCATTAATAAGTGCTGCTTGTAGATTTATGTTTTTCAACCAAAAATGGAAATTGAAAACAAATGTTGAAGGATAAGGAGAAATGCTGGTTAGTGGCATTTTCTTCATTTCCATTACTGTTCTCTAAAACATTGCTCTAATGGTTGCGAAAATCATTCATGTGAATGAAAGTCAGTGTTGAACAGCAAAACGGTTAGTAGTTTCTTTTGATCTTTCAAAACTATCATAAACTATCCCATGGATTTGGTTTGACAGTTGTACATGTAGGCTATGTGTGACGTATGTGTGACGCCATTTTATCCAGACCTGCACATGGATGTTTTCAAACCCTTTCCCACACTGCACAAATTTAGGGTGGTCTTATTCAAAAGTTGTTGCAGACAACAAATGAATGCTTTTTTAAAACAAAACATTTGTGTACAATTAAGATCTAAGAAAAAAAATATCAAGGCAAAAGGAAAAATACTTTTGTTTCGGATATTTTCCAAAACCATTCTGTTAGGAATGTCAAAATCAGGCCTTGTTTTGGACAAGGTTAACACAATTGGATTTTCAATGCTGTTGAAGAGATTGGGCTTGTTGTTCAATCCCGGATTGTAAGTTAGATTCTCTTTCAAATGACAGTTTGAAATTTTTATCTCTTTATGCCTATATAGGATGTTTCATAATCACAGCTTAGGCCTACATCTATGTCTAGGCCTATAAAACAGTAGCTTCACAGGCCAAAATATTTGAAAAGTAATTAAGCAAATGTCGGATCTCATGAAACTGTAGATTAGTCTAATTGCATAATTTAAAAAAAGTGCAGTTCAAGATGCGTCACTTATTCATGTTTCATCCTTTTCATAAATAGCATTATCCTGAACTGAAATTGAAAGCCTTATTATCATTTGTTTCTGAAAATGATTTCCGACCGCACACTTCTAAGATTTACGCCTAACTTCAATCTAAATATTAAATCCTTTCCGAAACAACACTCTTTAAGCTGATCCAAACTGAAGGCAGTTGCAGACGAAAAACTAAATGCTTAAACTGTAGGGATCTCCAGAATGTAGCAGAGAACGTTGTTATCTTTTCCTGCAAGATTTTCTACAACCAACAAGTATTTCAATATTATACATGTCGTGGGATCGTCACAAAGTGTCATAGCTTAGAAATGTAAAAAAAATAATAATAATAAACAACCGCAGAGTTTTTTGAGATATATTTTGTCTCTAAATGTTTTTTGACTTGATTGGTTGATCACTGTGATGAACGACATTTGTCAAGTCAAAGAATACGGCGGCGATCACTTCGTTTTTGACAATCCAGATAGATTTTCAATGGTCGAGCGTTAAAGGCAAAAAGAAGAAAACAAATCTGTACTGTCATGACAGTATAGAGTGGTAGATGTTGTAGGCCCTATTGTTATTATATTTATTCCAGAGTCATGGAGGCGACACATTGTAGGCCTACGTCTTAAAAATGAACGTCATTGACGTCATGTTTACAAGTGTGTTCGACAACGTTATCATAGGTTATCGTTTAATATCAATTATTGCCTAAAATGTGTGTTTTCAGTCTGTTATTGGCATTGGATAACAAGCAAAAATCAGTCTGATATTGTCAAAAACGGTCGTTATTCAGTAAATTCACGTGCATTATCGGACCGATTTTGCATTCACATATCCTCGATCGGGGATTTGTTGTGAGTGCTTCAGAAAATGGAAAATAAAGCCGAAATTTTGTCATTTCCCTTTTCCGTGATGTAAATTCTTATAAGACCCCATTTCCAGTTTATACTCCAATTAAACTAGGTCTCCCAGTGTAACCATATCTGATGACGTAATATAGTGACGTAGGTTTAATTCTTGGAATCAAAAGGTAAACAAACGGGCAGCTGACAGATTTTGAACTAAAAGTGGATTTCGTGGACATGGAAGAATATAAATTAAAATTGAGTGGTTGTGGTCTAGGTCAAATGTGATGGTAAGCCTATGTGTTTCTTGTTCTTCTTTTAGTTACTGCAATTTTTCCTTTACAACTTTGTTTTTTATCGAAATGAACGAATGTCTGAAACGAACCAGAGATCTACCTCGGAAGTTCCGTCCTTTTGTTTTATTACTGTACGGGTCCGCACTGAAATGAACGTTAGAATATCCAGAGTATGTTTCCAAAAGAAAACTTAGTCGAATATTGTTACGATTTCGCCAACCCAAAATGAAGATTATGTCAGTAAAAATGCGATGAAACTTGACTACATAGCTACACGATGAAAATCTAACGGCCCGTCTAGTGGATATGGGACTTACTCGATATATGTCGAGTCGAATGGCGGAAAACTCTGGAGTCTGTCGGTGAAAATGTGGCTAAATTTTCACAAAGCTTTTCAGTTATTCGTCTTATTTTATTACATTTCTTTGCAAATTCTTCATATTTTATGCAATAATAGCGTTAATTCACGTTTTTTCGGTCGTTAACATTCTCAGAGGCCCACAAAATGGGTTATCGCCCTCGACCTTCGGTCTCAGGCGATAACGCATTTTTTGGGCCTCTGAGAATGTTAACGACCTTAAAAACGTGAATTAACCCTATATTAAATCGTTAATATTTGTCACATTGAACTAATTATGGTGTCATATGAAAGAAAAATTGTCGTTGCATGAAAATATGCAAAAAAGTGAAAATCGATTTTTTTTGTCATTTAGGCAGGTTTTCTCACGAGGCACCTCGTTTATATATTACCAAATATGAGATAATAGGGATTTCCAAGGTTGCCTATCGTCAAAAAGTGTTTAAGATGCAATCCCAGTTTAATTGGACAATTGATGTCTCCGGCCTTTAATATGTACTAGCTGCAAATAGTCAACATTATATAAATGCCCATCACATTTATTTTCATCCAACACCTATAACTAAAATATTTCTTATGAAAATCATTTGACAAACTAGGGGGGGGGGGGGGTATGAAAAACCGATGCCTCCGTGTATACATTCTAAATTTCAAACCAAAATGTAAATTTCAACAATAAATTATCCTAACAGAACTGCCCAAATCTTGTACAGAAAACATAGAGCTCCAAAACGATACAAAGATTTATATAAAAAATGTAATCCAAAATTTTTAGAACAGCCTATCCAAAATTCAAGAACGTACGAAACACTGACATAAATCTACATTTTATGCATTTATCTAGCGGAATGTATATTAGTATAAATATATATTATCAAAATAAAGTCGTATTTTGATATACCTTTGTCAATATTCTAAAACAAGAGGACCATGATGGTCCTATATCGCTCACCTGAACCAAAATGATATGAGCAACACTTTTGTTCAATTCAATAAACATTTATGACTGTAAGACTGAAAACTAACTTATAGTCAATAACTTTGTGAAAATCAAACTCATCTGAGATCTTATGGTGCCAAACATTGTGTCCAGGTTTTTCTTGATTGATAAATAATCACAGATTCTAGAGTATAAACAAGGTCGAAAACAGCCAAAGACGGTAATTTTTTCAAATTCAAGGGCACACAATTCTCGACTTTCTGATCACATCAGACTGAAAATCTACCTCATCCAAGATATTATGGTCTCCAACATAGTGTCCAAGATTTGTCTTGATTGGTCAATAATTGAAGATTCTAGAGTGTAAACAAGATCGAAAAACAGCCAGAAACGGCTATTTTGTTAAAATTCAAGGGCACATAACTCTCAACTTTCTGATCGGATCAGACTGAAAATCAAACTCATCCGACATATTATGGTCCAAAACATTGTGTCCAAGTTTTGTCTTGATTGATTGATAATTGTAGATTCTAGAGTGTAAACGAGGTCGAAAACAGCCGAAAACGACAATTTTATCAAATTCAAGGGCACATAACTCTCGTCTTTCTGGTCATATCACACTAAAAATCAAACTCATCCGAAATCTTATCCTCTCAAACATTGTGTCCAAGATTTGTCTTGATTGGACAATAATTGAAAATTCTAGAGTGTAAACAAGGTCGAAAACAGTCAAAAACGACAATTTTGTCAAATTCAAGGGCACATAAGTCTGGACTTTCTTGTCTTATCAGATTGAAAATTCTAGTCATCTGAGATCTTATGATCTCTAGCATTGTGTCCAAGTTTTGTCTTGATTGATTGATAAATGTAGATTCTAGAGTGTAAACAATGTCGAAAACAGCCGAAAATGACAATTTTATCAAATTCAAGGGCACGTAACTCTTGTCTTTTTTGTCAGATCACACTGAAAATCGAACTCATCCGAAATCGCATGGTCTCAAACATTGTGTCCAAGATTTGTCTTGATTGGTCAATAATTGTAGATTCTAGAGTGTAAAAAAGGTCGAAAACAGTCAAAAACGACAATTTTGTCAAATTCAAGGGCACCTAACTCTCTTCTTTCTGGTCAGATCACACTGAAAATCACACTCATCCAAGATCTTATCCTCTCAAACATTGTGTCCATGATTTGTCTTGATTGGACAATAATTGAAAATTCTAGAGTGTAAACAAGGTCGAAAACAGTCAAAAACGACAATTTTGTCAAATTCAAGGGCACATAAGTCTCGACTTTCTTGTCTTATCAGATTGAAAATTCAACTCATCCGAGATCTTATGATCTCCAACATTGTGTCCAAGTTTTGTCTTGATTGATTAATAAATGTAGATTCTAGAGTATAAACAATGTCGAAAACAGCCGAAAATGACAATTTTATCAAATTCAAGGGCACGTAACTCTAGTCTTTTTTGTCAGATCACACTGAAAATCAAACTCATCCAAGATCTTATGGTCTCAAACATTGTGTCCAAGATTTGTCTTGATTGGTCAATAATTGTAGATTCTAGAGTGTAAACAAGGTCGAAAACAGTCAAAAACGACAATTTTGTCAAATTCAAGGGCACATAACTCTCGACTTTCTCGTCTAATCAGACTGAAAATTAAACTCATCTGAGATCTTATGGTCTCCACCATAGTGTTCAAGATTTGTCTTGATTGGTCAATAATTGTAGATTCTAGAGTGTAAACAAGGTCGAAAACGGCAATTTTGAAAAATTCAAGGGCACATAACTTTTGACTTTTTCATCTGATCTGACTGAAAATCGAACTCATCCAAGATCCTATAGTCTCCAATATTATATCCAAGTTTTGTATTGATTGGGCAATAATTGTAGATGCTAGAGTGTAAACAAAGTTAAAAACAGCATTTTTCGTCATTCAGGGGCAGATAACTCCACACTTTCTGGTCCGATCTGGCCCATAATCGAACTCATCCGAGAACTTATGACCATACTTGTTTTGACAAAGTTTGGTCAAGATTGACTAATATTTGTGGATGCTAGAGTGTAAACACCAAATTGTGGACAGACGGACAGACGGACAGATGGACAGACGGACAGACGGACGGACGACGGACAAAAAGCGATCACAATAGCTCACCTCGAGCACTTCGTGCTCAGGTAAGCTAAAAAATCAACATCATTCTTAAACAATTAACCGTAACTTTAACCTCGTAACGTACGAGGCATGAACTAAGGTGGCTTTAGTTAAAAATGGGTAACTATAGACAGTTTAATTCTTCAAGTAACATCACTATTCGAAGTGTCTTCAAATATGATAAAAAGAATTATGCCGATTACTATAATAGCATTGATACACCAGGCCAAATAAAGTTGAGTACACATTAAAAAGTGACGTACGAGTCCCTAACGTTCGAGGAAATTTTTAGTTTTCAGTTTTTAAATTGCTGAAATGGAACGTTTTCTTTGCTTTATTTTATGTGTTTTGGTTCCTTAAGGACTCAAGTTTAAAGGGACATTTCATTCCAATTTCAATTTTTAAAGTATGTCTTGATGCCAAGATTGGTTATTCTACTAAGTAAAAAATACTATTAGTTTTTTAAGTTGTTGCCAATAAGCGAGAAACACGCATATAAAGTTGAGACATAATCGATAAATTGCAAATAAATCCGAACTGTTGTCCACAACAATTTGTTCAATTTTAACACAATAATATAAATTTAAAACGGCGCAATATTTTGTCTTGAAATTTTCACAATTTTCATAAGAAAATATGCTCTTTCAGATAAACATAAAAGAAAAATTTATGACAAAAAAATTTGAAATATCACTTAACCCTTTCCCGAACGACAATATTTTTTGGTGATTCAATTTCAAAGCTGCTGCAGACGACTAAATGAATGTAGCAAAAGGTAAAAGCTGTGAATTATATGGCAAAGAAAACATTTAAACAAAAGGAGAAACTGCTGGTTATCAGCAGTTTCTTCTTTTGTTTCAATGTTTTCCCTAGCCCTTTCAACTAAGGACGTCAAAACCAGGTCTTGTTTGGGAAAGGGTTAAAGGAAAATATACTTTTAAAGCACACAATAGACTGTACACGTACTCGTACTAGTCTCGTACGTTATGGTATTATAATTGCAATTAATTGATACTATTTTTACAATATTGAGGAAAGTTCCACAAAATATGCCGGTGTTTTGTTGATATATAGGAGTATATTAATACCCATATACATTACACTAGAATGATGCATAAAAATGGTTTATTTCAGCGTTTCTTACCTTTATAAAAAATTTTCCCGTACGTTTTCGTACTTTGGATCCATCAGAATTACGGGTGTCCAGCAAATTTTGGATAAAATTTCACTTTAATTAAGAAGTTATTACACATAACTCATGTGTCATAACAATACGAACATCTTAACTTTTATAAATTGAAATTCATTTGGCTAGGAAGTTTTGATTGGTAAAACTACACACCAAGATGGCTTATAGGGTTGTATTTTTTCATTTATTCATTTCATATATATATATTTTTTTTACAAAGTGTCTGGCAAATGGATATTGCCTTATAATATTGTTATTTCATTGAAAAAGTTATTATACAGAGACTGGGATGTTAAAGAAAAGAAAGCATACTACGTACGGGACAAGCTCTAGTTACGTTCGGGACAGGCCAGTTTTAAACTATTGTTGATTTGTAATAAGTCATTGACTTTCCATTTCCGTATATCGATTAAGGGAATAATTCATTGCTTTTGTTTAACAATTCGAGAGAAAATTAAAGGTTACATGGTGCATTTTAGAAGAGTTGGAAGTAGTCAACGTTCTAAAATAAAGGAATCGTACAAGGATGGTCGTTTTGTATTTTCATTCTCATCGGTTCAATCCGCCATTTTCACCCATATTGTCAATTGATTCACATTTTACACACAAACACGCATCAAAATGTATCGGTTTTGTTATTCTTTAGGCATTACTTACTGTTATGTTTTATAACATGTACCATGTATTGTCATCGTCTTTTCCATATAAATCTACTTAATGTGAAATTAGACGCACATTTCACAAAGGGGTCTATTTAAAACACGTAGTTTTTTATGCACACATTTGATCATTTAACAGTCTATAAATCCAAAGTAAGCAAGCCCAACTGACAAAACTAGAGAAATTTGCGCAGAAGATGTGATCTATGAAGAAAATTTGTCCAGAATGAGTGTATGGTATAATGAAAAATTTCGAAAAAAAATAGTCAATTGTCCACTTTAACTGGTATTGCGTCTTAAAGTTTAAGTAGCAGTTTCACTTTTGCTTAATATAGTATTTAGAATGTTTTCCATACATAAAATTATGCTATTTAGTTGCTATCTTGATATGGGAATATCATAGAGTGACAAGTTCAGGCAATTGTTATGTGTCACTCAATAATCGGCAACATTCATATTTTGACTACTTTTTGTATTCTGTTTCGATGCGTTTTGCTTAAAAAAAGTAAAACATAGATAAAACATACTAATTATAATATTATCTCATTAATATTCATGCATATGCTAATAAGATAATTCACAAATTACATTTCCCATGTAACTGGAAATTCACTAAGCTTTAATTTGATACCAATTTTGGTGTTTTAGGTCCATCAGAAGTGAAGATATGACCAATTTACTATTTACACCCTCTTTTAAAGTGGAGGTCTTTTGGCATTTTGGCGGCCATCTTGAAAATGGCTATATAGCTGCCATCTTTTAATGATGCTTAATAGTATGACAAGGTGAAAACAATTATTATTTATCACTTTCTATAAAATGCAACATACAAATATTGATTTTTTCTATATTTATACCGATTTTTTTTTTGTTTCCTTTAAAATCATTGATAGGAACATATCATATATTCATATATGCTTATGAGATAATTTACAACTAGAAATTAACTAAGCTTTAATTTGATACCAATTATGTACCTACTTAGACTCACTGAGAAGAGACACTGGTGTGAGGGAGACATGCGAAATAGCAGCACTCATGACTGACAGAAAAATATGGCGTAGTCACGTGGCTGGTCGCCTAAGGGCGGCTAAGTAAGTAAGTATGTTATTTTATGTCCATCAGAAGCGATGATATGACCGATTTACTGAGTATACCCCATTTCAAAATGGCGGCCATTTTGGATTTTGGCGGCCATTTTGAAAATGGCGGAATTTGAAGTGGCCAGAAATTGTTTTGAAATCTGTAAGATCTAAAGAATATATGGTGCAAATCTCATGCTTGTATCATCATTTGAAATATTTTCACAGCAAATCTCATTAAGCCGCTCCACTATGACAAGCAATTGAACTGTCAAAGTCGTACTCGTATGTACGTTGGCAATGTGTTGCGCCCTGTTGTCCCTAATATCATGTAGGAAGGGTCAGTGGCATTTTGCAATAGAGCGGGGCTCCTGTACACACTGCTGCTTTCACACGACGGTTGTGCAGCAAAACAAGGTAAATGCCCTTATTCCAGGACACGTCTGCTATCGAACACTTTTGGGATTGTCTGAAAAGGCACGTTCGTAGTAGTGGTCTTAATCCCCCAACAAGCCTGTTTTTGCGAACGAACAACCCGTCAGGATGAATGAACCTTTAACATCAAATCGGTTCAAAAAAGGTGTCAATGTGACGAAGATGTCAGTTGTTTGTGAATACAAGGGATGATTATAAACAACAATTTGTTTGTGACTTTTGAATTTACACCATGTGTCTTTGGGTTGAATTTTTTGTCTGTAAATGTCATAAATTTTTTATGATGTTCCGTTTGCTGTTTGATGAAATTTTGCTTATGCTGTCAAAACAAAAACATCCTTAAATTTATTTACAAGTTTCAAGATATTTGTAATTGAATGAATGTTGTGTTACTTTATGTGGTCAGTGTAGGTACCTAATTGAACTTTACTGAAAGAGATTTACGAATTAATATGAAATTGAATACGAAATGGAAATGAAATCAAGGGGGTGTATCCGGATACTTAGAATATGGTGGCAGGTCACTTATATTTGCCTCTGTGTAATTCTATGTAAAATCCACTTTTTCACACACTGTCAAACTTTGACTTGAAAAAAAACTGGATTTGACGTTCCTAATAGAAAACGCATGGAACAAAATTGCTACAAAATAATGAAATGCCGATAACCACAAGAAATACATGATTTCGTGTTTCGTGGTCGCTAGTAGAAAAGGCATGGAAGAACATCGGGACGAGGGAATAAAATGCTGATAATCACAAATCTCATTTCTATCAACACCCAACTTATTGTCTGTAGCAGCTTTCAAATTAGACGGCCCTAATATTTTGTTGGGATTTTTTTTTCGAAAGGTTAAATACTTGAAAAAATGAAATGTATTTATTTCATTTCAAGGAGTGCTGTAGTAGAAGTTGTTCGCGAAAAGTGTCTGAAATAAAGGATGGGTTGCAACACGGGCTTAAAATTGCTCAAAGAATAGATTTTCTTTAAATTCTGTGAATTGATAGGGTAAAATAATATCTTTAATTTGTATGTGTAAAAATCTGATAAGGCCTTACTTTTGGAGATAATGGCTAACCAAGTGGGTTGGGTAAATTGACAGGAGAAGGAAATATTTACTTTGAAGATAAATAACTTTTTCTGTATACATCAGATTAAATTGAAATTTTGCATGTACTTTCAATGTTCTTTCCGTGCCTTTACTCAAGAATTGTTTGACCAAGGTCCATGAAACTTTACAACGCTGTTATAATTGTCCCAACGAAGTGCCATTTGTTTCACCTAGCACTTTTCAGTAACAACACAGGGGCGCAAATGTCCGATTTGCGACATATTTAGGGTAGTCCAAATCAAAAAGTGTTGCAGATGACTTAGGAAAGTCTTGCCAAAGGCCGAAATATTGTATTAAATAACCAAGTTAATATTGAGGAAAAAAAGAGAAAATGTTGGTTGCAAATAGTACTTCTCTCTCAATATCATTTTGTAATTAGTGTAAATTTAGGATTTTTTACTGACCCACACTTTCAACACGATCTTAATTTTGTGAATATTTTTGTACATGCAAACAATTTTCAATTTTCTTTTTCTAAGAAGAATCCCGTGCATGCTTTAAACCTGAAATGAATATTTTTTCATGTCAAATAAGATGAATTTTTATAAAAGAGAATTGTCTAAGAAAAGTGTTAGCAGAAAACGTAGAATAACTAGGGTGTATACTTATTTTTGCCTCTCAGTATATTTATAACTCAGTTAAAGTGACATTTCACATTTATTTCATTTTTTTAAAATAATGTCTTGATGCAAAGATTGTTTATTCTAATGCGTAGAAATGCTATCAGTTGTTCTTTATAAGCGGAAAATGTGCCTTTAAGGTTCAGACAGAAATGACAAATTCTTTATAAATCTGAACTGTTGTCCACAACAATTTGTCTAATTTTAGCACAAAAATATATATTTCTCGTAAACGGTTCAATATTTTGACTTGCAATTTTCAGAATTTCCATAAAAAAGATACCCTTTCAGATAGAATAAAAGTAAAATTTATGTAAAAATAATTGTGAAATGTCTCTTTAAAACTGTAATTCGAAATAAAAGTGATGTCAGTAATGCCATCAGTTGTCTGTAAGGACTTAGACAATTCGATTATATTCATTCTATTTATCAATGAGCTAAATGATATACATGTAAGTAATGAGAGTGGAATTAAATGCATCCAATTAAAACCAGAATTCATCGAATTTTTTCTGTTGATGTTTGCAGATGGCATTGCATTCCTTTCAGACACACGCATTGGTCTTCAAAAACAATTAAATTTAATGTATACATATTGGGAGAAATGCTAGAGGTTTATGTTTCAAAAACTAAAGTAGGCGTTTTTATTAACGGGGTATGCTGTCAAATACAGTTTAATAGTATTATTGAAATAAGATTGTTGAATGCGTTAATTGCTTTACTTATGCCAGAGTCCTTTTTATGCTGAGCTTGTCTACATTCAAAATGGCACAATATAATTCTTTGAAAGCTACGCGGGCGCTTTTAAGTCTTTTTTCTTCTATGAAAATGTTAATGCCGATCTATTGTAAAACTTTTTTCCAAATTTTTGATACGAAAATAACACAAATTTTGTTTCACAGTTCTAAAATTTGAGGAATGCAGCAATTTGATTGTGTAGAAATTGTTCATAAATATGCTTGTAGAAAATTTTTTATTGTACAAGTTAATACACCAGATGCTGCAGTTATAGGAGAATGTGGGCTAGTTTCTGTGCATATTTACACATGTAAAAGGGTTGTAAAATACTGGTTATTGATATCAAATATGCGAGACCATAGATATGTTAAAAATGCTACAATATGCTGAAGTTATATGACCCTCTTCGACATGAAAACTGGGTTTCAAAATTAGCGAAAAAATTGTATGAAAAAGGATTCGGATATGCATGGGAGAACCAAGGTGAACCAAACAGCAAAACATTTATATCTCAGTATATACAGAGACTGTGTGACCAGTATCTGTAGATATGGAGAAATAAATGCTGCAATTCAGTCAAAACTAGTTTTATATAAAGATTTTATAGTTTCACTTGAGTACGAACCTTATCTAGATATTTTAAACATTTATAAATTTCGAAAGTCACTTGCTTGTTTCAGAACAGGAGCTTTGCAACTTTCCATAGAACAATGCCGTTATATAATATAGATGCTGGTCAACGCCTTTGTTTTCATTGTAAAAATCAAATTGAAGATATGTATCACTTTCTTTTTGTTTGTCCACTTTATTTTGATCTTCGGTGTTCTTATATAAAGGAAAAATACTTTAATCCTCCTACATTATACAAATAGTATAATTATGACAAGAAAAAAAGAAAGTGAAGTTAGAAATATTACAATGTATATCTACCATACATATGAAAAGAGAAAAAACTGTGTTGTTGCTTGAAAACCAACATTACCATATCATCAGATTGATTTTACAATTTCTATACATGTACATGCTATAACTAAATTTATATTGTTCATTGGAAATGTATTTTGTCACTGGTTGTACAAAGACTATGTAAATATGTTATTGTGATTGAAATGTATGGAGGCCGATTTTCAATAAAACATTTGAACTCCGGAGTCGATGCTCAAATGCATGAATTTGATACTGCACGTGCAACTCGAACTCATTGCCTACTACTGATTGTAATCGGCGTTACCAACAAGTTTACAAAATGTATAGGAGGTAAAGAATTTAGACATGGCGAATAATTATTTTAGACATTTTACTCAAATTGCCTAGCTTTGGTATTCAAGTCAGTTTATTGGTCTTTGGATCGGCCCAAGCTGTGGTGTCATTTGCTGACGTAGTCCGTATCTTTAGTACACTTTGTCAACCATGCATAGAATATGACAAATGTTCAGTCAGGTAACGATTTTAAATCTACTTTGTTTCGAGCAATAAATACTAAGTAGTCTCTATCAAACTCACCCTTTTCCGTCATGCATGCAGGAGTTATTCCCCTTTGCAAAACGACTGGCTTTTCTCGACGCATCCACAGCTGAATCACTACTAAGGCTCAGAAAATAGAATTCGAACCTCTCACTGCTCAAGGAACGGATCATTTTTAGCAACACAAGTGGCAGCCATAACAATAGGCATACATTACTGTCCAATCAGTGTCCAGACTGACTTTGAGAGCGGGGATTAGAGTCGATCGGCCATATACTTGACACAGACGTCGTCAGATCTTCGGGTGTAATTGTGTCAGATACATCGAGGATAGCTAAATCCGCCAGTAGACAGATATTTTCGGTGATGAATCAAGTTTCACACATGAAAAATCAAAGGACGGATACAGATCTGTCGATGCACATAGGAGCTCTACTCAGGCGTCATCGAAGTCGACACCTTTCCGTCGAGGGTCGGACAGGATCACAGAAGGAAGAATTCGTCGTGTTTTCGTAATTTACGCAAAGGTGGATATCCCTCTTCTTACGTTAATTTGTTTTAAAAGACACCCGTCTGTGACGTGGAGTTTAAGTCTTCTTCTATTAATGAGGTTTTTTTGAGTTTGTATATTATTCAATTATCGACTGTTCAAAGTTCGTTACTTTCGATGAAATAATAAACGTGATATACAAAATCAAACAAATGTTTGCCTTTGAAATATATTTAAGTACATTATATTTCAATGCTATCCATCATAAAAAGGAATACCGGTCTTAAAAAGAAAAAAAGAGAAAAAAGACAACGTAGAATTTGAACCCACCACCTCTGAATTTAGACACGTTCACTCTACACAGAAGTAGGCCGCGGCCATGGCGCAGTTGGTAGCGCATCTGCCTTTCATTCGAGAAGTCCCGGGTTCGATACCCGGCCGCGGCAAATACCCCTACTGACAAAAATGTCACCCATCAATGGTTTCATATCATGAACCTATGTGGGGGAGCAGCTAGAGGCTCGGTAAGGGTGTTCTGGTAGTACTGGTATGAGAAACGCCAGGAATTCATGATTAGGTGCTCCAGCCGCCGCGATATGACCTTAGCAGTTGAAAACGGCGTAAAATCCCAATAAACCAATCTACACAGAAGTTGGGGAACCATCGTCCCGTATATTGAGATGCCTCCTTCCCCTACATTTTATTTCGGTTTCGTATTCCATTTATATTATTTCGCAGATCTCTAATACAAGGATACTGAATTTAATCGTGTCCAATGCAACTCTTAAATCGGCTATTTTAACAAAATAGCGGCCATTTCACAAAATGGCCACCATATGGCCACCCATGTTCTCTTTAACCACGTATATCTCTATCAAATATTCACATAAATGAACAGCCTATATACCTAACCCTTTCAAAATGGATTATGTTAATCATTGCATTTGTAAGAACATTGCTTCACTGGTAAGAACGCCGTATATACAATATTGTTTTGATTTTTATGCTCCCCAAAAAAAATTCGTGGGAGCATATAGTCGCCACGTTGTCCGTCCGTCCGTCCACAGCCAGATCTCAGCAACCCTTGGACCAAAATCAATGAAACGTCACATGTAAATTCCATGCGATAATCCCTAGAGACATTTTCTCCGTTTCTTGATTTGATGCTACGTCATGGAAAAAGGGGCATTAATGTAATAATTCGTTTTTCTCTTCATCGAATTGGCAGAATTTAATTAAATTTTGTACTTATGTGATGGATGAGATATTCTGAACCATATTCTATAAATAATGTGTGTACGAAAAATCCGTAATAGGAAAATGTGGCTTAATGAATGATAGTTTTTTTATTTTGTGACAATCACTTATTAGGGGAGCATAATCCGGCTCTTGTTATGATGTGAAATGGTCAAAATATTCTACAATCCATTTGCAACAAATTGCAGTGTCAATTGGTAGTAAAAAAAATACATATTTAATTTGTAAGTACATGTCAATGTCAGCTGGGGTAAATTATTTTATCGAGCGTTAACTATATGAAACTGCATTTCAACTTTATCAATGTGATTCTATAGAGCTATTGCTATCATTGTATGATTTTTTTATTTCAAAATATCACACTTGTTGATTGATAATGTTTTAGTTCTTATCAGACGACCAAAGCAAGGGTTTTCATTGTCTAAATGTTGAATAGTGGGAGTTAGATACCTCACCAACTAAGATAAACTTGAATGCTGGTTCCGTTTTCTTTGACGCCGGAAAGCTACATGTAAGAAATGAAAATAGTGTAATAGTGTAGTGTCTAGAAAAAAGCAGTAACTTTTGTGAAATTGATATAAAATAATTTCCTAGTACAGGAGTATGTAAATGGTTGCCATGTTTACAACAATAACATAAATACTCGAGATCATGCGTATAATATTTGTTGTAGAAAAAAGTCTATTCCACGTTTGTTTATAATAAACGTTTCATAATTTGGAAGTTTTCAATATTTACCATGGCACAACTTCATTAATGTACATTTTTCTTAATCAAGTTAATATCTTAATTCGGGGTTATATTTTGCAGTAAAAAATGGAACTTAATATTGAGTTACCCCATCCACTAAAATAACCTTGAACATTGGTACCGTTTTTTTGTAGACCTAAAACTTGTAAGAATTGAAAATAATGTTACGGTGTAGTTTATTTACATGTACTTGATAAAAACAGTTCTTATATCCCTTTTCGATATTAAAATGTTAAAGTGTCCCATTTTTAGAGTAGCTTTAATAATGGGTTTACAATCGAACGCAAATACCTTCAATAAAATGTGTTACTTTTGACGAGAATCATTTTACTTAAAGTTGGGCAACTTTGTATCTAATTCTGCTTCTGATCAAATGAAAATAGATCTATTTACCATATCATTGAATTGCAGCTACATTGGGAGAAATATCCAGAAACCTTTACATCAAAATATATAAAGATTTTCAACATTTAAGTAATCAGTGTATCGTATATATTTCTATAAAGAATGTAAGTCGAGTTAAATTCAAGAGGTTTTTGTATGTACATTTTCAGTCGAAATTGCTTATTGCAACAAAGGATGAGTGTCAATAGCCCCTTTACGTGACCCAGCCTGATTTCCTTATTTTTCACTACATGTGACCACTAACATTTTGACCTTCTGTAAGCAAAGTATTAACTTGAACGGAGCCTTCGTTTTGTATGTACTCTCGTATTTCAATTCAAAGTTGGCGTGTCAATTCACACTCTTTGTCTTCAGGTGGTCATCGATTTCTTATACAGCTTTACTAAAAGTTCATAATCTTAAAACTGGTGAAGCAGTGAAACACATAATGATGTCACACACTTTGAAAACATGGTGACAACAATAAATTATAAGCTTGAAACGTCAAACGAACATCTAACCAAATCAGGCATTTAACCATTTGGTTATACAAAGTTTATACAGTCGGGCCGTGTTGTTTTTCCTGGGCACTTTCATAAGAACTCATTCGTTCAAGGTAAAAATGTGTTTTGTACCGTTTCAGATCAAGCATGGGAAAGGACAGAAGAGGAGAAAGTAGGTAAGGATTTCAGATTAGCATTCCACTGTTCTACTTAGCCTACCAAGCTGTAGGAGCCCCATTACGCCTTCGAGTAAATCAGTCTGATGCCGCTACAGCTTCAAAAGTACCAGAAAGCTTAAGTTCTTTAAAATGGTCATCATGCAAATAGATTGGTTTTTACGTGTTCTGCCCAAAACAGATAAAGTATTATTTTGATTTATTATGCATGGAAAAATTATAGGAAACTATGAAAAAAATACTAGTACCTAATATGAACATATTTTTATTATCCCACAATTTTGTCCTGTACAGTTATTTGTATCTATACATACAATATGCGTTTGATGTTTATTAAGATACTTTGCCACTGCAGCTCCAAATTATTCTGTGAAGAATCCTGTTTTCCCTCGTATTACTAGTTCCATTGGCTAAGAGTCTTTGTCTGTATTGTTAGTGGCTATACTGTCTGTTGTCTGATTAAAATAAGATTTTTGTTTTTATTTCATAATGTGACATATGGGAACCATCCATTTATACGCAAAACGGTCTACACGGTTGTTGCAAACGCAGGTCGGTTGTCCCTGGCAACACAACCAAAATGGCTCTGGTTAATAAACATGCTCTTCACACCGTCTTGAAAAAAGTTTTATCTCACTGCTACGTACCTCATACCGCTGGGTGCATTGAGGCGTTGTGAATTAAGGTTCTTAACCTAGACGGATTTTCTGATATTCTACCACCGAGTAGGCAGTTTTAAGTACAAGTAGGCACCTAATTGAACTTTCCTAATACAAGGATACTAAACTTAATCGGACCCAATGCAACTCGGCCTTTCTAACAAAATAGCGGCCATTTCATAAGATGACCGCCACATGGCCACCCATAATCTCTTTAATCACGTATATCTCTATCAAATATTCAGATAAATGAACAAAAATAGATTTAAATGAAAGCCAATACATTTATCTAACCCTTTCAAAATACATTATGTTAATCATTGCATTTGTAAGTCCAATATAATTAATGAAATACAAAAATAAGGATAATATTCCAAGAAATTAGAACATTGCTTCGGTGGTAAGAATGATGTATATGCAATACTGCTTTGATTTTAATGATGTGAAATGGTCAAAATATTCTACAAACCCTTTGCAACAAATCGCAGTGTCCATTGGTAGTAAAAGATTACATGTTTTATTTGTATGTACATGTCAATATCATCTGGGGTTCATTATTTTTATCGAGCGTTGATTATATGAAACTGAATTTCAACTTTATCAATGTGATTCTATAGAGCTATTGCTATCATTGTGTGATCTTTTTATTTCAAAATATCAAACTTGTTGACTGATAATGTTTTAGTTCTAATCAGACGATCAATGCAGGGGTTTTAATTGTCTAAATGTTGAAAAGTGAGAGTTAGTTACCCCACCAACTAAAATAACCTTGAATGATGGTTCCGTTTTCTTTGACACCGAAAAGCTACATGTAAGAAATGAAAATAGTGTGATAGTGTGGTGTCTAGAAAAAAGCAGTAATTGTTGTAAAATTGATATGAAATAATTTCCTAGTACAGGAGTACGTAAATGGTTGCCATGTTTACACCAATAACACAAATACTCGAGATTGTGCTTATTATATTTGTTGTAGAAAAAGTCTATCCCACGTTTGTTTATAATAAACGTTTCATAATTTGGAAGTTTTCAATATTTACCATGGCACAACTTCATTAATGTACATTTTTCTTAATCAAGTTAATATCTTAATTCGGGGTTATATTTTGCAGCAAAAATTTGAACTTAATATTGAGTTACCCCATCCTCTAAAATAACATTGAACATTGGTACCGTTTTTGTAGACCTAAAACTTGTAAGAATTGAAAATAATGTTACCGTGTAGTTTATTAACATGTACTTGATAAAACAGTTCTCATATCCCTTATTCATATAAAAATGTAAAAGCATCCCATTTTTCGAGTAGCTTAAATAATGGGTCTACAATTGAACGCAAATACCTTCAATATAATGTGTTACTTTTGACGAAAATCATGTATTTTTAAAGTTTGACAACTTTGTATCTAATTCTGCTTGTGATCAATTGAAAAGATTCACCAATGTTCAGAAGCCTTTAAATCAAAATATATAAAGATTTTCAACATTTAAGTAATCAGTGTATTGTATATATTTCTATAAAAGATGGTAAGTCGAGTTAAATTCAAGAAGTTTTGGTATGTACATTTTTAGTCGAAATTGCCTTTTGCAACAAAGGATGAGTGTCAATAGCCCCTTTCCGTGACCCAGCCTGATTTCCGTCTTTTTCACTACTTGTGACCACTAACATTTTGACCTTCTGTAAGCAAAGTATTAACTTGAACGGAGTCTTGATGTTTTTATGCTCCCCGAAGGGAGAGCATATAGTCGCCGCTTTGTCTGTCCGTCCGTCCGTCATTCCGTCCGTCCGTCCGTCCGTCCGAAGCGATTTCTCCATAACCCTTGGGCCAAATCAAATAAAACTTACCACGTGAACTACCTATGACATAATGCCGATGCACTTTTCACGGTTTTTGGATTTGAGGCCTCGTCATGGGAAAAGGGGACTTAAGGTCAAATACACTTTTTCTCTAATTTCTCATAGTCTAATGGTCAGAGTTTGATGAAATTTCATATTTGAGTAGCAAATCAGATGCCCTTGACAATAAACAGCTCTCCATGGCATACATTTATTGTGACAATGCCTTATTCGGGGAGCATTGTCCGTCTCTGACGGCTCTTGTCTTTATTATATATTATGTACACACACAAAAATCCTACTTTTGAGGGACCCATTTTGTTGTCTGCAATAGCATCCAAATTGAATCAGGTGCCATTTGGGAAATGGTTAAGCCGCTGTCCAATTTGAAACGTTCAAATAAATGGTTGTTTGAGAATTGGGTTTTAGGTGCAATGCATTTCTCATCTAATTGATCTGTCTTAATGCGTCAGCTATCTACATAAACCTTTTGGTACTGAGATTATCATCGTCATGTTGAAAATGACATGTTTTGTCATTTTGTTGTTGCTGTTGAGGAGGGGGTTTACGTGAAAATGACAAAAATGATTTTGAAGCCGGTAAAGATGTCAGCCAATGACATTCCGTCGAGATTCACAGAGGAATCTTTACTCATCGGCTTGTGATTCCTCTTAAAATTCTTCTTTCTTCCGTGCGTTGCCATTGCACGTTCCATGTTTTGCTAGGAATCAGGTCAGCATAAAGCTGGTATAAAGTAACACCCTAATGTGTTACTATTTTAGTAACAAATTGGAACCGTCTCTGTGTGTATTTGTAATATCATAGTTTTAAAATGGCCACATAACAACTTGATATCAGTCTTATGTACACAAAGCGATCAGGTGAAGAGTTTGGAATTAATATTTGAACAAAGTGGGTGGGGTAATACACTACAAAATCAAACGTGAAACGGACAGGACAATTTCATTGTCAGAATCGCCTGTATTGCACCTTTAATGTATTGTAACGTTTTTATTAACTCACTTGAGCATGTATTGCTCAAGGCGAGCTGTTTTGGTTGCTTTCTGTCCGTCGTCCGTCCGTCTGTCTGTTCGCAATTAGGGGTATACACTCCAGCTTCCGCAAATATTAACCAATCTTGACGAAACTTGGACAAAACAAGTATGGTCAGAAGTTTGTGTATTATTTCGATTATATATCGGAGTTATCTGCCATTGAATGTAAAAAAAAATAGCTAGTTTTGACCTTGTTTACAGTTTAGCCCGTATATTTATTGACGAACCAAACTGAATATTAGCCAGAATGTTGGTTTAAAAAAGATATCCGATGACTTTAATTTTGAGTCAGATCCGATTATAAAGTCATGAGTGTGTGTCCTTGCATTTGACAATTCGCTGTTTTTACATTGTTTTTACTCTAAAACATAACTATTGACCTATCAAGATAAATCATTGACAAAATGATGGTCACCTTATGATCGTGGATGAGATTTTTCCAATAATATTTTAGTACAAATAGATACATAAAGGGGACATAATTTGCCTAAAGGTCTGAATCGAAAGGACCTTTGGTTTGGTGTATATTGTATTTCTAAAAATGGTGGGGTAATTCTATTCCGGCGCTACCCAGGGTTCTTATTTATCAATTTTCTATCTATTTGTAAATAATGGGCGAATTTTTTAAAATATTATGATTTGTATTTGAGCCAATGCCATTTTAACGTGACATGAGATGCATTGGCTTGCTTATGATAGATATAAAGATGTTTGACATTTTTTATGCTTTTTTATTCATTTATTTAATTTTTCTTATTATTTTATTTTTATTTCTTATTTATTTATTTATTTATTTATTTATTGCATATTTATATCTACCAACTTTGTGAAAAACACCAACAAATTTCTATGACATACTACATTCGAATAATATCTTAGGTGAGAAGCCTACTTATTAATAATTTGTCATTGCAAAATTATGAGGGATTTCTGATAGGTAGTCGGAAAAATGCGGTACGGTTCTTCGGATACACGAAAACCCATGAAAAACCCATAAAAATTTGGGAAATAAAATAACAAATTGCATTTTATGGCTTTCCTACGCACGGAAAGGCAGAAATATTTACTTGGCTTAAATTTTAATTGGCCTCAGAGAACAGTACTACAAATAAGTAGTTTCTTCAAACTTTCAAGCGATTTATTTTCGGTGCACGTGAACGCTTCCCACTTAGGTTTTGCACTTACAAACACCTTGGCTCGAATGTTTGAAGAAACCACTGGATTTGGAGCAGAGTAGGCCGTGAATAGCTCTCTCAAAGGCACGTTTCGTGCACTTTATCTCGTCAAAATCAATAGAGTATAAGCTGTGAAATTAAACAAAACATACCTTGATGCGGAATATTTTTTCGGTGTTAACGCTCCTCAAAAGTCACGTCGGTTATCCACCGTGTTTAAATTATTTGAGAATTTTGAATTTAAATTGAATTAGGGTAGAACTTGCTGAGTCATCTGCCCTCGACTTTGACAAAGTTAAGTGACAGTAAAGCCGAAACCCGAATTATTATACACCTCAAATTCACTTGCGGGATATGTAGCAGTCAGCTTGTCCATTGGTCTGTCTGTCTGTCAGTCTGTTGGTCCGTCTGTAGCTTTTTTGTCCACGTTATTCCTCCTAAAGTACTGGTCCAATTTAATTCAAACTTCACATGTGAACTCATTATTAAGTTGAGATGTGTAAATTATATTTTGATTACGATCCATTGATATTTCAAGGAGTTATGGCCCTTAGGTTAATTTTCTTGTCCGCTCAATTCCTCGGTTGCCTATGAATGGATTTCACAAAAATTTACAGTTATGCTGAGTAGCTCTCAAATATGTGCATATCAAATTTTGGTGATGTTAAATTGATTTTTACTGAGTTATGACCCTTTGTTGAAAATTGCCATTTTACGTAACATCAACGTGTAATGATCGGTTTCTCGATTTTTTGTCCACTCTTTTTCTCATAAATAACTACATCAATTTTATTCAAACTTCACATGTGAACTTAATACAAAGTGGAAATGTGCATATCATATTTTGGTTATGGTCAAATGATTTTCCAAGGAGTTATGGCCCTTGAGTGAATTTTCTTGTCCACTCAATTTCTCGGTACCCAAAGGATGGATTTAAAAAAAAAACAATACATGTATGATAAGTAGCTCTCGAATATGTGCATTTCAAATTTTGGTCATGGTCCATTGATTTTTTTACTGAATTATGGCCCTTTGTTGAAAATTAGCATTTCCGCAACATTGACAGGTGTTGATCGGTTTGTTGATTTTTTGTCCGTTTTATTTAGCGAAAACTATTGGTCTAATTAGCTCACCTGAGCACGAAGTGCTCAAGGTGAGCTATTGTGGTCGCTTTTTGTCCGTCGGCGTCCGTCCGTCCGTCCGTCCGTCTGTCCACAATTTGTTAACACTCTAGCATCCACAAATATTGACCAATCTTAACCAAACTTAAACAAAACATGTATGACCATAAGTTCTCGGATGAGTTCGATTTTGGGTCAGATCGGACCAGGAAGTCAGGAGTTA
Source organism: Fragum sueziense (assembly GCA_963680895.1). Taxonomy (NCBI): domain Eukaryota; kingdom Metazoa; phylum Mollusca; class Bivalvia; order Cardiida; family Cardiidae; genus Fragum; species Fragum sueziense. The sequence continues at coordinate 32,559,100 of OY804594.1, read as the reverse complement.
TGTGCCCTTGAACGTCAAAAATAGCTACTTTTTAATTTGTTAACACTCTAGCACCTAAAAATATTGACCAATCTTAAATAAACTTGTACAAAACATGTATGACTTCAAGTTCTCGGATGAGTACGATTTTGGGTCAGATCGGACCAGGAAGTCTGGAGTTATGTGCCCTTGAACGGCAAAAATAGCTACTTTTTAATTTGTTAACACTCTAGCATCTACAAATATTGATCAATCAAGACAAAACTTACATAATGTTTGAGACCATAAGTTCTTGGATGAGTTTTATTTTGGGTCAGATTGGACCAGGAAGTCAGGAGTTATGTGCCCTTGAATGTCAAAAATAGCTACTTTTTAATTAGTTAACACTCTAGCATCTACAAATATTGATCAATCAAGACCAAACTTGGACATAATGTTTGAGACCATAAGGTCTCGGATGTCTTTCAATTTTCAGTCTGATCTGTTTAGAAAGTAAAGAGTTATAAGCTCTTGAATTTGACAAAATTGCCATTTTTGGCTGTTTTCGACCTTGTTTACACTCTAGAATGTACAAATATAGATCAATCAAGACAAAACTTGAACACAATGTTGGAGACCATAAGATCTTAAATGAGTTAGATTTTCAGTCTGATCTTTTTCAGAAAGTTGAGAGTTACGTGCCCTTGAAATTGACAAAATTGCCATTTTCGTCTGTTTTTGACCTCGTTTACACTCTAGAATCTACAAATATGAATCAATCAAGACAAAACTTGGACACAATGTTGGGGATTAAAAGATCTTTGGTCATTTCGATTTTCAGTCTGATCTGATCAGAAAGTTGAGATTTACTTGCCCTTGAATTTAACAAAATTGCCTTTTTCGTCTGTTTTCGACCTTGTTTACACTCTAAAATTTACAATTATTAATCAATCAAGACAAACTTGGACACAATGCTGGGCACCATAAGATCTCGGATGAGTTCGATTTTCACAACGTTATTGACCTTAAGTTCGTGTTCAGTCTTAAAGTCGTAAATATTTATTGAATTGAAAAAAATTGTGGCTCATATCATTTTGGTTCAGGTGAGAGATACAGGACCATCATGGTCCTCTTGTTATATTTAAACTTCACAATCGAACTTCTTACAAATTTGAGATGTGCATATAATATTTTTATTATAGTCTAATGATTTTTCATGCATGGGGTTATGTCCCTTGAGTGAATTTTCTTGTCCTCTCAATTTCTCGGTAACAAATGGATGGATTTCATGAAAAAATACAAGTATGATTAGTAGCTCTCGAATATGTGCATATCAAATTCTGGTGATGTTTAATTGATTTTTACTGAGTTATGGCCCTTTGTTGAAAATTGCCATTTTACGTAACATCAACGTGTGATGATCGGTTTTTCGATTTTTTGTCCACTCTTTTTCTCATAAATTACTACATCAATTTTATTCAAACTTCACATGTGAACTTAATACAAAGTGGAAATGTGCATATCATATTTTGGTTATGGTCAAATGATTTTCCAAGGAGTTATGGCCCTTGAGTGAATTTTCTTGTCCACTCAATTTCTCGGTACCCAAGGGATGGATTTAAAAAAAACAATACAGGTATGATAAGTAGCTCTCGAATATGTGCATTTCAAATTTTGGTCATGTTTCATTGATTTTTTACTGAATTATGGCCATTTGTTGAAAATTAGCATTTCGCAACATTGACAGGTGTTGATCGGTTTGTTGATTTTTTGTCCGTTTTATTTAGCGAAAACTACTGGCCTAATTATATTTAAACTTCACAATCGAACTTCTTACAAATTTGAGATGTGCATATAATATCTTTATCACAGTCTAATCATTTTTCATGGGGTTATTGCCCTTGAGTGAATTTTCTTGTCCTCTCAATTTCTCGGTAACAAATGAATGGATTTCATGAAAAAATACAGGTATGATTAGTAGCTCTCGAAAATGTGCATATCAAATTTTGGTTTGGGTTCATTGATCTTTGACTGAATTAGGACCCTTTGTTGAAAATTTGCAATTTTTGCAACATTAACATGTGTTGATCGGTTTGTTGGTTCTTTGTTGGCTCTTTTTCTCAATTGATCTGTTTACAGTGCTTATGAAATGTACATTTCAAAATGCACAAACACAGCGCTGTTTGGGGGTATGACCACTTAAAGCGATATTCTAGGCGGTTTTTTTGTTTTGTTTTTGTTTGGTTTTTTTGTCCGATCAGGCTGACAATTAGAGTCATGTTAGATTTTAGGGTAAACATTATTGTGTCTAATGTTTATCTTGATTGGTCAATACATGTAAACTGACACGATTTAAAAACGCAAAAAAAAAAAAATTTCATTAAGGATTCCTTTCCTGCAGCCTCAATTGGCACGATATTTTGGGACACTCGTGTCCTCTGTAAACTACGCGAACATCTTGACCGCTCATTCCAAAATGCTTATGTGTCTTGTGCATTCGGACAACGTACAAAATCACTAAGACTTTTGTGTGCAAACTGCCTATTCATTTACTCATCGAAATCACTCAATAGCTATGGATAATTTTCGTATGTAAAATGTCGAGGTTTACTTTGGCATAAAGGAGCCGAGTTTTGGGGCACATGGTCAGCGATGCTTTGCAAATGGAGGTAAGGTAGCTCGACGCTTTAATGAAGCCGACTCGACTGTTCCAAGGTTAATGAGACGTGCAAACGACACGGGAACTCGTACATACCGAACTCGTCCTTGTCAGCTGCGTGTAACAACTGTACGTCAAGACAATTGTATACGTTAACGTCACTTACGCATTTTTGACTGCTCTGTCTACATCAAATGCTATAGGTGTTAATTGCGGGTGGCCTATACATCGTAACACTGTGATAAATCGTCTGCGAGAACACGGGGTTCGCTGTCCTACTTCTTGATGCCAGGATCTCACCCAACGTCATCGCCTTTAAAGACAGCGCATAAACGGACGTCCACTCAGACATTATTCATGACATGTCGTTTTATTCCCTCTTATGTTTACAATTGTTACATTACAATTACGCAAGGCTATACATCGGTTATGTCGTTGATATCATCTGTTAAAGTACTTTTTGCGTTTTTAAATCGTGTCAGTTTAGATACTGGAGTGGAAACAATGTCATTTAGCTATTTTTTGACGTTCAAAGGCAAATAAATCAGGACTTCCTGTCCGTTTCACGTTTGATTTTGTAGTGTATTACCCACCAACAATGTTAAGATTTATTTCCAAACCCTTCCTCTGACGTTTGGTGTACATAAGGCTAGTATCATACTGGTTTTTGCTATTGTATGGTGTTTTGGTTGATGAATATTTGATTCAGACACGAAATAGTCTTTATTATTATTATTATTATTGGATTATTTATCAAGAAATCAAGGGCAAGTAATCCTGAATCTACAGCGGCCATTTTGAAAATTCTGATATTACAAATTATGGTAATGCATCTTCCTTCGCCAACAGAAAGATGAATTAAATGAAGAGAGAAATAACAGCCTGTTGTGTTTTTTGTACAGTAAGTCCTTTCAAAATTCATTAAAAAAAATCGTAACCATGTTTATTGCCCCTTTTCTCTTATACATGGCCTACAATGGAATAAACAACAACATGTATTCAAAAAGAATGACATACGTTTTTCACTGCATTACATGAATTGCTAGTAAAGCTGTATTTTACTATCCAATGGCATAGAGTATGAATTAACCTACTCACTTTGATTTTTAAAATATCTTCCAAACCAAGGCTCCGTTCAAATTAATACTTTGCCTACATAAGGTCAATATGTTTTTGGTAAAGTGTGGTGAAAAAGAGGGAAATTGGGCTGCGTCACGGAAAAGGCCTTGTTGACAGGTAGTAAAGTGACCCCCATAGAATACTGACCCACTGGTCATAATGTTATGACCGGGGGTCATAATATTATAGCTCCCCAGACATAAAATATGACCCCTCATGTAGAATTGTGACCCCCCTTTAAAAAATCGGTCCCCTTCCCAACATACACACCAAAAATCTTACTCTAAAATAAATCCAACTATGGTACACGTAAAACATAATTATAGGCATCCATCGATAGGCATCGGAGGTTCAATGGCACTTGTCCGTGCATGCGTCTGTCCGTACATAATTATAGAGTGTTTTTGCCGCAACCTTTCATTCATTATTTTGCGAACCCGATTCAAACTGGCTGGTTAGACGCTTCCACCGTATCTGAATTCATTTGATTTATTGGAGCTTAACGCCGTTTTCAACTGCTATGGTATTATTAAGGCTGGGGCACCTTATATGGATTCCTGGCATTTCTCGCACCCGTACTACCAATAAATACAGAGCATCCAGCTTCTCTCTCATTGATGATTCACACCCATTGGTGAGAGACAAATGACTTTTGTCAAATGTCATAACGGATACATGCCGAGCCAGGTTCGAACTCTAGACCCCTTGATTGGCAGACCCCAACGTTACCGACTAAGCTATCCGGTCTCGGAGCATCTGTATTGGTTCTTAATCGTATGTACAGTAGGCCTACAGTATGTTCATGGATTACGAACTACTACCGATGTATATTTGTGTGGAAAGGACAAATGGTTTTAAAGAGTTTCTGACCGAAAATCACTTGTCCCTCAGCGTTGTGAGTCCGAAGCCTACCAGAGTTATGTATGTGTGTCTGCCATACGCTCTTTCCTACCTGGCGGTTTCTACTACCCAAAGCCGAGATCTATTGATTAACCATCAAATATGACCTCTGCAGTTTTTGTTACACAAACAGCCTATTTGGTCGTCATAATCTAATTTTAGCTCATCATTTGAATTATCGAATCAAAATCATTCAGCTTTATCTTGCATGATCATTACGTATACATTACGTCGCTTCTATTTTTGGCTGAAGCCGGTAACATTTGAATTATCGAATCAAAATCATTCAGTTTCATCTTGTTTGATTACGTATACATTACGTTGCTTCTATTTTTAGCTGAAGCCGGTAACATTTGAATTATCGAATTAAAATTTGAAGCCTCAGCCAATGAAAGTTTGTATCAGTTTTTTTAAATTGTTTTGTCGTGTATAGACAAGGATTGGATACCGAAATCCCTCCAAGGCCCCGGGATTAGACGGGAAATGACCCCGCGGGAACACAGCACCATTCTATCATAATGATATGAAGAGAGAATGTGCTCTGTCCTTAAGAGAGTAGGCGGTTACATATTAAAGTTATTATGTTAACATTCAGTCACTTTAAATAGCGAGATAGTTATCTAGACTTCCCAATCTGATTAAAATCATGTGTTTACTTGACAGAAAATCTGACAGGCACAAGTAAGGGGTCCTCTTCTGCGACCTTTCTTCTGACCAATCAAATAAACGCTTCAACGATTGGCGAAGCGATTTGATCCGAACACTAGGTCACAATGACGTCACATTTCAGTGTAGAACCATATGCTTGTCATGGAAAATTATAAGTAATCCGTCACGCTAATGGGGACATAATGGGAAATCCTTAAAACTTAATTTAGAGAAATAAGTCAGACTAAAAAGGCGTCAAGCAGCTGTCGCGATTGGAAAATAAAGATGTAAGATGTAAAAAAAAATAATCTTATATAATGATTCATTAAATTCTATCTTAATTAAAAGAAATGTGAGAAAAAAACTTCTACTATAATGCTCCTTTTCCAATAAGACAGCATCAAATCTAGAAACAGAGAGAAAAGGTTCTTGACAGAATTGCATTTAGTTCATACTGAAGTTTCGTCCAATTTGGCGCTAGAACTGTGCAGATTCTGCTTCGGGCAGACTTAAAGATCTAGACGCAATGTTATCATAGGTCTATATTTAGTCCCCTTTTCACATCACAGGATTTTTGTACATGCATTATTAATTGAACAAGCTCCAGGACGTCTCATTCATCACTGAAGAACACAATTTCGTTAAATTATGTTCATTGAATGAAGAGAAATCAGAGAAACACTAAGGACCTCTATGGATAAGGCGAGAAATCTCCCTAAAAGGCTCAGTTCCATTGGCCAATTTTCAAAACTTACAAATTGAGAAACAAAATTAAGCTTTATGGCTAGGTAGATAAATAAATGAAATGAATACCGATTTCATGTCAAAGTTCTACAGATGCAGATAACTCTTGATTTTTGTTCCTACCCAAATGGTTTCATTTTCTTACACTTCCGATATTTTTAGCTGTAGAATGAAATTTCTTTTTGTTTTATTTGCAATTCATTTTCTACAGATACAAGGATAAATGGTGTTAGTTTAAACATATTTTATTCAGAATAATATACATAAGTATTCATTTACAATAACATATATGAAAAGGATTGGAATGAAAGCTAGAAGCTTATAAAGTTCCTTTCCCGAATAGGGATTCCGTAATCAATCGTATACTGTTTAAAATACATATTCATTTTAAATTAGTGGATACATTATTCAAATTGAAATATAAATGAAAGAGGATGTAAAATGTTGGCATTATCCTAAGTAGGCAAAGGCTTGGAATGCAGAGAGCAGAGCAAAGACTGGCAGGGTTATCCTTTTATAAGTACATATTGTACTGTTTTTGTTGCAGACAATACTAGAAAATATAGAAAAAAGGAATCTACGTAAGTCTACCACTATCAAGAATATATACATGCACAGCATCAAAAAGACGTTCATTTTCATTCTGAGGTATATTTTGGTCTCCGTATAAAATGGTGTCGATGTTAACAACAGTCAACTCGTTAAGTACCCTGACCAAGTTACGCCTTATCTCATTATAACGCGTGCATTCAAGAAAAAAAATGGTAATTTGACTCCACTTGTCCACATTCACATAAAGGAGAGTCGACAACATTTTTCAGAAAAAGATGTTGGCACAATGAACTACAGTTATTCCTCAGACGTGTATGTATAATTTGAAGTTTTCGTTGTCCATGAAAGAAGAGTTTATTAGGTATTGGTTTGTTTTGGCTAAGAAGATATTTAAACGAAGAAACAGATTCCGCATCTTTGAAATTTTGGGGTAACGAATTCCAAGAATTTATGACTGACGGTAAAAAGAGGTATGATAATGAGTAGTTCTACATGCTTTGCCAGTTAGATTTCCAGAGTTCCTAAAATTGTACCTTGTGCGAATTTCGACTGCAAGAGGGACGAGGGAGCATAGATAATTCGGTGCTAGGCCTTTAACCATTTTAAAAAATGATATGAGTTTATGTTTTCTCCTTCGATCCCTTAAAGATTCCCACCCAGTTTCTTTGTTAAGGTTTTCAATAGACACCAGTTTTTTACACCCAGTAACAATTCTAGCTGCTTCATTTTGCATCTTATCTAATTGAATTTTTTGTTTTTGTAAATGAAAAATAAATAGTCTGCAGCGATAGACGATCTAGTTTAAATTTCAGACCCGCATAACGTTTATTCTGTTCCAGGCTTTTGTAATGAGAGTTTGAAAATGACATCATGTACCATCAGAAGAAAAAGTAGTGCCTAGGTGTTTATGCTGTTCAACTGATGGAGTTGGGACATTTTCCATCCGTAGAATAGGATGATCAGGCTTATTACGCTTTCGGGAAATGACTAAAGATTCAGATTTGGAAGGATTAAAATTTACTAGCCATTTCTTTGCCCAGTCATTTACTTTGTTGATATCGGACTGTAGAGACTCGCTCGCTTCATTAGGGTTTTTTACTATAATTGACAGACTGGTGTCATCAGCAAAAAGGTTAATATTAGTTCCTATGTAGTTTACGATATCATTGATATAAACTAAAAATAAAAGAGGACCCAGAATAGAGCCTTGAGGGACGTCAGCCTTGATTTCACACAAATGAGATGATCCTCCGGGTAATACTACTCTTTGGAATCTATCATTTAAATAGTTTTGCAAAAGAGATAACAAGTTTCCTTGAATTCCAACCGACTCAAGTTTAAAAATAAGACCTTTGTGCCACACCTTGTCAAAAGCTTTACTAATATCTAAGAAGACAGAGCGAATCTCAAGTCCATCATCAAGAGCTTTGCAAATATTATTATACAGGTAAGTTAACTGATTTACCGTGGAATCACCTTGTATAAACCCAGATTGCACTGGAGTTAAAAAGTTAGTATGGTGTACATAATTATAAAGGTGTTTATACACTAATTTCTCAAATACCTTTTCGAGAGAATTTAAGAGGGAGACCGGTCTGTAATTATACGGAAGTGAATGGTGTTGACATCATGCGGCCAAAAACCGAGCAATACCTGCCTTCCCTGGGCTAGCGAACATGGTCCCCCCTTGACCCAGCTTCCCATTGACACATATAACTTGATCATAGTCTTCTTTGGTAAAAAAGATTTCAAGATTTCCTGTGTCACGGGGGGGGCATACTTTTATACTTAACATAGTACTCAAATACCAATATCATACCATACCATATTTTTGCGGGAATATTTCGCCTTTAAACTCGTTTCAAAGATGCGCATGCGTATCGAGGACAAAACAAAAATTGGTTTATTTTCAACACCAATTGTCCTTACATTTACAGAAAAATTATTGCTAATAAAACCATAGAAAACTTAATTCTGGCTAGATGAATACCGGTGGGATGAGAAAATATAATTTTGGGGGTAGGCACCGAAACCAAGAGTGATCTATATAATTATGTTGAATCGTTTTGATTGTACAAAATCAGTCTTCATTTGATTTAGGTATACATCTAAAAATACAGCTCGAAACAATTATCAATTTGCATGTTTTGAAAGTTTACTTTTCCATTTCAGCCTTTTAGGGAGATTTCTCGCCTTATCCATAGAGGTCCTTGCTACATTAAGGCCCCTTTTCTGTGACGCAGCCTCAAATGGTATAAAAAATGAGAACAGAAGAGAAGAAGGTTGCTGAGATCTGACTGTAGACGGACGGACGGACGAACGAACGAAATGGTAGCATGGCAACTAAATGCTCCACGAAACTTAAATCGATACACATGTAGTGTATGTTAAATTAGCGATAAGCTAGGTGGGGTCAGTATTTTATAGATAAAATCAGGGGGTCGTTATTTTACATAGGGGTCAGTATCTTATACAAAGGGTCAGTATTCTAAATACAATGGTGACGGGGTCAGTGGGGGTCACTTAACTACGTTACACCGTCGCAGTGCGGAACTTAACATAGCTGTCCCTGTATTAGGCATGGTCAAAGAGATTTGATTTATTGGGGTTTTACGCCGTTTTCAGCTTCTATGGTCATATCGCGCGGCTGGAGCACCTAACTGTGGGTTCCTGGTATTTCTCGCACCAGTACAACCACAATATCCAATCCGAGCCCCCAGCTGGTCTCTCACATAGATGATTCACACCCATTGGTGAGAGACAAATTATTTTCGTCAAATGTCAGAATGGATACTGGCCGAGCCGGAGTTCGAACTCGAGACCTCTGGATTGACAGACTCCGACGTAACCGACTGAGCTATCCGGGCTCGGCGCATGGTCAAAGAGACGCTCTCAAATTGGTCCCAGTAAACTGTGCTCATAAATTGCAGTATTAATGAAGAGTACATAATGGAAGGCTAATCGCCATACGGTACAGAAATAAAATGTCATTCCTTGTTGCAGTACAATCGTTACATATACATGACCTTACATTGAAATATGACTTCAATTACAAAGTATCTCATGATATAAGGCCCCTTCATTTGCCAGCCTATATAGCTCTTTAATGTCCCCTATTAAGCACATTTGTGTCAAACTGGGCCGGCGATTAGGTAGATACCAGATCCCTTAATTCTCTATAAAAACAATAAAACATACCCGTTGTAATCGTTAATAGGCTGATAGTCCGAGACACTGGAGTCCCATAACTCAGAAAAATACCAAACGACATAATAAAGAAGTTGCGAGTCTCTGCATGAGGTCATTATTTACCCAAGAGGGGATATTGTCAATTAAAGCCATCATCTCATCTATTTTTGGCGATACTAAAGTCGGAATATTAAAAAAAACATATTATTGATGAACATAAAATCATTGACAATTCTTTGTCAAGTTATACAGCTCTTAACTGTTTTTTCATACTTATACGGAACTGGAGTATCATTTCACCAGTAAGTTGGAACAATTCCAACCAAATTTCATAAAAGCAACTTCATTTAAACCTTCCAGAACATGTGAGTAGCTTCTTAAAGAATACAATACAGCAAACCAAACGTATTTTGAGTATATTTCTCACAAATGTGTCATTTAAAATCATATGTATAATATGTAAATATTTCTTACAATGTCATCACAGCGTATAAGCGTACAGTCCTGTATATCTACTATTTCAAATATCAATAGTGCTAGGAAACAAGCTGATAATCTAACCGTTTACCTGGCACTGGTGGAACTCTCAAACATTTGGCCTTGAAGATCGCATTCTATCATTTGATTATGGTGTCATTCAAAGTCGCCCCAAAAAATTATATGAGACACCTTCTTAAGACAAACAATTTATTTAAAATGTCTCTGTGTTACTGCCATGCTAGATAAACTCGAAATGGAAATTTTAATTGATTTAGAAAAATCTACATTAATACAAAAGTGATGTCCTAAATATTGAACACTTCATGAAATATTTATTATAAACAAACGTGAAAAGATGAATTTTTCTATCATAAATGTAATAAGCCTAATCTTGAGGATGTAACTATGGCCTATACTAATGAACGGGGTTCTTTTTGTATTGTTTTACCATTTTACATCATAAAAGTCACAACGATATTGCTCATAACAAGGCATTTCTAATCAAGGGGAAACTTGTAAACATGGTTTATCTTGAAGAACATTTTATTATAACCATTTTGAGCGATACTTGCACTGCGGCCGTTAGCTTTTATGGTCGTAACCCTTATCTAAACCCTGAACCCTATCGAAATTATTCATTCAAATTTTCAAAACGGTTTTGTTAATATCTTGATTGAAAATTAAACCACAGATGTCAGATTAGTACCAAATGAAGGCCTATGGTTTGTTCTTTCATTTTCTGTTTACTTGAGCTCATTTGCACATTCATGAATACTAATGACTTTCCTTAAAACTGAGACTTCTTGCGAACATTTGTATAATACTTTCAGAAAAACATTGTTTTTCTTTTAAGGGACAATTTAGTAAACATGGATTGTCTAAAAGAACATTTTGAATCATTTTGAGCTATGTATGCACTCTGTTGTTTGTGGTTTTGGCCGTAACCCTTATCTTAACCCTTAACCCTATAAAATTATTTATTAGATTTTCAAAACTTTTATAGTCACATCTTTATAAAATATTGACATACAAACGCCAGAAAGGAATCGAATGAATGCTTGTGAACCATTCACATATTTGCAATTACTTTATGTCAATTTGTTTGCTCGCATATTCATGAATATCATTGATGTTCGTACAAAAACACATTTATGGTTGAAAATCCAGAAAATGTATTCCATTTGACATGTTATGTTATATACCAACCCTGCAATGTTAAGTACAATATATTTTTATGAGTGTTTGCATTAGATAAACTTTCCAGTGATGATCTAGATCGGTTGCCATCTTGACAACCTTGCCCAATCTCACATTATACGTAATTCCAAGATGACCGCCATGAGTGATGTTATTAATCATTTTTGGTCAGATTGTCCTGGAACAGTTCAAAAAGTGTCTTAACATGGGATCTAAACCCGGTGTTAGTTGTAAGATTTAGATATCAAGAAAGTATTGAAAGGGAGATATCTGTGGCTTTGAGATGCAATCTTGAAAAACATACTGTCATTTCATAATACTTAATATGACTTGCATTTATAAACAATGCCTTTTAGATAGGCTTTTTAACATAGATTTCATTATTTTGAACTCATGTCAATGCAGTGTTAAAAACTTCCGACATTATTGCAGATGCCATATTGAAGATTGTGTGTGTACCGCAAGGGAACTATTTTCAATATATTGTGACGTAGTACTATGCTGAAAGCACGTTTAAGAACTATGTGTAGATTAGGAAGAATATGAATGTACAGTCAGCATGGGGTGTTAATAGTATACTGACCACATAAAGTAATGCAACACTCATTAAATATCAAATATCTTAAAAATTGTAAATAGATTCAAGGATATTTTTGTTTTGGCATCAAATGTAATATTTCATCAAACAGTAAACGAAAGATCATAAAAATGCTAAGACATTTACAGACAAAAAATTCAACCCAAAGACACGTGGTGTAAATTCAAAAGTCACAAACAAATTGATGGTTATAATCATCCCTTGTATTCATAAACAACTGACATCTTCGTCACATTGACACAATTTTGAACCGATTTGATGTTAAAGAAACTTAGTTCACTCATCCTGACAGGTTGTTCGTTCGAAAAAACAGGTTTGTTGGAGGATTAAGACCACAACTACGAACGCGCCTTTTCAGGCAATACCAAAAGTGTTCGATAGCAGACGTGTCCTGGGATCAGTTTGTTTGTCAGAGCCGACCTGTCTTGGCATTAGGGTGATTTCCATGACTTTATGCGAACATCCGAAACACAAAACTGCAGCTCTTTAACTGGATCAGACCGTCTTTGGATGGATAAGTTAAATAGCGAAGTTTATCCCAAAATTGAGTCAATAACGGATATAAAACGGTTAGCTTCTGGTTGAATCATTCATTTGTGATGGCTTATCCATGTCTGCAAATGTTCATTTATGTGGAATCTGCTGCTATTTGGAATCTTTTCCAATGTTCAGGGCTCTTTGACTAATACCCTACCGACTGATCGTAACTGGACCAGTCGATGATCTGGATCGATCATGCACACTGGCGTTTGCTGTAAAATGGTAATGCAACCTTGAAATTAAAGAATGTTTGGACGCCAAGCTTTTTGATCCGTGCAAATCGAATGTTCCAGAACTCGAATTCAAGCGATATGTTGACGGCTGTTTTCCGGAAGTTATGACATAACGCTTAGTGCTCACAGTGACAATTTTTTGTGTTTTTACTATGTAACTGACTACACACTATCAATAAAACTATCTTTTATGGTTGTTTTTTAACTTGCAAGACATTAGGACGTGTTTAACGAAAAATAATAAAGGGATGTAATTCTGACATGTTCGTTGGAAATTTAAATATTTTATTGAAAATAAGTTTCAAAAACCTTCCTTGCGAACTATAGAAAGTATCATTGTAGATCCTGGTTTGTTTAGAATAGAAATATTGAAATTTGAAAATGTTGTGTTACTTTATGTGGTAAGTGTATGAATATGTTTACATCTGTTCTGATCTCCTAAGACCAATAAATGCATGGTAAATAATTGTAGAATGCATGGCTAATTTTGCTATTCATCCTAGACCAGGAAAGGATCTTGGCATTATACAAATTATGAGATGCACATGCACCAGAATTTTGAAGAGTTTGATTACATGGGTGGCATACAATAAAAAAGTCCAAACAGTATTTCAAATTAAGTGTAAGTGTAGTCAACACCTGTAATTTACAGGATGCATTCCTCTTAGACTGTATTATTGGCCTAATTTGTTCAGCTGCCATGGTAGCGAATATGTTAGCACAGTGTCTACGAAATATTCCGCAAATTTGATTTTCGAACACCCCTCGTATATGTATCTATTTCTCTACATTTCAGGATTTCTAGTCAGCCATAAAACTTTTAAAGTATTTAGATAAAGTCCCACATATAAAAAACCTTTTCCATCATTCTATAGCATTTTGATTAAATGTTTGTGTTTAAAGTCCTATTTGACGACAACTTTAGATTTAAGCGGTAGTTGTACAAGGGATGATAATAACAACTAAACGGGATTTAAGCAAGAACACCAATACAATACAAAGAATCAATCAAAATTGCTCTTAAAACAATGAAGGGTTGAAAATGAAATGGAAATAGATACATTACAAATATAATGGCTCACATACTTTAAAATCACTGTTACTTCCAAATTAAGCACCATACATATCGCAAACAATGCTTATTATGTTGTTAAAATAGTGGACATCAATATTAAAACTCATGAGAAATCACACACTTTGGTGAGTATTTAACTTTAAAAAATGGCAAAACAATAAAGAACTTAAGGTCTACGAACTGACAATGAAAACACCACTATCTAGCCATGCGAAATGCATTAAATTACACACACTTGTGAATACATTTCACATAAGTTGATTCACCGGGCCGGTTTTTAAGATTATGCCTCAAGAAGAAAATAATTTACAAATATTATTATACTTTTTCAAATGCAAGGGAGGTAATTTTGAACATTTTTGTCAAATAAGTATGCATTAATTCAAAATTCTAAACCATACAAAATGCTTATGTTTGTATTTGGAATGGAAATGTAACACAGTTTAGGAATTACATGCACTTTTCAAATTTTGCCTCTGGCTCTGCATTTCATTCTCAGTTCGTAAATCTTAGGACAATGTATTAATATCAGTGCATCTGCAAATTAGGTTATTTGCATAATTGCAAATGAAAGAGCTTTCATTTGATACCATTCTGACACGTGGGTAAATATTTAATCAAGATATAACCATAAACGTTTTGAAAATTTGAATGATCAATTTGATACTGCTAAGGATTTAGATAAGGGTTACGGTCATAAGCCCCAATCGCAAGAGTGCAAAAATCGATCAAGATATTTCTCATAAATTGTACTTTAAGATAGAGTATGTTTACATAATCCCCCTGAACAAAAACGCAATTTTTTTATAAAGTAATTACTATATTTTCGCATAAAAGTCACAGTTTTATGGAAAATCATTGAAGGGTTTATGAATCTTCGTATTCATGTCAAATAAGATGAATTCATCTTAAAGAAAATTGTCTAAGAAAAACATGAGCAAAAATTGCGATGAAAAATTCAATCTCTTTCCTGAGTTATAACCCGATAAAGATACGTGATTTACAGAAACTTAACCGGGATAAAAGTCTGTCCGTCCACAATTTGTTGTTAACACTCTAGCATCCACAGATATTGACCAATCTAAACTAAACTTGGTCAAAACATGTATGATCATAAGTTCTCGAATGAGTTCCATTTTCGGTCAGATCGGATCAGGAAGTCAGGAGTTATGTGCCCTTGAACGTCAAAAATAGCTACTTTTGACTTTGTTAACACTCTAGCATCTACAAATATTGACCAATCATAATAAATCTTTGCAGCAATATTGAGCAATATTGGTATTTATACGATCTTGGGTGAGTTTGATTTTCAATCTGATCGGACTAGGGAATCTTGAGTTATGTGCCCTTGTATTTGACAAAATTGCCGTTTTGGCTATTTTTGACTTTGTTTACTCTCTAGCATCTACAAATATTGATCAATCGAGGCAAAACTATAGTATAATTTTCAGTAAAATCTAGTCCCTGAGCCAGAAACATGTTCCCCCCCCCCCGGGGGGGGGGGGGGAATTTTGTAGACATAGATTTTCATAAACACGGTGGGTAGTCGATATATGCAGAGCCACTGGCTCCGCACTTTAAGCATTATACTAGACTTCCGGTCCACGTGCGGCTCCGAAGTTATTTGCAGATTTTGGTAAACAACAAAAGGTAGGTGCTGCCGCAAATCTCACAAACTGACCTCTTGCCATTGTGTGCCGATTGGTCGTGGGCATTTAACGATCACTCGTGTGAGAACCGCTTAGCACACACAGGACAGGCAAAGCCTTTCGGGTTTACACCACCACATTTCTCTTTGTGCTCGTTCAGTGACTATGAGTACGCAAATGTTGCCTCACATTCCGGGGTTGGGCACTTCAGTTTCTCCTCCCTATGATCTGATCTCATGTGGCCATCGAGATTAGATTTGATCGCGAACGTTTTGGAACAAACATCGCATTGGAATGGGCTAATGTTTTGATGTATTATAGACTCGTGTCGTCTTCTACATCGTTTTGTTGCAAACGTTTTATCACAAACTGTAATTTTTGTATGTTCAACACTTTGTTCATGTATATTGTGTTCATGAAACTTGGCACTTGATTGTCGCGTAAATACTTTGTTACAAATACTGCACGATTATTTCCTTCTCTCCGTCTGTAAATAAAATCATGACATCTGTAAATGATCATACAAACCTTCAAAGTCATTTATTTCAAGGGGAAATATCGTAGGCATCGAATAGCATTGCATTTTTGTGGTTAGAGTCAGTCAAAGAAAAAGGAAAAGCGAAAAAGCCAGCACCTACCTTTTGTTGTTTACCAAAATCTGCAAATAACTTCGGAGCCGCACGTGGACCGGAAGTCTAGTATAATGCTTAAAGTGCGGAGCCAGTGGCTCTGAATATATCGATTACCCACCGTGATAAAGTACAATATCTTAGAAACATTTTGAGCATTGTTTGCACTCTAGCCGTTGGGGCTTTTGGCTGTAACCTTTATCCAAAACCCTTAACCCTATCATTTTTTCTTTCAAATTTACAATACTTATTGGTCATATTTTCATTGAATATTGTCCTACAGATGTCAAAATGGTATCAAATGAAAGCTTATGACTTGCTCTTTCATTTGTGGTTATTTTATGCAAATAAGCTCATTTGCATATTCATGAATATTAATGATTTTCCTTAAAATTTCCATTTTTTACCAAAAATTTGATAAATACTTTCTTAAAAAAGTATTTCTGTCAAAGAGGAATTTTGTAAACATAGTTTATCAGTAAGAACATTTTATTGGAAACATTTTGAGCCTTGTTTGCACTCTGGCGGCTGGGGCTTTTCATTGTAACCCTTATCTTAACCCTTTACCCTATAAAATTACTCATTTAAATTTGAAAATGAATTTGGTCATATCTTGGTTGAATATTTACACACAGATATCAGAATGGTATCAAATGAAAACTTATGACTTCCTCTTTCATTTTCAGATATATTATGCAAATTAGCTCATTTGCATAATCATGAATATTAATTATTTTTCCTAACATTGCGATTTTCGAAGATTATTTGGTAAATAATTTCCAAAACAAGACATGTATTTTTGTGCAGGGGAATTATGTAAACATGATTAATATTAAAGAAAATTATATAAGAAACATTTTGAGCAATGTTTGACTTTTGACCGTTGGGGCTTTTAGCCATAACCCTTATCTAAACCCTTAACCCTGTAAAATTGTTCAATCATTTTAAAACGTTTTTGGTCATATCTTGGTTGAATATTGACCCACAGATGTAAGAATGGTATCAAATGAAAGCTTGTAACTTGTTTAATAATTTTTTTACAAATTTCATGCAAATTGCCTCATTTGCATATTCATGAGTATTTATGACTTTACCTAAAAACGTGACCTTTTTGCTAATATTTGGTAAATAAGTTAAAAATTGTGTTTCTACTCAGGGGAACCATGTAAACATGGTTTATCTTAAAGAACATTTTATAAGAAACATTTTGAGCGATGTTTGCACTCTGTTGGTTGGGGCCTTTGGTCAAAATCCTTATCTAAACCCTTAACCCTATAAAATTGTTCACTCAAATTTTCAAAACGTTTTTGGTCATAGCTTGATTGAATATTGACCTACAAATGTAAGAATTGTATCAAATGAAAGTTAATGACGTTTTCTTTAATTTGCAGTTATTTTATGCAAATTGGCTCATTTGTATATGCATGTACATTAATGATTTCTCTGCAATTTGTGATTGTTTTCAAGTTAAATTCTTACCAAAAGGTGGGATTTTTTCTTTCTCATGAGTTTTTAACCATCTGATATCCATGTTCACTCTTTAAACAACATCTAAGCCTTGTTTGAGATCTATTTGATGTTTTGTTTTGAAGTAACTGCGATTTTAAAGTGTGCAATCCATCATATTTCGTTCCTATAAATCTTCTTATCAATGTATGTATTTAGTTTCCATTTGATTTTTTTAATCTTTATTGTTTTAAGTGCAAACAAGTGCATGTCGGATTGCGATGCAATACAGGAGTCCCCCACCGGATAACAAAAAGTCCTTTCTTATAATATATCTCCTACTTACTAGATCTATAACTGTATACAAAATTTGAAGTTGCTAGCACATTAGGTTTTGGACAAAATGTCCCAAACAAAAATATAAAGGTAAAAACAACCAAGGGCAATAACTCCAAAAGTGGGCGGAGAAGAATGATTCTTGTACATGCCTCTTGTCCTCAATGAGATCTATAAGTGGACCAATTTTGAAGTTGGTAGCACTGATGGCTCAGGAGATATAGTCAGGACAAAAATGTAAGGATAAAAAACAACAACGGACAATAACTAAAAAAGTGGATGTGGTAGAGTAACAGTTCTTGTGCATTACACTTCTTCTCAATGAGATCTACCAGTGTACAAAGTTTGAAGTTGCTAGGGCTTATGGTTTAGGAGATAAGTTTGGGACAAAAATGTAAGGATAGAAACAACAAAGGGCAATAACTAAAAAAGTGGACATGGCAGAGTGACAGTTCTTGTACATGACACTTGTCCTCAATGATATCTATCAGTGTAGCAAGTTTGAAGTTGCTAGCACTTATGGTTTAGAAGATATGTTCAGAACAAAAATGTAAAGGTAAAAACAACAAAGGGAAATAACTCAAAAGTGGGTGTGGCAGAATAACAGTTCTTGAACATGACACTTTTCCTCAATAAGATCTATAAGTGTACCAAGTTTGAAGTTGCTAGCACTTACACTGAACAGATCTTCTAAACCGCCACGGCATGTAACTTCGTATAACTCCATTAATATTTTGGATAGGAGCTTGAAATTTTCAAATAAAAAAGATAAACCATTGCCAAAGAAGATGCCAAAATTTCATTGAGACCCTTTGAGAATAACATGACTTAATTGCAAATTGAGAAGGGTCACTGTCACGTCTACATTTTCACATCAACAAGGTAATCTGTAAGCACGGGATGTGACATCACTCTGCGTCAATAATTCTGTTTGACAACAAGCCCTCATTCAGTTGTAGCTACCTAGGAAGTTCTAAGGTATCATTCTAGACGTCTCAGTAGCCTAGGTAAGTCTGCACCACTTCCGGTTTCCTGGTATTTTTGCCAAAACTTTGTGTAATGTCTTGTGAGTACTTTAGAGCATTTCTCCGATTTGAATTCATCTGCGCATTAAATCTTTGTGATATTTGTTGACTGTTAACAACAATGTCGGCTAGTCTTCTATTTTGAATGCTTTGATGGTGTTCTACGGAATACAAAACGTGCTATGAAACAGAACAAAAAATCCAGTTTGTAAACGTAACTTTGTATCCTCCTGAGTAGCATACAGACGTCAAAGATCCATTACTGATATGCATAACTGATTCAAAAGTAATGTCTTTCGTCAAAAAAGGTACATGTGGAATAATTATGATTTGTATGGTAGACTATACGGGTCATGATCTGTGGTGCATTTTGACATGGTTTTTGGGGTCATATAACTCGTTATAAAGAAGCAATAGAAAAACAACCGATGCATTTCACAATGATGTCGGCATATCTTAATTTAAGAATGCTTTATCGTGTTCTATGGAATATAATACATGCCAAAAGAACACTAAAATGCAGTTTGTAAACATAATATTCAATCCTCTCTATTAGCACACACGCGTCAAACATCCATTACTGACATGCAAAATGTGTGCAAAATACAAGTCATCTCTCAGAAAATGTACATGTGAAGTAATAATATTTAGTATGGTGGACTCTAAGGGCCATGCTCTTTGGTACGCTTTGACACGATTTGAGGTCCATAAAATTCGCAAAACAGAAAGCAATCGGAAAACAGTTAATGCATTTTGCAGTATCATGATCAACCTTTTGAAACACGCACATATCATTTAAAAGGGTGCATGCCTTTTTCATATCGACGTCGCTTTCGATAAGCTCCACAATCCGACCCATATCACTTAATGACATCCGGCCCATTTAGTTGATTTTTCTTTGCAAAATCGGCATGTCGGATCAATATGAATTAATGCTTGAGTAGTTGTTGTGCAATTTAACTCATCACATCGTGCACCACGTGCAAAAACTGGTTTTATATGAAAAACTCTACACATAAAACGTTGTTGTTTTAATTTCGACTTTATCGCATTAAATCGATAGCTACTGATCACAAAATCGAATGTGCAAAATATTGTTTCAAACGACCTTTTCGTTTTTCATTTATACCAAAAAATCTGTTCTGAAAAGTGGCGGTTTAGAACATCTGTTCAGTGTATAGTTTAGGAGATATGATCCGGACAAGAATGTAAGGCTAAAAAACAACAAAGGGCAATAACTCAAAAAGTGGGCGTGGCAGTGTTATGGTTCTTGAACATGACACTTCTCCTCAATGAGATCTATAAGTGTACAAAGTTTGAAGTTACTAGCACACATAGTTTAGGAGATATGTTCCTGACAAGAATGTAAGGGTAAAAACAACAAAGGGCAATAACTCAAAAAGTGGGCGTGGCAGAGTAACGGTTCTTAAACATGACACTTCTCCTTAATGAGATCTATAAGTGTAAAAAGTTTGAAGTTGCTAGCACTTATACTTTAGGAGATATGATCCGGCCAAGAATGTAAGGCTAAAAACAACAAAGGGCAATAACTCAAAAAGTGGGCGTGGCAGAGTTATGGTTCTTGTACATGACACTTCTCCTCAATCAGATCTATAAGTGTACAAAGTTTGAAGTTGCTAGCACACATAGTTTAGGAGATACGTTCCGGACAAGAATGTGAGGGTAAAAACAACAAAGGGCAATAACTCAAAAAGTGGGTATGGCAGAGTTATGATTCTTAAACATGACACTTCTCCTCAATGAGATCTATAAGTGTACAAAGTTTTAAGTTGCTAGCACACATACTTTAGGAGATACATTCAGGACAAGAATGTAAGGGTAAAAACAACAAAGGGCAATAACTCAAAAAGTGGGCGTGGCAGAGTAACGGTTCTTAAACATGACACTTCTCCTCAATAAGATCTATAAGTGTACCAAGTTTGAAGTTGTTAGCACATATTGTTTAGAAGATATAGCCCGGACAAAAGTGTGACGGACAGATGGACGGACGGACGGACGGACGGACAGACAGACGGAATCGAGCAAACCTATAGTCCCCCAACCGGTAACCGGTGGGGGACTAATAAGTTTAATTGATTCCATGTAATGTACTGGTGTTCTTGCTTATATCTAGTTTAGTTGACAGAATGTTATCCTTTGATGAATCCAAAATTGCCGCAAAATAGGACTTTAAACATAAACATTTTATCGAATACCATAGAATGTTGCAAAAGGTGTCTAACCTTCGGGACTTTATTCTAATACACATATAAAATTAATTATTATGCACCCTTTCGAAGAAAATGGGGGTATATTGTTTTGCAAGTGTAGGTCGGTCGGTAGGTCAGTATGTCGGTCGGTGGGTCTGTCCGTAGACCAAACCTTGTACGGAGCATAACTCAAAAAGTATTAAAGGTAGAATCATGAAACTTCATAGGAAGATAGATCTCATTATGGAGAGGTGCAGTGCTCAGAACGGTAACTCGGCCGATCAATTTTTTTGGAGTTATTGCCCTTTGTTGATTTTCAAACTTGATTCTTGTCCGGAGCATTACTCAAAAAGCATGTAATGTAGAATCATGAAACTTTACAGGTGGATAGATCTCATTATGGAGGGGTGCAGTGCACAAGAACTGTAACTCTGGCGATCAAATTTTTGGAGTTATTGCCCTTTGTTGATTTTCAAACTTGATTCTTGTCCGGAGCATAACTCATAAAGTATGTAAGGTTGAATCATGAAACTTTACAGGTGGATAGATCTCATTATGGAGAGGTGCAGTGCACAAGAACAGTAACTCTGCCGATCACGTTTTTGGAGTTATTGCCCTTTGTTGATTTTCACACTTAATTCTTAATCTGGCCTATATCTCATGTCCCTTTACACATACAGCCTTGATATTTCACACATGGATACTTCCTATCAATATCGTTCACATTTGAGCATGACCATTAACCTTGTGACCTTGACCTTGGAGTTTGACCTACTTTTAGAAAATTTAAACTGGGCCTTTATCTCATGACCTATTACACATAAAGCCTTTATATTTCACACATGGACATATCATACCAAGACCTATCACATCTGAAAATGACCTTGGACCTTGTGACCTTGACCTTGGAGTTTGACCTACTTTCAGTATATTTAAACTGGGCCTTTATCTCATGACCGATTACACATAAAGCCTTGATATTTCACACATGGACATCTCCTACCAAGACCTATCACATCTGACAATGACCTTGGACCTTGTGACCTTGACCTTTGAGTTTGACCTACTTTTAAAAAACTTTAACCTGGCCGATATATTATGTCCTTTTACACATACAGCCTTGATATTTGTCACATGGACACCTACAACCAAGACCTTTCCCATTTGACCATGACCTTGGACCTGGTGACCTTGACCTTGGTGTTTGACCTACTTTTAATTTTTTTAACCTGGCCTATATTTCATGTCTTTTTACACATACAGCCTTGATATTTGACACATGGACACCTCCTACCAAGATCTTTCACATTTGACCATGACCTTGGCATGTGTGACCTTGACCTTCGAGTTTGACCTACTTTTAAAAATCTTTAACCTGGCCTATATCTTATGTCATATTACACCTACAGCCTTGATATTTCACACATAGACACCTCCTTCCAAGACCTTTCACATTTGACCATGACCTTGAACCTTGCAACCTTGACCTTGGAGTTTGACCTACTTTAAAAAGACTTACACCAGGCATATATCTCCTGTCCAATTACACCTATAGCCTTGATATTTCACACATGGATACTTCCTATCAATATCGTGCACATTTGACATGACCTTCAACCTTGTGACCTTGACCTTGGAGTTTGACCTACTTTTAGAAAATTTAAACTGGGCCTTTATCTAATGACATATTACACATAAAGCCTTTATATTTCACACATGGACACCTCCTACCAAGACCTATCACATCTGACAATGACCTTGGACCTTGTGACGTGGACCTTGGAGTTTGACCTACTTTTAAAAAACTTTAACCTGGCCGATATATCATGTCCTTTTACACATACAGCCTTGATATTTGACACATGGACAGCTACAACCAAGACCTTTCACATTTGACAATGAACTTAGACCTTGTGACCTTGACCTTGGTGTTTGACCTACTTTTATTTTTTTAACCTGGCCTATATTTTATGTCTTTTTACACATACAGCCTTGATATTTGACACATGGTTACTTCCAACCAAGACTTTTCACACCTACAGCCAAGACCTTTTACATTTGACCATGACCTTGGACCTTGCAACCTTGACCTTGAACTTTGACCTACATCAAATGTAGGCCCTTGAGGGGGCATATATGTTTTACAAACATCTCTTGTTTCAATTATTTTTGCAATTTTTATGGCTGAATAGAGATCTTGGAGTGTAGACAAATTGCATACATATAGCAGAATAACATTGTTAAGCAATTGTCAAGCCCCTATTTTTGCCATTTACATTGAGAAAACAGCATGATTTTGTTCCATCTAGAGAGCCCTTCCATGTGTATTCCTCATAGCCAAGTCAATGTGCTGGCCTTAAGTGTATTTGATATATGGCTGACAGATCAGGGACATTGGTGTTACCATTCCTTTATGCTCTATTGAGGTATTTTCACTTCAGATAATTTAAGCTTGGGGTACCGTATATAAAGCCTATGTATCAGATGCATTAAATCGAGAGATGTACGCGCTTTATGTTCGTAGCTAGAGTACAGATAATAACCGGTTGTGATCAAAAGACTATTGCAATTATTTACGATGCATTTATTTGTCTGTATCAGATCAGAACAGATGTGAACTGATCCATACTACAGACAGCCCATGCTGAATGTACATTCACATTCTTCCTAATCTATACATGTTTCTTATATATGTGCTTTCAGCTTAGTATAACCTCACGATGAATTGAAAATAGTTCCCTTGCGATACCTATACAATATCTTTCAATATGGCGTATGTTTTCAAGGATGACATTAGATAGCCATAGATATCTTCATTTCAATACTTTCCTGATATTTAAATGCTACAACTAAAACCTAGTTTAGATCAGCATGTGAAATCCCATATTAAGACACTTACTTTTTTCACTGTTCTAGGACAATTTGACCGAAAATGATTAACACCACACTTGTTGGCAATCTTGGAATTACTTACACTCTTGGAGTTTGGCAAGGTTATCATGATGGAAACCGACCTAGATCAACACTAGAAATGTCTAATTAATGCAAAGAACCACCAACATTTATTATACCCCCAAATTCAATTTGGGGGGTATATAGGAGTCAGCTTGTCCGTTGGTCTGTTAGTCGGTCTGTAGCTTTTTCGTCCATTCTATTTCTCCTAAACTGCTCGTCCAATTTCATTCAAACTTCACATGTGAACTCATTACCAAGTGGAGATGTGCATATCAAATTTTTGTCACGGTCCATTCATTTTTTAAGGAGTTACGCCCCTTGAGTAAATTTTCTTGTCCGCTCAATTTTTTGGAAACTAATGGACGGATTTCAAAAACTTTACAGTTATGCTTAATAGCTGTCAAGTATGTGCATATCAAATTCTTGTGATGTTTTATTGATTTTTGACTGAGTTATAGCCCTTTGCTGAAAATTGCCATTTTACGCGAAATCAACGTGTGTTGATCGGTTTTTCATTTTTTGTCCACTCTATTTCTCATAAACTACTGGACCAATTTTGTTCAAACTTCACATGTGAACTTATTACTAAGTTGAGATGTGCATATTATATTTTGGTCATGGCCCATTTATTTTGGACGGAGTAACGGCCCTTGGGTGAATTTTCTTGTCGACTCAATTTCTCGAAAACTAATGGACGAATTCCAAAAAAATACAGTTATGCTTAGTAGCTGTCGAATGTGTGCATATCAAATTCTGATGATGATTCATTGATTTTTTACTGAGAAATGGCCCTTTGCTGAAAATAACCTTTTTATGATAAATCAATGTGTGTTTTTTTTATTTTTTTGTCCATCTATTTCTCATAAACTACTGGACCAATTTTATTCAAACTACACATGTGAACTTATTACCAAATGGAGGTGTGCATTTTTTATTTTGGTTACGGTCCATTGATTTTTGACGGAGTTATGGCCCTTGAGTGAATTTTCTTGTCCGCTCAGTTTCTTGGAAACGAGTGAATGGATTTCAAAAAAAACTTTACAGTTATGCTTATTAGCTCTGAAATATGTGCATATCAAATTATGGTGATGATTCATTAATTTTTGACTGAGTTATAGCCCTTTGCTGAAAATTGCCATTTTACGCAAAATTAATGTGTGTTGATCGGTTTTTCAATTTTTGTCCACTCTATTTCTCATAAACTACTAGACCAATCGTATTCAAAGTTCACATGTGAATTCATTACTATGTGTAGATATGCATATCATATTTTTGTTATGGTCTATTGATTTTCGTGGAATGATGGCCCTTTAGTGAATTTTCTTGTCCGTTCAATTTTTAGGAAAGTGATGGATGGATTTCAAAAATATTTTACAGTTATGCTCTGTAGCTCTCAAGTATGTGCATATCAAATATTTGTTATGGTTCATTGATTTTTGACTGAGTAATGGCCCTTTGTTGAAAATTGGCATTTTTCGCAACATTAACATGTGTTGATCAGTTTGATGATTTTTTGTCTGCTCAATTTCTCCTCAACTACAGGACGAATTTTGTTCAAAGTTCACATGTGAACTTATTACAAAGTGGAGATGTCCATATGATATATTGGTCACAGCCTTTTGATTTTTCACAGAGTTATGGCCATTGGGTGTATTTTCTTGGCCGCTCAATTTCTAGGTAACTAATGAATGGATTTCATAAAAACTTTACAGGTATGCTTTCTGGCTCTCAAACATGTGCATGTTAAATTTTGCTTATGGTTCAAATATTTTGACTGAGTTATAGCCCTTTGTTGAAAATTGGCTTTTTTCTCAACATTTACATGTGTTGATTGGTTTGATGATTTTTTGTCCGCACTCTTTCTCCTAAAATATAAAACGAATTTTGTTCAAACTTCACATGTGAACTTATTACAAAGTGAAGATGTGCATATACTATTTTGGTTAGGTCTATTGATTTTTCACAAAGTTATGGCCTTTGATTGAATCTTGTCCGCTTAAATTCTTGTTAAATAATGAATGGATTTTATTATAACTTTTACAAAATTGCTTTCTAGCTCTCAAATATGTGCATATCAAATATTTGTTTCAGTGTTGGTCAGTCTTTTTTTATAGTGTTTGCTCTTTTGCTCAATTGATCAGATCACAGTTCATAGGAAATATACGTCTCAAAAATGAAAATGCACAAACACAGTGCTGTTGGGGGTATGATCACTTTCAGTGATGTTCTAGTTGCACTAAACATAACAGGGTTATTATGTGCTTAACATTAAATGGTTACTATATAACATATACTATAGCACTGTCAAATGGAATACATTTGATGGATTTTCCACAATAAATACATGTGGTTTTATCCCAAACATTTAAAGAATCAATAATATGCATGAATGAGCAAATGAGCAATTTGCCAATATACAGGCAATTCACTAGACTTCATTTGATACCATTATGACGTTTGTATGTCAATTTTTAATCAAGATATGACCAAAAACATATTGAAAATTTGAATGAACAATTTTATAGGGTTATGCGTTTAGATAAGGGGTTTTGCTAAAAGCTCCGACAACCACAGTGCAAACATCGCTTATAATGTTTTTTATATAATGTTTTTTTTTAAGAAAAATCATGTTTGCATAATTTCCCCTGAACAGAAACGCCTTGTTTCTGAAAGTATTTTCTTACAGTATTTAAAACGTTTTCGCTGAAAAATCACAATTTTAAGGAAAAGTATTAATTCTCATGAATATGCATATGAACTAATTTGCATAAAATATAATAGCACATGAAATAGTCATCCATAAGCTTTCATTTGATACTGTACTGACATGTATCTGTTATTAACTGTTCAATTAGGATATGACCAAAAACTTTTTGAAAATTTAAATGAAAATTTTGATGGGGTTAAGGGTTTAGATAAGGGTCACGGCCAAAAGCCCCAACCACCAGCACCCGATTGTTTAAATGTTGAAGTTACCTTTTGGTTAGTGCCTAACCAGCGGTTAAATCGTAACCAATTTGGTTAACTAACCAAAATGGTTAACCGCTTGTATAAAGATATTTAACCAAGTGGATAAGTTCGCTAAGTCTGATTAAAATTTTAACCAAAACGGTCAGCCTTCTAGTCTAAATTCCACTGCTTTTTCCCGTCATGCACTGTTCTCACCAGTTCCGATTCCTGCCTTTTTTCGCGTAAATTGTCAACTTATTTGCACCATCCGACAATGAAAACTTGCAAGGAGAGGAATTCTCGATAATTTTTTAAGAATATCTTACCAAATAGCAAAACAAAAAGGCGTCATTGAGATTGAAAATGTAAACTGAATTCAATAGAGGATTTTAAAAATGACAAAGGGTTCAAAATATTCTAGCGATCTAAGCTATTTCTCACAGTTTTCCAATTCTTGTCTTTTGTTACGATTACGAGATTCTGCATATCGACAGGCCTACCCAAAGTTATAAATTCTGTTAACCGTCTTTTCTTTTCCGACTGTGGTTTATATTATGCAGATAAATATAATCTGTACACGCTGTATGCAAATGTGTATTGACGAGTCTGGTCTATTTTTAGATTCTCGGCATAGCGGTAGTGACGATTATCAGCCACTTTTCTCCCGAAGTTCATTCCGCTTTTCCATTTAGAACGATGGTGCAATAATGTTGGTACATTTTCCTCTACCACAATATTTTCTTTCCTGATCCCAATTAGATATAAAGTCTTTTCCATACAATCCCTCGTTTTATGATCTCTACGATCTCCATTCGTCATTGAGGAAAATTATGCGAAATTTATGCTGATAACCAGCATTTTCTTTGCTTCCCGCAATATTTACAAATAATGAAGATGATCGAGACAAACCTTCCAAATGCATGCATTTAATTCTACCACTATATGTAGCAGTGCTGATTTAACAGATCTCTGTAAAATATGGTAGATTCTAACGTTTTAACACTTTTCCAAACAATACCTGGTTTTTATCCCTCTGACCGATCTTGGGAAACATAGCCTTAAGGCAAAGGATGAAAATGCTTATAATGAGCATTTTTTTTTAAATTGCCACAATATTTTCTGTGCTATATTAGACGCTATAAAGAAAGTGAAATCCTATCTTTATTATTCCATCTGTGTTGTTGCCAGCATCAGGTTTAAATTGGATCAATCTAACCATTTCTTTTTCAACCATAATATGTTTAGAAAAGGATGTAGCGTTTTTTCGGGAGATGTCCGTCATAAGCATCCCTTTCTTTCCTGTCTGCATTTTCCAATGTGTATATGCTTGAAACCTTTACCAAATGGCAAAATTTTAGACTGACTCAAATTCAAAAATGTTACTTTCCAAAAAAAGCCTGAAGACATGGTTTGATATCACTATTTGAAAAGGCTTGAGAACACATGATGAAACTGCTGAAACCAAGCTGTTTCTCATTTTGCCACAGCATTTCCTGTACTATATCATACATTTTTTTTTATTAACATCCATTTTGCAGTCAGGTTCAGCTTTCAGATTGGTACAGTCTAAATCTGTTGTTTGGGAAAGGGTTAACTTAATACTTCCTAAGCCTTTGTCTATTGCGGACGTCAAAACCAGGTCTAGTTTGAGAAACATTTCTGATACATTTGCCTGTATCCTTAAACTCTAACCCAAAAAGGGAATAATTTGGAGCTTTTGAACTTCTGTAAACGCAAATTTGAATTGGTACAGATATGACTTTTGTACATTCAAGCTCAGAAAATATTGATACAACAGGGGTAAAAACTGTTTATCAGAATTCTCTTCTTTTGCCTCAATATTTTCCAAAGATTTTGTTATTCGGTATGTAAAAAGGCATAATCGATTGGGAAACTGTCAAACCCTTTCCAAAATGACAGGTAGATCTACAAAGTACCAGACTGATCCAAATTAAAAGAAGTTGATTTGGGTTAAAATCAGTTTTCAACTGCTATGGTCACATCATGGCAGCCGGAGAACATAACCATGGATTCCTGTCATTTCTCATACCAGCACTACCACAACGTCCTAACCAAGCCCCAGCTCGCCCACATAGGCTAACGATACCAAACCATTGGTGCGAGTTAATTTTTGACTGAAAGGACATTTACTACGACCGGGGATCAAACGACAGGACCTCACGAGTTAGAGTCTGATGCGCTTCCAACTGCACCATGACTTTCAGAAGTTACAGAAGACAAAATTAATTTAAGCAATACAAAGGTAGAAAACAGAGAAAGGAAAGGGAGAAAGTGGTGGTTATCCATAGTTCTCCCTTTTCTTCATTGCTTCCATTTTTAATATGGGTAGTAAAGAAATGTATTCTCTGGAAATTATTTGCAGAAAATGTGGCAAATGCTTTTCATCTATTCAATGACATAATAACACAGAACTAGTTTAACTATATTTAATATTTCACAAAGAAACAAGGAAAAATATATAATATATCGAAACACATTTCTTTCATTCTTTTCTGTTTTTCTCGATGTTTTCTCCTTTTGCCTCAGTATTTCTCTGCAATCTTTCACACAACTGTTACATCATGAAAATCTATCTAGTTGACTGCAGAAGTTTACTCACTTGAGAATTAAAAAAAAAAACATTAAGGTCAGGCATTTTATTCTTTTCTATCAACATTTTTTTATTGTTCTAGACAGCTTCTCACACAAATTACTTTGAATAACATTTAACGTTTCGCACATTTTTTTCCAATTGGAGCAAAGTTTATTTATTTCATTATTCATATTTTTCTGAAAGGCTTATCCCAATCTAAAATGATTTTTTATGGTGGTCCAAATTCAGAGAAATCTGCAGACGACAGAATTTGTGTAAATGATAGGACTAAAAAAATGATATAGAATTTGTTTATATATATCAGAGCTTAGAAAATATTGTGGCAAAAGAAGTAAATTCTGGTTACCAGTATTCTCTTCTTTTGTCTCAATGTTTTCCCAAGCTTTTTCTATTAAAGACATCAAAATCAGGTCTTCTTGCGGAAAGGATTAAAAAATTAAAATAGCATGGTTGAAATTTACTTTCATTATACCATTGATTTGAATATAAAAAATTCTATTTCAGTCGTACAAGAATAATAAATTTCAATAGCTTAGCGTGAAACGGTTGTAACTTCCTATAATTATTATAGGCAGTTACAACCGTTTCGCACTCAATCATTAAATTGTTCCGCTCTTGTTTCTGGAGTTCTTTCACCTCTTCTAGCTCGCCCCACTTGTAGTAAGTCACGAAATATTTTCCATTCTGAAGTCTGGTTACACGCTTTCCGTTGGATATTAGCTCAGTCAGTCAGTCCAATGATTCAATAATGGCAGTCGAGGTGCAAAACTTAGATGGTGCGAAACACTGAACTTGATCCTTCTGCACTAAATGTCTTGTTTGTACCATTTCTAGCACCACATAACACTTCTATTCACATTTATAACATCTTTCGCCGAATATCAGCCCTGAAATCGTCTTAGATGCTTCCCAAACACATTTTCAATTTTGAAGCGGTAATCCAATATGGCGGCCAAAACAAAAAGTAGTCTGGTTAAATCGCTAACCAAGCTACCGGAGGTGGGTTAAATTTAACTAGAATTTGTTGGGTTAAAAAAATAACCAAACTTTTATACAATCGAGTTTAGGTGAGTTATCGGAATATTTAACCAAGATAGTGATTTAACCATTTCGTTAGCGCTAACCAGACTTTATACAATCTAGCACAGGTTGCAAACATTGATCAAAATGTTTCTAATAAGATGTTCTTTAAGATAAACTATGTTTACATGATTCCCCTTGAGTAGAAACACAATGTTTTTGAAAGTATTTACCAAATATCCGCTAAAAAGGTCACAGTTTTAAGTAATGTCATTAATATTCCTGAATATGCAAATGAGATAATTTGCATAAAACTTTGTGGCAAATTATTGGGACAGTAGCAAGCTTTCATTTGATACCATTCTAACATCTGTGGGTCAATATTGAACTAAGATATGATCAAAAACGATTTGAAATGACTGAATAATTTTATAGGGTTAAGGGTTTAGATAAGGGTTTTGGCCAAATGCCCCCACAGCGAAAGTGCAAACATCGCTCAAAATGTTTCTTATATAATTTTCTTTAAGATTAATTCTGTTTACACAAAAAATGTATTGTTTTGGAAAGTATTTACCAAATTTTGGTCGAAAATCGCAATTTTAGGGAAATAATCAATATTCATTATTATGCAAATGAGCTAATTTGCATAACATATCTGAAAATGAAAGAGCAAGTCATAAGCTTTCATTTGATACCATTCTGATATCTGTGTGTAAATATTCAAGCAAGATATGACCAAATTCATTTTCAAAATTTGAATAGCAATTTGGTAGGGTTAAGGGTTTAGATAAGGGTCACGGCAAAAAGCCCCAACCGCCAGAGCGCAAACAAGGCTCAAAATGATTCTAATTAAACGTTCTTACTGATAAACTATGTTTACAAGTTCCCCCCGGACAGATACGCCTTGTTTTGGAAATTATTAACCAAAGGGGGTGTCTCAAATCTGCCCATGCATGAATTTTCTTTTTATTCTGCATGGTAATAAAGGACCATATACAAGCCATGAAAATTAGTATCTTAGATAATCCAAACTGGATTCCAAAAAGCCACATTGACTTATTCCCACTAAGACATGAAAAAATAGCCCCTTTTTCATGTGTCCCAAAACCTTAGTTTTCTGTATTCTCAAGATCTGCCAATTGAATTTGATCCGAGACACATAAAGCATTACATTCATACATGAAAAGTTATTTGAGGAACTTGTTATGAATGTTTTTTATTGAATTAACCATGAAAATATGCATATTTACTGCAAAATTTCGGAAAAGAGTAAAATTGAATTCCAAAGTTAAGTATGTTGGACTCTTTGTCAAGATTCCATATTATCACAAAAGACATGCTACATATTTTCTCTTACTTTGAGCTAAATTATATAGAAATCAAAAACCGGTAACAATGTCATATAATACATATTACGTGTATTGATGAAGGTGATGTTTTGGTCAAAACTTGTATTCAGTAAAAATTTGATTGTGCTCCTTAAAACATTTTTATATTCAGTAAATTCAACTGCAGCATACAGTACAAACCTACAGCAATATTCGTGCCCAAAACACTCATTCAAAAAACATAGATTGAACGTAAATATTACTTTTATTTACAAAATAACATATATAGAAGCCAAGATAGGCATACATATACACATTGCCAGTTTTCTTTACTATTTGGTGACAATGTCTATGCACCATTTTAGTTAGACTATGACATGCAATAGATGTCAAGCCAAATGTTATGAAATTGAAAAGACGCGTAGAACCGGTACAGTAAAGCATCAAAAGTTGCCCTTCCAGGTAACCAATACAAAACCAAATGTTTTTGCTCTAAGCGCCACTAATGAACTGACATGATATGGAAGGCTATGATTCAGTAAAAGACTGTTACAGCATTATATCTTTTCAGTTACACAGTTGAAAATGTGCTTGTTACTTGTCCTTATTTCCTCAAATTATTTTTCTGACCATAGCTGAACCTGTATTGATACAAAATTATACACATTTCAATGATGTCTTATGATTAAAATGTTTTTAGCCATCAATAGCCTTTTATAGTCACATGGGAGCTGGATTATCTGTTTCTGGTGCATTACAATAATATTTTCACTTTTGCACGATTATCAAATGCCATCAGAGAAATCGGTGCATTATCTGATTTGCTTTCTCATGTTTTAAAAGATCTATAAATAACTCTAGCTGTTAGCTTTCATGAATCACGGCTGACTTGAATAGTTTAAACTGATATTTTTATAGAAAATTTCCTTTCTTTTTTGTAAAGTAGGTACACCTGGGACAAGATCTAATGTGATCCTGGACTAAAATATTGTAACCAACTTTGAAGTCTACCCCTTAGCAAACTTCCAGGCAAAATTTAAAACCTCATGGCTGTGTAAAGCTTTACAAAAAAGAGCTTATTTTTATTAAATGAAATGTCCCCTTTTATGCTGCCACAGCAACAAAAGTTTATGACAAAAAGAAATTCTAATACACAGAGTTGTACTCCTTTAACCCAAGGATGCTTTTTATCAAGTTTCAAAAAGATTTACATATTAGATTGGGAGAAAATAATTTTTGAGAACATGCCAACAGACAGACAGACACACGGACAGATGACAGGAAATTACCAAAAAATGCCTTGCATCTTGATTTGTCCTTAGGTAAACTAAAATAACCAAAAAAGTAAACAAAACATTTGAAAAGGTCATTTTTTAAATCTTAACTTTGTCCATTCTTGGAAATGTGCGCTATTCAGGGGGAAATTTCAAAAGCAACATGTAACCGGTTTTATTTTTTCTCGATATTTCACAATAATCATCAGTATATTTGTGCGCAACTTTTGCATAATTTTCAAAACTTGACAAAAACTGGAACCAAGAAAATTTTAGAACAGAATTTGCTTAAAACATTTAAAAACAATGAATTTTTGGGTTATCCCCTGAAATCAGTTGATATAAAACATTTTTGTACATAATTATATGTATTTTTGTTTCATACAGGATCACGGACAACGGGGCATTATATTTAGGATAAATTACGCGATGAAAATAACAATCAGAACACTTGCACACTGTTTAAATCAGGGTACCCTCTTTTTTCATGGTGAAAACTTAAAATTCCGAGAAAATTGTTTTCTGGAATGTGTGATTTTTGAATCATTTCATGAATATGAACCGATATCTAGTATACTTACTTCACGCCAAATTCCATTAAATTGCGAGCGAGGGCAGACTCCCATGTTATTTTTCCTATTCGCGAGACACCCCCTTTAATCAAAAATTGACAATTTTCAGGAACATCATTAATATTCATGAATATGCAAATGATTTAATTTGCATAGAATAACTACAAATGAAAGGGCAAGTCATAAGCTTTCATTTGATACCATTTTGACAAATATAGGTCAAAATTCAATGAAGATATGACCAAATAATTGTTTGTATATTTGAATAAAAATTCAAAAGTGTTAAGGGTTTTAGATAAGGGTTACAGCCAAAAGCCCCAACGACAAGAGTGCAAACAATGCGTATCTTGTAGCATTTGTTTTAAGCTTTCAGAAAATCATACCCTTCAAAATTACCCGGGGGGGGGGGGGGGGGGCAGGGGTTATTGGTGGCTCAAGGTCTAATCCGATAAGGAAGTCATGATTAATGTGCCCTTGAATTTGACAAAATTGCCGTTTTCGACTATTTTTGACTTTGTTTACACTCTAGCATCTAAAATTATGTACCAATCAGGACAAAACTTGGAAACAATGTTGGAGACTGTAAGATCTCGGATGAAAATGGTTTTCAATAAAATTGGACAAGGAAGTCAGGGGTTATGTGCCCTTGAATTTGACAAAATTGCCGTTTTCGACTATTTTTGACTTTGTTTACACTCTAGCATCTACAAATATTGACCTATTAAAATAAATCTTTGCATTATGTTGTTATTTATACGATCTTGGATAAGTTCGATTTCCAGTCTTTTCGGACTAAGAAATTTTGAGTTATGTGCCCTTTAATTTGACAAAATTGTCGTTTTCGGCTATTTTCGACTTTGTTTATTCTCTAGCATCTACAAATATTGATCAATCAAAACAAAACTTAAATACAATGTTGTGGACCATAAGAATTTGGATGATTGTAATTTTCAATAAATTTTGACTTGGAAGTCATGAGTTGTGTGCCCTTGAATTTGACAAAATTGCCGTTTTCGACTATTTTTTACTTTGTTTACACTCTAGCATCTACAGTTATTACCCAATCAAGACAAAACTTGGACACAATATTGGAGACTGTAAGATCTGGAATGTGTATGATTTTCAATAAAATTGGAGAAGGAAGTCATGAGTTATGTGGCATTGAATTCGACAAAATTGTCGTTTTCAACTGTTTTCAACTCTGTATACAGTCTATAATCTACAATCATTGACCAATCAAGACAAAACTTGGAAATAATGTTGGAGACCATAATATCTTGGATAAGATTGATTTTCATGCTGATCAGACAAGAAAGTCGGAAGCATGTTGCCCTTGAATTCTAAAAAATTGTCGTTTTCGACCGTTTTTGACCTTGTTTACACTCTAGAATCTACAATTATTGACCAATCAAGACAAAATTTTGACACAATGTTGGAAACCATAAGATCTTGGATGAGTTTAATCTAGAGTTATGTGCCCTTCATTTTGACAATATTGAATGCTTTGACTGTTTTTGACCTTGTGTACACTCTAGAATTTAGAATTATTGCCTTGTTCAAATTAATTATCACTGTAACAGCCACTCTTTCTGAGATAATAATGTGTCCTTGCCATGATTTTTCACCTTGGCAATGTGTCATAGCAGTTCAGGTGAGCGATTTAGGATCACCATGGTCCTCTTATTTGACATGAAAACTAAGATTCATAAAACCTTTAATATTCATGAAAATTAAAGAACAAGTCATAACCTTTAATTTGATACCATTCTTGCATCAGTGGGTAAATATTCAATCAAGATATGACCAAAAAAGTTTTGTAAATTTGAATGAAAATTTGATAGGGTTAAGGGTTTTAGATAAGGGTTGAAGCCAAAAGTCCAAACGACCAGAGTGCAAGCAACACTCTAATTGTTTTTAAGATAATGTACTTTATGAAAATCTATGTCTACAAATTTCACGTGGGGGCAAACATGTTTCTTGCTCAGGGACTAGGTAATTTTGCCTACTTGTGTCATGGTTTTGCCATATTAGACTGTGTCACAGAAAAGATGTCTAAATGCAACAAATGGCTTTATATTGAGGATGTGATCTCTTATTTCTATCATTTTACAGATTTAAAGCTAATCCTCGGGGTGACGTTATCCGTCCTAGCTGGTGTCAGCCTTATCATGTTAGCCGTTTTGTATGTTGTCCATAAGAAGAGACGATGTTCAGTCGGGTAAGTACATCAGCGCCTCCTCATTATCATTGGATTTCATTGTGATGTAGCAAGAATGTTTTTTTTATATATACTACTCAAAACTTATAAGTACTCCGACTACATCATAAATCATATCTCCGGACAGGCATAACATATCATAAAAAAATTTGACACAACATTCATTTCAACCATATTACCATGATATGTTGAATTTTCATAAACTTCACGAAAAATTTAATTGAACAAGAAGCAGCTAACGGAGACCACTGTTGGTAGCAAAAGTCACAAAATCAATCTCTTGTGTGTTGCATGTTCTCTCCCATGATAGCATGGTATCAGGAACGCATTAACAGTTTGTAATTCATGACCTATACTGTAGGGATATCTTCTTAATATTTTAGAAGTCTGTGCAAGGTTCTTTACGCTCGCTAAACATGTGCCAGATCATCATCATACTGAACAGTAAATCATTAGTCTGTAAAGCACTTTTCACAATCTGTAAATTTAATGCACCATTGGCAACTAAACATGAACTTGTTAATAGTGAGGTCATGGCTGATACGACTTGTTCATAGGCATGATGAATTTAGCCATTATCGAATAGTTTGGACACTGAATGGTCTCCCTTGAAGGCAT
This sequence comes from Fragum sueziense, assembly GCA_963680895.1. Taxonomy (NCBI): domain Eukaryota; kingdom Metazoa; phylum Mollusca; class Bivalvia; order Cardiida; family Cardiidae; genus Fragum; species Fragum sueziense. Next base: position 32,522,365 of record OY804594.1, on the reverse strand, counting down.
AATGTATCCCTTTCTATGACAGCTTCTGGACGCTTCAACTCACATAGGCGAGACAAAACAATGTTACGGTCATAATTTCGGTTTAATTTCCTATCACTTGGTTGTCTTGGTAGGTTGGCAGCACTTCCGGTTTGTCTGTACTCGGCAACAAGTTGGGTGATAGCAGTTGCATGTGCATTCATTAAACGGGTTGCTTTTCTTTTGAAAAATGGCACGGATGTAACAACATGTTAATGTTTGACAGTAATGAACGATATTTTGTATTAAATTTGTATAGAACGGCTGGAAATGTGGATATAAGAATATTACCTACGCTTGAATTGCACCACCTTGTAAAACACCAACTGTTATGGGTTGTTGTTGTAAAGATTTCCGACGAATTTTATGTTTTTATGTTTGGCACGTCAATCCAGAAAAAATAAATTGTAAATTAGGCACGTGGGATTCGTGTATGAAACGCAGGAGGCATATTTCAATTTTCTTTAGTTGGCCGGAAGTTACCATTTTGCACAATAATTTTGCAAAATGAAAATGATATCGGTCAAGTAATTAAGTTAGGGAATGATAAACTATAGCGACTTTTGATATTCCTTTACCGGGTAAAATTTTGCACATAATAGAAAACGGAGTACTTATAAGTTTTGTTAAGTGTACCTCTATTGTAATCCTTGATGAAGAATTTCGTAGCCTATAAGTCTTAAGTCTAAAAGCCGGTGGAGCGATCATGGCCCTCTTGTTAACATAATTAAAGCAACAAATATACAACACAGAACGACTTCAAATTCCACGGAACGCTTGTATTGTCATAAGGATTTTCTTTCTACTCTTGGGAAATCGGTTGATAGTCGAGCACAAATGTGGCATTTTGTCATTTCTCTTCTATAGAATACTATCCATTGTAGTCTATTCTTGTGTTGGCCACGGTAGAAAATGTCGGAACTACAGATTTAGTTTTGCGGCGATTTTAAACGTAGCTGTCGATTTTCTCCTCTTCTCTACACAGTTTGAATCATAAAGACGTATATTTCAAGCATTTAGTGGCAATGAGTTTGTCGTTTGTGATACCGCTGTGTCCGGCGTCCGTCGTGTATCGTGTTTCGTCCGTCAAATTTTGCCTTGTGTGCACTCTAGAGGAAACAGGCTTTGCCCAATCAACCTGAAAATTGGTCAGAATGATTGTCTTGATGAAATCTCGGACAAATTCGAAAATGGATCATCTTGGATTAAAAACTAGGTCATAAGGTCAAATTTTAGAAAAAAACCTTTGTGTGCACAGAGGTCACAGTTTTTGCCATATCAGCCTAAAATTGTTCAGAATGATTGTCTTGATAAAATCTCTTACAAGTTTGAAATTGGGTTACCTGTGGTCATAAACTAGGTCACGAGGTCAAATCTTAGTAAAACCTTGTGGGTACTCTAGAGGTCACATTTTTTGCCCAATCAACCTGTAAATTGATCAGTATGATTGTCTTGACAAAATCGCGAGCAATTTGAAATTTGGTCATCTGGGGTCATAAACTAGGTCACCAGGTCAAATCTTAGTAAACTCTTGTGCACACTGTAGAGGTCACATTTTGCCCAATCGACCTTAAAATTGGTCAGAATTATTGCCTTGATAAAATCTCTGACAAGTTAGAAAATTGTTCAGAATTATACTTTTAATGAAATCCCAGACAAGTTTGAAATTTGGTCATCCGAGGTCATAAACTAGGTCATGAGATCAAATTTTAGTATAACCTTGTTTCACTCTACAGGCCACATTTTTTGCCTAATCAACCTGAACATTGGTCAGAATGACTCGTCTTGATGAAATCTTGGACTGGTACAAAAACGGGTCATACAGGGTCATGAACAAGGTCATTAGGTCAAATCTCAGAAAAACCTTGTGTGCTTTCTAGAGGCCACATTTTTCCCAATCAGCCTGAAATTGGGTAAGGATGATTTTCTTGATCAATTCTTGGACAGGTTGTAATTGGGTCATCTGAAATCATAAACTAGGTCACAGGGTCAAATATTATAACAACCTTGTGTGCACTCTAGAGGTAACATTTTTTGCCCAATCAACCTGAAAATTATTCCGAATGATTATCTTGACATAATCTTGGACAAATTCGAAATTGGGTCATCTAGGGTCATATACTAGGTTACCAGGTCAAATCTTTATAAATTATGTGCATTCTAGAGGCTAGCTACATCATATACAGAAAACTGTCATTTCAGGTGAGCGCTTCAGGGCCAATGGCCCTCTTGTCTTTTTAATCTAAAATAATTTTTGAAGTTGAATAGCATGACAAAGGGTTGATGACAGCTAGTTGCGATGTTTTATTCACACAGGACTATATTGTTTGAAACTTTCGAAAATGTAACCACAGCTTATTTAACCCTTTCTAGTCCCTGGACTAAGCTCCATTTGGCCGAAACTGACTGAGATGTGGGACTAATAACACAGAGCACCGTGAAGGTGCTAGTTGGGGAGCTTAGTCCACAGGGTATTTCCCAAATGACAAAATATAAAGGTGGTCCACATTTAAATTTGTTGCAGACGACAATATAACTGAAATCAAAAGAATGAAATGTGCATGCCATAGCACAGTAAGAAATAAGGCAAAAGGGAGAAAATGCTAGACAAAGATATAGACATCCTTTATTACTATCAATACATGGTGCACATGCAAATATGAGGTATTCAAAATTAACAATTTCAATTAAGGTTTATTAATTTCTCTTACGATCTGGTGGTGGGTTATATAGAATGACATACGATCTCGATCGTAAATCATTAGAGTCCAATAGGACATTGGGACAAAAGACAGGGATGACTGTTTTTCAACATTTCTGTCTTTTTACCTCATCTCCTTTAGTTTCTATTAAGATTTGTCAAAATTTGATTATTGTTTGTTTCGTTTTTTCTTTGTGCAGGTACCAGAATATTATATATTTTATATAAAGAACAAAGCATGAACATGTATAGTGAATAAAAGTGAAAACTTTACACCTACATTGCTTGTCATATTTTTTCTAAATACAACAAGTAAAGAAGTCTAATGAATGTGCTTCGCATTGTTCATTGACTTTGTTTTGCCAAACAATAAACGTTTTGTTGATCTTAATTATGGGGATGAAAAGTGGACCATTTAAGTGTGACAGGGGTCCATTTTTCAGGTGTACAATTAGAACGGAAATTGTATACAATTTAAACCCTCAGAAATCCAAACAGAAGAATGCAAACCACGCAGGACTGCATGGAATGGTAGTCTGACAACTAACTAGTCAGAAAATGTAATGAAACTTGTATAACATTGTTTGAGCTTTTAAAAAACGATGTATGAGAAGCAGAATTTTCATTAGGTTGCAAAGCTTGAAAATGCTATACATGTACAGTGCAATCTCCATAGGAAATCGCTATTGCATGGACATCTGGGGTCCGTTTTACTAACAAACTTACGAACATTTTTAAAATAGCAACCCATCTGATTGGCCGAATAATTACTGTTATTACTCCTCTTTCAATCAGATGTGTTTTTACAAGGTTTTTGCAAAAACCTATGTTAGTAAAACGCTGCCCTGGGAACAATCCTAGTCGAAAATAGGGTTTAAAAATCCCCTGTAAGGCCTGCATGATGTTTTAAAAACCAAACGAAAACCGTGATAAATTTCTGAATACCAAACTTTTTAAATTCCCTATTTGTTTATGTCAAAGGGAGGTAATTCACAAAATTGACAGATTAGAATTTTATTTTAGAGCTTGCTGCAAGTGATGGGAGAGTTTTTGTGTTTTTTGCAACCCTTATATGACCAATTACGAAAAAATAATTAATCGTTTCCTGTGCTTGCGGATATCGTCGGTGTATGCAAGGGAAATAACGTTAAAATATGTTTCAGGCTTTTAGATCAACACTTTTCAAGAAACAAGAAATCTTACAGTGTAAAGTTTTCACTTTTGTTCAGTATATTAATAAAGTTGGAAAGGAATAGTGATATATGAGTGGTAAAATAATAGACTGGTAAAATATTTCTCAAACTTTTCTAGTCATTGAATTGATATTGGGAATAATCATTTTTGTTTGCTTAACATAATCTACATAAAGCTTAGATGTACATGTACTGTCAACTGAGTTTGGGGCAAAGTAGAAAAGGATCATTCATACAAATGTGTATGTTGATCACTATCACCAGTGTCTACAATCCAGAATGTCAAGTATTTTGCCAAGATAGATATAAGCATGGTATAAACGAAACATAGTGGGATGTTGTAAACTATTTACAATTTACTCACTGTAAATCTCTAGTTTGGTATTTGTAGACAGTCTCTAGTATTGATATCTTTGGATGAGAACACTGGGTACACAGCTGGGACAGGGCAAGAATGCTGCAAGATTCTCCCCCCAACCCAGCAGTCGACCCAGGGATGTTTCATAAATTTAATGGATCATCATTGTCAGTTTTTGATTGGCACAGATTTGTTATTTCTAATAAACTGTGTATACTGTTGTTTCATGCATGGAGATGTGCATGATGCAATTTCTTAGCTTTGCGATGTAAACTAAGGGAGATAATTGACTTTTTTGCGGCCGCATATCTCGTGATCGCAACTCCTCCCAAACCGCTTGACGAATTTTAATGAAAATTGACATGGGCGATTTACATGACATGGAGATGGTGCATGAAGTAATTTTTTGCTCTTCAATGCCAACTTAGGGAGATAATTGACTTTGTTTCTGTTGATTTTTTTTGTTTTGTTTTATATTTTTTTGTTTTGTTTTGTTTTGTTTTGTTTTTGTTTTTTTTTTTTTTTGTTTTTTGTTGTTGTTTTTTTTTTCGTCCGCAAATCTTGTGATCGCAACTCCTCCCAAACCGCTTGACAGATTTTGATGAAAATTCACATGGACGATCCACATGGCATGGAGATGTGCATGAAGCAATTTCTTAGCTCTGTGGCGTCAACTAAGGGAGATAATTGACTTTTTTTCGTCCGTATATCTCGTATCGCAACTCCTCCCACACCGCTTGGCGGATTTCGATGAAAATTCACATAGACGATCTACATGACATGGAGATGTGCATGAAGCAATTTCTTAGCTCTGCGGTGTCGACTAAGGCTCTTTGTCATCCAAGGGAGATAGTTCTGCTGTGAATTTATTTTCTCAAACAAGGCGTTGGGGGAGTATTAGTCCGTACTGTTACAGTTAGGTTTTGTCTGGGAAGGGTTAACAAGTATCAAAACATAGTTTAGTACATGTAACATAACATAATGTTTGCATAATTACACAAATTAGGACACTATCTAAAAGATGGCAATATTATTTTAATAAATGCTAATGTTTTATTTTTTTGTTGTTTTTTTTAATTTCTTTGGTTTAGGTAGCTATTCATCAGTTTACCTATCTTGTGTGTATTTGGTCTTTGATAATACCAAGGTTTAAGATATGTACTTCTTTCATGTGAAATTTTTTGCATTTAAGTAAGTGACGGAAAACATCACCTAGTTTGTCATCACAGTCTGTACAGACTTTTTCGTTTAATGGTGTTTTAGTCCAATTTCCTGTTTCAATATGGAAATTGTGGTTTCTTGTTCTTAGTTTTATTCAGTTGTAGAAGTCTTGAGATCTACATTTTGCCAAGTATTTTTCTCGGCCAAAATTTGTTTTGAATATCTTACAAAATATATTTTTGAATTTTGGACATTTGAATACCATTCATTTGAAAATAAATCATTTAGCGTGGTTTTAACTTTGAGTTTTAACCAATCCTTATTTGGAATATTTTGATTTGTCCGTATATTTATCAAACCACATTTGATGAAGACATATTTTACTTTACTAAGACATGGCAGTTTTGCGTTCATTTTCAGTTAGACTTTCCCAGTAATCAAATGTCTGGCTATATACTATAGAAAATAATTTTGCAGCTGATGGATTACTATCTGTTGTAAATAATCTTGACCAGAAGGAAATAATTCGCTCTTCTATTGATAAAGATATTGGCGTGCACCCAGTTTCACCATAAACAATAAAGATAGGGGTAGATTTCTTAGCTTTGAGAATACGAGGGGTATTTCGAAATTATTATTATTTGCGCACTCTTTCGTAGACCCTAGGTCAATTCAGCTTAAATCTACCTCGTGGTTATAGCGTGACATCTGCAACATGGTACCAGTCGGTTTCTTGCTCGTAAGTATACACTTAACTTGATGCTGTGTACACTGTTTTGTATCGTCCTCGTTACAGTCTATACAAAAATGATTGGCAAAAGTGCTGAAAACGTAATTGTAGTTAGGGCCTATATCAAAGGTAAGTCTCTACTTCTCTTAAAGCCGGTAGATACTTATCGTGAGGTGTGTGCTTTCTATAGGAATGGTCAATTGTCATAAATGACTATTTGTAGGTAGGTTGCTTGATTTAAATCGGAATACCAGCAGATGAAAGATGCTGTTCACACAGGTCGCCCTGCAACAACAGTCGAGCAATTTTGACAAATCCTTTACAAAATATGTACGCTACACTGTCAGACAGTTATCTGGAATGACAGGCTTATATTTAACGCATAATAATTGTTTCTTAAAGAATTACCTTAAGCAGGGCAAGATCAAGTCCAGATGGATACCCCGTTTAACTGACGACCAAAAGAGCTCACATGTTTACAAGGCCAAATCCTTATTGAAGAAATACCTAAAATACAGCGAAACGTTATTTGACAATTTCCTCAAAGTTGATGAAACATTGTGGGTATTGTTTTGGACCAAACTGTAAATGTTTATATCGAATCTGGGCAACCAAAACACCTGGCGCCTTTGCATTGCTGAAATAATACGCACCGTGAGGAGGGTTTTGTATGTCATGTTTTTTTTTATATAACAAGTGTCTAACCATGCAAATCCCTAATCCGAAAGGCAAAACGGTCATAAAGAAGTGTCATAGAGACGCTTTACTTCGAAAATTTTAGAAAGTATTGAACAACACCGTCCAAAAACAGGTTTGAAGTACATCAGGCTCTTGCATAACAATGCACTATTACATAAGGCACGTATTGCAGCGGATGATTTGAAGGCGGAAATGGTCACTGTCCTCTCCCACCCTGCATTTGCACCTGTCTTAGCCCCTTTGACGTTTTCGTGATCCCCAAGGTAAAATTACACCCGTTTGGAAGAAATTATAAATCGAGAAATGCCATTGGATCTGCCATTTACCAGTATCTAAAGAGTATACCATTTCTAGAGTGCGTAGACTGTTTTCAAAAGCGGAATGATCAGTTGATACGGTATATAAATGCAGAGGGGGTACTTCGAAGGACAGAGCGAAGTAAAATGACCAGAATTACTTCTATCAAGGAGAAATAATCAAAATAACAATAATTTCAGAACACCCCTCGTATATTTAAGATAAATGAGCTGTAGCTGTTCTATTTTACTGATGTTTCCAAATCCCCAAATTTCTGAGATATAAAGGATTATGGGTTTAACTGTTTTATTAAAAAGATCATTTTGCAGGTGCATAGGTTTGTTTAAACGGTTTGACTATTTTTTCTATCATACTGTACATAGCTTTTGTTGCTTGGTCTGTAGTATGCTTTTTACATTTGAAAAAGAAACTATTTGTACCGAGAAGAATACCAAGGTATTTGAATTCATTTACCACCTCAAGAGGTTCATTTTTATATTTAAACTCATGATGTCTACCTTTTGAACAGACAACCACTTTTGTCTTTGTACCATTTACTGGTCACCAGCAAATATTTTCTTCCATTGCATCAATGTTTTCCCAGTCCTTTTTGGGGGACGCCAAAACCAGTCAAAACCAGATAGTTTGGGAAAGGGTCAAACTGTTTATACTGAACCAAAAAAAGCAACTTTCGATAAGTCAAATGTATATATATAAGGCAAGTGAATTTCTTTTGGCTTTCAAACGTACATTTTCGTAAAATAATATATACTGACTGGCTTTAAAAACGCATCACTAAAGTTCATCCAACAATAATATGCAAAATACATAATAAACTTTAGTATTATACATGTATATTCAACATCAGCTTGACATCTTCCCAACATTTCCTTAAAATTTCAGACAAAAATTCGATTAAATGATTAAGATGTAGCCATCAAAGAGAGGTGGTGTGAGGAATTTGACAGTTTTCTCTATTTAATAACAAGTAATTCCGCCCTGAGTATAACAAACGTTCCATAATAGTGACCTCGTTGACCCTTGAGTTGAAACAAAATCTTTATTCTTTTGGGCTTGAATTATCTACCATATATTACTGGAGAGTATTCAAAAGTTTTGGCGTCCGTTTTTCATCATGTCTAGGCCAAACGCACCCTGATCTGATCATGACTTTCTGTAAGTATCTGTCACGGGCATAATCACCAGTAGTGAAAACCACAATATCTTATTCGTTAATTCACTGTTATGGCAATTATTTCAATTGCAGTTGAAAACGTTGTTGTAAACCAATTACTTAATTGGCGTTGACGTATGTTATTATCTTGACGTAAGCTCGTTTTAAACGGTTGGTCAGGACCATGATACTCAGCAGCAATCCCTGTAGATTAGCTACGTTAATGAAAGTGAAAAATTGTCGATTGATTTACATTTAAACGTCTCGCCCGATCTCGTTGACAAACACCCGTTTAGAATAATTCAAAAATTTGTTTTTGCTCAACGAACTTTGGTCTCTTGTCTTTATTTTTGTTTCATCAAATTGATTTAAAAATAAAAGTAACTCCTAACCATTTGAATATGGAATATGAAAAATCCAGTTGGTCCTCTGAGTTGTAGTTACGTAAACGTTATCCATATTTTGCACGTTGACGTCGTGCGAAATAACGTGGTAACTGACTGCAATAAATTTTATTGGATATCGTGTCTTATTGGTTGAAATATATATCAGAAGTACAAATTTGATCCTGTTAACTTTAACTACGAAAATATTTTGAAAAATAAGTGATGCGTTTTTAAAGTCAGTCAGTATATTATGGCTTTTATACGGGGATTATCGTGCAAATTTTGCAAACTAACTAAGTTTTAAAGCTACTACATGCAAATAACATAATGTGCTTAAATCTAAGTGTAAACATAGAACTGCTGGCACATACATTTGTACTTTGCGAAAGTTCAGTTTAATAATTATGACAATTGTTTATATAATAAGGTGTCTCGTATGCCTGTCTATGTATTTTTTAGCTCACCTGAGCAACATGCTCAAGGTGAGCTTTTGTGATCACCCTGTGTCCGGCGTGCGTCGTGCGTCGTGCGTCGGTCGTCGTCAACAATTGCTTTAAACATCTTCTCCTCCTCAACCACTGGGCCAATTCTTTCCAAACTTGGCAGAAATGTTCCTTGGGTGACCCTTTTCAAAACTTGTTCGTGAATTTTTGATTCGTCAAAAATTGTGGGCATGGCAGGGCGGGGCTTATCAGACTTAAAGAAATCATTGGGAAATTCTTCAAAAATCTTCTCCTCCTCAACCACTGGGCCAATTCTTTCCAAACTTGGCAGAAATGTTCCTTGGGTGACCCTTTTTAAAACTTGTTCGTGAATTTTTGATTCGTCAAAAATTGTTGGCGTGGCAGGGCGTGGCTTATCAGACTTAAAGAAATCATTAGGGAATTCTTCAAAAATTTTCTTCTCCTCAACCACTAGGCCAATTCTTTCCAAACTTGGCAGAAATGTTCCTTGAGTGACCCTTTCAAAACTTGTTCGTGAAATTTTGATTCGTCAAAAATTGTGGGCGTGGCAGGGCGGGACTTATCGGACTTAGAGAAATCATGTGAAAAATCGTTAAAAATCAATTATCAGGCCAATTTGAATCAAGCTTGGCAGAAATGTCTTTTGAGTGACTGTTTTCAACACATGCTCATGAATTTTTGATTGGGTGAAAAATGTAGGCGTGGCAGGGCGGGGCTTATCAGACTTCGAGAAATCGTAAGATAATTATTCAAAAACCTTCTTCTCCTCAACCATTGGGCTAATTCTTACCAAGCTTAAACGGAATGTTCCTTGGGTGACCCTATTCAAAACTTGTTCGTGAATTTTTGATTTGTCAAAAATTGTGGGCGTGGCAGGGTGGGTTTATCAGACTAAAAGAAATCTTTAGGTAATTCTTCAAAAATCTTCTCCTCCTCAACCACTTGGCCAATTCTTTCCAAACTTGGCAGAAATGTTTATTGGGTGACTCTTTTCAAAACTCGTTTGTGAATTTTTGATTCGTCAAAAATTGTAGGTGTGGCAGGGCGGGGCTTATCGGACTTAGAGAGATCATGTGAAAAATCTTTAAAAATCAATTATCAGGCCAATTTGAATCAAGCTTGGCAGAAATGTCCCTTGAGTGACTGTTTTCAACACATGCTCATGAATTTTTGATTCGTCAAAAATTGTGGGCGTGGCAGGGCGGGGCTTATCAGACTTCGAGAAATCGAAAGATAATTATTCAAAAATCTTTTCCTACTTAACCACTGGGCTAATTATTACCAAACTTGAAAGGAATGTTCCTTGGGTGACCCTTTTCAAATTTTTTTCGTGAATTTTTGATTTGTCAAAAATTGTGGGCGTGGCAGGGCGGGGCTTATCGGACTAGGAGAAATCATGTGAAAAATCTTTAAAAATCAATTATTCGGCCAATTTGAACCAAACGTAGCAGGAATGTCCCTTGAGAGACTGAATTCAACTCATGTTCATGAATTTTTGATTGGGTGAAAAACATCGGCTTACAGGGCGGGGCTTACCAGACTTCAAGAAATCGTTAGATAATTCTTCAAAAATCTTCTTCTCCTTAACCATCCGGCAATTCGTTACCAAACTTGGCGGAAATGATCATTGGGTGACTTGTTACAATATCTGTTCGAGAATTTTTTATTCGTCAAAAAATGTTGTCTTGGCGAGGCAGGGCTTATTGGACTTAACAAATTAAATGAACCAAACCTCACAGGAATATACCTTGAGTGACTGTCTTCAATACATGGTTGAGAATTTTTGATTAATTGAAAAAAAATGTGGGCATGGCGGGGTGGGGCTTGTTGATTTTTAAATGAGTTATGTCCTTTTGTTGAAAATTGGTATTTTTCGCAACATTTACATGTGTTGTTTGGTCTGTTGATTTTTTTATTTGCTCTTTTTCCCAATTGATCAGATCACAGTTCAAATGAAATGTACTTCTCAAAATGCACAAAAACAGTTTTCAGTGATATTCTAGTTTACAATAATTTAATATGACATAATACTGACATATATATTTGTTTACAACAAAACCTATATTGTACACAATCAAACACACGAAGAACTCAGGTGAGCGATATCAGTGCCTTTCAGGCACTCTTGTTCAAGAATTTTGAACGAGCGGATGCAAAAAAAATCTTGAGACAAAATAAGAAAATGCTGGTCACCAGCATTTTCTTCTTTTGCCTCAATGTTTTCCTATTCCATTTTCATTTCCAGAATCTCGAACGAGCTTAAAGACTACGATGCAGAAACGTCCATGGACCACGACAACCACTCGACACACCCACAAACGATGCAATACGAAAACAAACTATGCGATCACGTTACGTTACAAAGTGATAAACCAGGGACCCAGCTTACATTGAGTGATATCGAGATAGAACTTGGGGTAACAAAAAGGGATTTTTATGGTGTTTAACGTTATAAGAGTGACATACGGACAAATAGACAGGACAGACGGATTGACAGACATATACATATTAAAACAAACTATACGACCATGTAACGTTACGAAGTGATAAACCAAGTACCCAAGTTACTTTAAGTGATACGGAAATAGAACGAACACTCATGCCATTCATGTCAATGATAAAAACTCCAGAAACACTGTTATAGAAAATATCACAAATAGAATGTTAATCGATCCATGTAGAGAACAAAATCCTCCAATCAAATATTCTACTTGGTGCAGGCAAAACTCTATTCAGCGAGAAAGATTAGTTTTTTTTCTTCTATCTCCTCTCTTTTTAACAGTGTTTTAAATTCATCAATTACGCATAGTTTTAACTGACCATTCTATTATAGATTTTAGTTTTCGTTTTAACTTTTTCGAATATAGTTCTGGTTTATGGAAACACAATAATTTGCCCTTGAAAGGTATTGAGTGTAAAAATACCATTACAAATAGAGCAATATTCGCTTGCAATTTATAGCTGTGAATCGATTTCTGATATTCCTAGAAATGAAATACAATTGATGATAAATGACCAACTATTTTAGATACTCTACTAATGGAAATAAGAGGTAAATCTATATCGTATAGCTCCTACAAAAACAAGCAAAAACATAACCGCCAAAATGAGTTGGTTAGCGACATGTTTAAAATTGAACAAAATTTAACTGAGAACAATTTAGACAAGCTTGCTGCTTTAAAAGCAGAATTGGGACAACTCACAACTGAAAAACGTCGGGGATCAATTCTTCGCTCTAAAGTTAAATCGAGTATAGATGGTGAGAAACATGAAGGTATTTGGAAAAATTCAACTCTGCTACGAAACCTATTCATAAGATCATAAAGGAAAATGGGGATAAAATTATTGAACAAAAAGTAGTTTTAAATGAGATAAAACACTTTTATGAAAGTTTATGTCGAAAGTGGGACGTTTTGAATTCAAACAACAATTTTCAAGATTTTTTAAAGACCTCGATATACCAACTTTAAATTGTCAACAATCAAATTCAATTAAAGGGATTATTACTCTTCGAGAAGCCTTAAAAGTATTGAAAAATATAAAAGACAAGGGTAGTCGTGGCACGTCCGGTTGTGGAGCTGATTTCTATAAAGTATTTGGGGGGATGTTTGTTGTGCGCGCTTCAAACGAAGCCTTTTATAACAACAAAATATCAGATACACAAACTCAAGGTTTAATAACATGTATTCCAAAAGGTGACAAACCAAGACATTTAAAAAAAACTAGCGTCCGATAGATAACTTTATCAATTACAATTTATAAAATAGGGACTGGTGCTATAGCAAACAGAATTAAACAATTTCTACCGCTTTTAATCAATGAAGATCAGACTGGGGTTATAAAAGGAATATACATCGGTGAAAATATAAGACTAATTTATGATTTAATGCATTACACAGAAGAGCAAGATATTCCAGGAATTTTAATTTTAATCGATTTCGAAAAGACTTTTGATTCGTTATCATGGTCATTTTTAACCAAACTTTAAAGGCGTTTAACTATGGCGAATCTATTCAAATATGGTTTAACATTTTTTACAAAGATGCAAAGTCAACAATTACTCATCTTTAGTACAGTCGAGGTTGTCGTGGAATCTTTATCTGTTACATGTAAGTAAGAATGAATGCTCTATGTATTTTTGTTGTTGTTTTTTTTCACTTGTTTTTGTTCTTAAACGTATTTATCCTTTTTGCAATTATGTCGCACCTTTTTCTTCTTCAGTGTAAAAAGTGGAAATACTATAATACACGTGTATTACAGTGCATCATATACCAACCCTTATTGTATAATTATTTTTAATATACGTACGTACAATATTTTTCGCATGTATCACAAAGTATATACTGAACCGCACAGCTAGCTCCTCACTTCTGATTTTTGTATAACACGAGGGTTGATTGATAAGTAGTGAACCTCACATAGAAATGCTTGAATTGTAACTTAAAAACGATTTTATTTTTCAACATAATCCCCTTCTCTGTCTATACACTATTACCAGCGATGTTTTAAGGCCTCTAAGCCACTTTTGTAGAACTCCTCCTGATCGTTCAGAAAGGCATCCACTATATACATGACGTCATTAATTGACTGAAAGTGGGTACCAGCAATAGTTCTTTTCAACTGCGGAAACAGGTGAAAGTCTGATGGAGCAAGATCAGGCGAATAAGGCGGGTGTTCTACTAGTTCAAACCCACAGTCATTGATAGCAGCCATGCCAATGGCAGATTTTTGAACAGGGCCATTGTCCTGGTGGAACAGTACACCTTTGCTGAGTTTTCCACGGCGTTTGAGCTTGATGGATTCTCTCAGTTGCCTTAAAAGTGATGCATAATACTGTCCATTAATTGTTTGGCCCTTTTGTAGATAATCTACCATCAAGATGCCATCAGCATCCCAGAAAACCGAAGCCATAACCTTTCCTGCTGATGGGACAGCCTTTGTCTTTTTGGGTAGGGGTGAGCCAGGGTACGTCCATTGTTTGGACTGTTGTTTTTACTCTGGGGTGAAGTGATGGATCCAACTTTCATTCATAGTCACAAGCCTCTGCAGAAAGTTATCTGGGTCTCCCTCTAAAAGACTCAGATTAGCACGTGCCAAAGTGCGCCTAGCGTGCTTCTGGTCAACTGTCAGAAGCCTCGGTACCCAGCGGGCAGAGAGCTTTTTCATCTCAAGATTTTCTGTGAGAATGTAATGTGAAATGCCAGTTTTACTGGCTATAAATCTCTCTGTAACCCGCCTGTCAGTCATAACAATATCTTGGACTTTATTGACCATTTCTGGTGTTGCAACGGTGGCAGGCCTTCCAGGGCGGACGTCGCCCTCAAGACCCCTACCACGCTTGAACTCCCCATACCCATCTCTTTACTGTAGGATAAGAATGGGCATCATTCCCTAGTGTTGAAACCATATCTGCATGGATGGCCTTCGAAGTTAGACATTTTTATACAGATATTGAATCGCTGCTCTTTCAGCAACCTTGTCCATTTTGCAAAAGCCACTTTCCCGGTTTACTTTAGAGTGCTACCTTTTCAGCATAAACTGACCAAATAACACCAGTTTTCGGCTGCACACCTTTATATAGCTAGAGAACAAAGGGGCTGAAAATGGACATCTTTACTTGATCCCTTCTATGAGATGCTCACTACTTACCAATTAACCCTCGTAGTAACCACTCAATCAATCGCATTGATTTTTCATATTTCAGTAGATGACCTATTTCTCATCAACTTTAGTCAAAAACAAATTTATTTTTACGTGTTATATACCTCGTCCAACGTACACGTGCGTTTAACGATTTTGAAATGCATGCACATTCATCTTGACAAAAACCTGAATAATTCACCATGACATTATTTAATGTTGATCGGGCGTAATAAAAAATAATTTCGACAAGTTTTACTAAATACAGGACCAAAAACAAAATAGACATATACAGATAAATCAAAATACTGAAAGTACTGTTAGATAGCATACTTGACACAACAGACTGTGACAGTATTGCTTACTTGTAGACCGGACCGAATGTAAGTCAGTGACTTCTGTGGGTCCTCCTGTTGGTTTCTTCATGGATGTTTGTTGATGTGTCGGCATAGCAGCGCGGACTGAATTTCACTGGGTGGTCTTTCCAATGTTTGTTAAGTTTATTTTTGAATGAATTAACACTTTCTGAGTTAACAACATCGCACGGCAAGCTATTCCATGTGTCAACTACTCTACCACTGAAACTGTGTTTTCTCTTTTCTGTATGCGCTTTTATTTTCTTCAGCTTAAGGTTATGACCCCTGGTTCTATTGTATGTGGTAAATTTTAGAAGGTTCGGATTGGATGTTTTATCATGATTGTTAGCTATTTTGAAGACTTGCAACATGTCAGCTCGTTTTCTTCTGTATTCGAGGGACGGTAAGCCGAGGTTTTTGAGACGTTCGTTGTATGGGAGATGGCTGATGGTTTTCACTAATTTGGTTGCCCGTCGCTGTACATTTTCAATTTTAATCTTAGTTACATGATTTGGAATATTCTGTGCCATCTTTATGCAAATCCATCCGGGAATGTAAGTGGAGTTAGCAATACATTTTAATCTTGCAGCAAAACTTTAGACTGGTCCAAATTCAAAGATGGTGCAGACAACAATTTAATTGACTGAAAGCCGTTTTCCTGTGGGAGTCAAAAAGAGTTACTGTGTGGTAACGGATTGAATAAAAGCGCACCAACCATCATCAAATCATGACTTCATACAAAGGCTGCAAATTCAACCATACATGGGTGAACTTTTTAACAATTGAAAATTCATTGAAACACCTTTTTATGTGATGCAGCATGATATCACCAAAAGGCAGACACTTTTCAAAACGTCATTTATTTTTAAAGTGGACCATTCCAAAAAATTTATGCAAACGACTAAACGTTATTGAAGTTTAAAATTGGACACAATATAGTTCAGAAAATATTGAGACAAAAGGAAAAATTCATTTTCTTCTCTTGTCTCGATATTTTCCAAAGCTTTCTCATAAAGACACACCAAAACAAAGATTGGGGAAGGGTAAATTCAAACTGATGCATTCATAAATGTGTGAGATGTTAAGTATATCAATAAATTTACTCTAATGCCCCTTTTTTCTGTGACACAATATACGATCAACAAAAGTCACAAACTTTACAATAAATGCACCCCGATAGACTCCCACTAGAAAAAGTAAATTTATGTCCTTGGTATGCGATTCTATCTTAAGACCGTTTACATTGTCCAAAATTTAGGCGACATGACTTGACCTGCATGACCAAATGGTGAATTGTGGCAATTTTCTGCACCGGACTCTTCGCGATTTAAGGTATATAACCCATCATTAAAAACACTACTTTCTAGCTATACGAAATGCACCAAGTTACAAACACTTGTAAATACACTTCACATAAGTTGATTCACCGTGCCGGATTTCAAGATAATGTTTCAAGAAGAAAATGATTTAGATATATTATTTTACTCTATATTCATATGCAAGGTAAGTAATTTTGAACATTTTTGTCAAACATTTCCAGAAGTATGCATTAATTCAAAATTCTAAACCGTTCAAAATGCTTATGTTTGTATTTGGCCATATACTTTTTATAATGACATGTTTGATTTTTGACTATTGTAATTGTTATTTAGATCTTTTTGTCTTGTTTGGGAAGAACTATTTTCCAAGAGTAAAGTTTTAATGTTGTGTGGTAAGAGACAAAAAACGTCAAACACGCTATTTCTTTCCTATACGTCGCTGGAGGCGATCGTATATTGGCGTCATCTCCGTCTATCCGTCCGTCCGTCCGTCCATCCATTCGTCCGTACGTACGTCCGTCCACTTTTCGTGTGAGCACAACCCTTTCTAAGTTTCTGGCTAGATCTTTTTTAATCTCTTCTTTATTTTTTTTATGCCCCCTTAAAACTTAATATCTAGGGTTTATTGAAATTGCAGCCTTGTGAACGCAACTGCTTCTAAGTATCTGGCTGGATCTAAACTAAATTCGGTGAATGTTATCACCTTAATTGGTAGATATGCATGTAGTAAGGATTTTATGGTTCATTGATTTTGCCCCCTGAAACTCAGTCTCTGGGGCTTATATAAACTGTAGCCTTGTGAACGCAACTCATCCTATCTCTTTGTCTTGATTTAAATGAAACTTGGTCAATGTCATCACCATAATTTGTGAATGTGCATGGATCAAGGATTTTATGGTTCATTGATTTTTGCAAGAGTTATTTACCTTGACACTTAGTCTCTGGGGCTCAATGATATTTCAGCCTTGTGAACGCAATTCCTCCCGGTTTTTTGACTGGTTATTTATAAAACCTTCTTGTGAACACAACCAACTTTTCACAGGATTTTGAGTGGATATTTATAAATCCTTGTCATTGTCATTTTGTGTCTCAAGTTTTATAAGTGACGGCGTACGTGTATATTGTGACTATGGCACTCTTGTTATAATAATGTTTTAACAATTTACGTTGATATTAAATACAAATGCATGATATTTTTGTTTCACTGTGATATGTTAATCATAATAAAAACCGAAGTATGTGTTTCTGTAAGTTTTATTAATATTCTTTAAACGTTCCTCAGCCTTCCCAAAAACAACAAATTTTCAGACTGGTCCAAATTCGAAGTTGCTTCAGATGACAACATAAATAATAGAATTCGGAACACTCCTGTGAAAAACTTAAAGTATGTTGTAGCTTTTTTATACATTTTCGCCCGAACGGTTTCCATTGTCTTCTTTTAGCATATTTATAAGATGATCAAACCTAATTATTGTACTTTTAGGAAATTTTGACAATGTCACACATGTCTAAATTTAAAGCTAACGAAGACGACAAAGTAGAGGAAAACGAGTTAATAAATCTTTTGTAGAAAAAGAAAATTTGCTGATGTTTCAGCATAATTTTCTTTTTCTGTTAGATTTCATATTTGTATCAAAGAGGGGAAAAGAAATCAAGTCTTGTTTTCGAAAAGTGTCAAAGTAAAGACCCGGTCACATACGATTCCACGGCCGTTCGGCGGCCATACCACGACTAAAAAATCTCAAAATATTTTGGACGTGCTTGGACGCGGTAACTTTGGGTCAATTTCGTTTTAGCCGTGATATAGACGCGGAATGGACGTGGTATGGCCACCGGCGGCTGTTCCACTGCCGAAGCACTGCCGTAGCACGGCCTACAACTTCCAACCGCGTCTAGTGTTAAAACGCGCGACAAGATACCGCGTCCACATCGCGTCTGAATCACTGCCATAGCACGACCATAGCACTGCCATTCCACTGCCTAATCGCGGCTGAACCGTCCGTAACGCATATAATGCTATTTTCCCACTGCAGATCAGGCCCCGGTTTCTCGAAAAAACTTAAGTACATTCTCATGCTCAAATCTGAGCTCCGTGCTCAAATCGCACGAAATCCACGTGAACTTCAATTGAATACCCTTCAACGTTGGAAAGTATTCCTTTGATGTTGAGCATGTTTTCATGAGTTTGTACTTAGGTTTTTTCGAGAAACCGGGGCCAGATCAAATTGAACAGACCATATCAAGCGATCTTGAACAGATCGAGTTCGGTCGGCATGGGTGATGGAGAGTAGTTAGGGTGATCAAGCTTTATCTACATCGCTCGGACTTTCAACTCGAGTATTTTGACATGTCAAAAATTCTCGTGTGCGACCGAGCAGGAGATTGATCTGGAAACGAATGTGTTTTGATCGCTAGAAGATCGATCTAATCGAGAGTAAGTCGTGTCTGAATGTCAGATGTGATCGGATTGATATATTTTACCCGACCTGTACTCAACCTGCATTCGGTCACCCCGTATAGTGCTCGATTCACCCTATCAAAACGACTGTGGGGGATATGTTTTGATTGTCTACAGATCAAGAAGTAATTTATCCTAGGCTCCCACTGTCAACCAGATCAACTACATCAAGCCCAATCAAGCGATCTAGTTTAGATCGATATCGATCGGCATAGGTAATCGGAAATGGTCTGGCAATCGAGTTTGACCTGAATCGCTTTGTATACGGCTTCTTTCTCCATTATTTATTGTTAAAATATTGGTGTGCGATCGAATATAAAATCGATCGGGAAGCGGCTGTGTATTGATTGGGTAGAAAATCGACCCGCTCGGGAAATGATAGTGTCTGGGAATCGAGTGTGGTCGGGTAAACTTCTTTCACTCGACCAGCACCCAACCTACACTCGATAACCTCGACTTGCACTCGAGTGAATCCAGACACTATTTAGATTACTCGTCCTCTGCTTCATCTGCCAATCCGATCAAATCGACTATTGAAGTTGGGTTGATCGACTAGAGATCGAGAAAAAGTTGTTTTGTGGCAATTGGTCGGGGAATTCAGGCGATCGAGTTGATTTGATCGGCAGTGGTAACCTATAATTAGTTGGATTTTGCCAGGAAAACTTAATTCTAGAAACACTGCCGATCAGATCAACTAAATTTTCCGTTAAAACCATAGAAAATCATTTCTTCTCGATCTCTAGTCGATCAACCCCGACATCTGTAGTCGATTTTATCGATTGGTCAGATGACGCAGTAGAGATCGAGCTGATCGGGATGCAGTTAAGTATCAAAAAAGTACATGTACAAGTCGAAGAGATCGACAGCAGGTTTGGTGCAGGTCGTGTCAGATATACCAACTCCATCACACTCGATCTCCAGACACGATTGATTCTTGATCAGATATATCTATATATCTACCTGACTTTTCTACGCGATCGCCCACGAATATTTTGAAATGCGTAAAAAATATGACACCTGAGCGATGCAGATCCCGACACGATTGATTCTTGATCAGGTATATCTTCTACCCGATTATTAAATCGCTTCCCGATCAATTTTCTACGCGATCTCTAACGAATATTTTGAAATGCAAACAATCGAGCGAGAAGCCTGACCGGTGCAGATCGCGCTCGATAACCCCGACCAATTCTTATAACCAATGTCGACCAAACTCGATATGTAATCGATCGATTGGTCGGGTTTCATCGAGTTAAATTGCTCGGCAGAGGGAACCTAGCATAAGCCACCGAGTTGATCTGATTGCGAGTAGGGAACTAGCACCAAGGCAGTCGAACACGACTAGTCTTTACAGTTTACAGAAAATTTACATATCGAACCAAAACTTATCATGCTAAAACAGAAAAGTTGTCAAGCAAGCTAGCAAAAAAGATGTAAGGATCTTAAAAAAAGATACCAAGTCAGTACAGGGAGGGGCCCATTTTCCTGTTACTGCTGCTCCCAGTTAAGACATTGCCCGCAAAGAGATGCAAGAAAAGCTTATTCATTTCAATACATCCTTACCACGTGCATAGCACCGCCGGAGCACTGCTTATCACGTCCATTCCGCGGCCATTCCGCGTCCGTTCCACTGCCTCATCGCGTCTGTCAGCCGTGGTTTGGCCGCGATAACATTTTTGTGCAGTTCAAAAAATTTTACCACGTCCAAAATAATTTCCATATCATTCCGCGCCCTACAACGTCCATACCACTGCCATAGCACGGCCGTATCACTGCCGCATCGCGTCCAATAGCGTCCATTCCACGGGTGGTTTATTTTAGCCGTGATACGGCCGCGGAACGGCCGTGCTATCTTATGTGATCGGGCCTTAACTGCGTGGTTTTCATATCTGCATCCTGACATCGAATTCACTTTTTATATACAATCTTGGGTCAAGTGCTTCATATTCTTGTCGCGTGATCCATTTTTCCTGAAATGTCGACAAAGACGTCATAATATAGATCCTCCAATCCAGACAGAGTATTTCCGGTCTGGTGGTTCCACGATTTTAGTTTTTTTTGTATGTACGGGGTACCAGCTTCACCATCTCATTGGTGAGCCTCTGAGCAAAGCCGGGAAACATAGTGTTACCTCCCGATAGAATGATCTTGTTAAACATTAGATTCCGTAAATCAATGATATTTTTTTAGAAATAGTTGTATATCATTTCTCGAACTCCTGGACACTCCATACTGAGTACTTTGGGGTTAAAGAGACTTTCCGTACATCGAAAAATTTTATTTCCAGTGCCAATGTTTGTACCATCGGGTAACGTATAAGTGGCCACACACTCGGAACTATGCATACGGAACTGCATTCATAGTCCTTGAGTCACCCAAAACCCCTGCTCCCTGAAGTTATGACTTTCGGAAAGCCTGTAACAAAATCTACCAAATGAGCCTTGTTTGCACTCTGGCCAGTTGGTGCTTTTGGTTGTAACCCTTATCAAAAAACCCTTAACCCTATTAAAAAAATTATTCAAAGGGGGTGTCTCAAATCTGCCCACGCATGAATTTTCTTTTAATTCTACATGGTGATAGAGGACCTTATACAAGCTATGAAAATGCATTTAGTTTCTTAGATAATCCAAACTGGATTCCAAAAAGCCACCTTGACTTATTCCCACTATGACATGAAACATGGCCCCTTTTTCATGTGTCGCAAAACTTTAGTTTTGTGCATTTTCAAGATCTGTCAATTGAATTTGATCCGAGACACATAAGGCATTACATTCATACCAGAAAAGGTATTTGAGGAAATTATTATGAATGTTTTTATTGAATTAATCATGAATAAATGCATATTTTTCAGCAAAATTTTGGAAAATAGTAAAATTGAATTCCAAAGTTGAGTATGTTGGAGTCTTTTTCAAGATTCCATATCATCACAAAAACATGCTACATATTTCCTCTTACTTTGAGCCAAATTATATAGAAATCCAAAACCGGTAACAATGTCATATAATACATATTATTGATGAAGGTGATGTTTTGGTCCAAAACTTGTATTCAGTAAAAATTTGATTGTGCTCCTAAAAACATTTTTATACTCAGTAAAATCAACTGTAGCATACAGTACAAACCTACAGCAATATTCATGCCCAAAAAACTCATTGGAAAAAACATAGAATTAATATAAATATTACTTATATTTACAAAATTACATGTATGGAAGCCAAGATAGGCATACATATACACATTGCAAGTTTTCTTTACTATTTGGCCACATTGTCTATGCACCATTTTTAGTGAGACTATGACTATGCAATAAATGTTAACCCAAATGTTATGAATTTGAAAAGACGCTTAGAACCGGTACGGTAAAGCATCAAAAGGTGCCCTTCCGGGTAAACAATACATAACCAAATATTTTTGCTCTAAGCGCCCATAATGAGCTAACATGATATGGAAGGCCCCCTTTGATTCAGTAAAAGACTGTTACAGCATTGTATCTTTTCATTTACACAGTTAAAAATGTGCTTGTTTATATCAAAACGTGGCCCTATTGGGATAAAACAGGGTGCAATTATTTCCTCAAATTATTTTTCTGACCATAGCTTAACCTGTATTGATACACAATTTATACACATTTCAATGACGTCATATGATTAACATGTTGTTTAGCCACCAATAGCACTTAACAGTCACATGGGAGCTGGATTATCTGTTTCTTATGCATCACAACAGTATTTTCACTTTTGCACGATTGTCAAATGCCATCAGAGAAATCGGTGCTTTTTCTTATTTGCTTTCTCATGTTTTAAAAGATCTATAAATAACTCTTGCTGTTAGCTTTCATGAATCACGGCTGACTTGAATAATTTAAAATGATTTTTTAGACAATTTCCTCTCTTTTTTGTAAAGTAGGTACACCTGGGACAAGATCTAATGTGACCCTGGACAAAAATATTGTAACCAACTTTGAAGTCTACCCCTAAGCAAACTTACATACAAAATTTAAGACCTCATGGCTGTGTAAAGCTTTACAAAAAGAGCTTATTTTTATTATATGAAATGTTTCCCCTTTTATGCTGCCACAGCAACAAAAGTTTATGACAAAAAGAAATTCTAATACACAGAGTTGTACTCTTTTAATCCGAGGATACTTTTTATTAAGTTTCAAAAAGATTTACATATCAGATTGGGAGAAAAAGAGAATTTTTTAGAAAATGCCAATAGACAGACAGACACACGGACAGATGACAGGAAATAACCGAAAAAATGCATTGCATCTTGATTTATCCTCAGGTAAACTAAAATAACCAAAAAAGTAAACAAAACATTTGAAAAAAGTCATTCTTAAAAAATCTTAATTTTGTCCATTCTTGGAAATGTGCACTATTCAGGGGGAAATTCCAAAAGCAACATTTTACCGGTTTTATTTTTTCTCTATATTTCACGATAATCATCAGTATATTTGTGCGCAACTTTTACATAATTTTCAAATCTTGACAAAAACTGGAACAAAGAAAATTTTTGAACAGAATTTGCTTAAAATATTTAAAAACAATGAATTTTTGGGTTATCCCCTTACGCCAGTTGATATAAAACAATTTTTTGTACATAATTATATATATTTTTGTTTCATACAGGATCACAGACTACTGGGCATTATTTTTAGAATAAATTACGCGATGAAACTAACAACCAGAACGCTTGCACACTATTTTAATCAGGGTACCCTCTTTTTTCAAGGTGAAAACTTAAAATTCCGAGAAAATTGTTTTCTGGAATGTTCGATTTGAAACATTTCATGAATATGAACCGTTATCTAGTGTACTAACTTCACGCCAAATTTCATTAAATTCCGAGCGTGGGCAGACTCCCATGTTATTTTTCCTATTCGTGAGACACCCCCTTTACAAAAACTTATTTGGTCATATCTTGATTTAATGTTCACGTACATATGTCAAAACGGTATCAAATAAAAGATTATTGCCTGTTCTTTTATTTGCAATTATTTAATGCAAATTGACCCATTTGCATATACATGAATCTTAATGATTTATCATTAGATTGCGATTTTCCAGCGAATATTTGGTAAATACTTTCAAGGGGAATCATGTAAACATGGTTTATCAGATGTGGTATGGACCTCAGCTTCGGTCGGTTCGGTCCAAATAGATTTCTAATAGCTTTGGCCCGACAGACAAGTCCATAATTCACAAATAACACATGGCCTTGCGGGCGATATGTGTGTTTATGGATAGGTCTGTCAGACCAAAGATGTTATATGGACCGAAGCGAAGCTGAGATCCATATCACATCTGAGGCCCGACAGACCAGTCCATAGAAATGTTTATCACCCGCAAGGGTGATATTCAAAATATTCGAATAAAACATAAGAGGAAAATATTTTTTTTTATAAAATATGATAGCTTGATATCCATACATGAAGAGTGTCGTATAGATTGACAATAACCCTTGTTTTATACCGGAGTCAATGGAATTGACGACGGCTTACGGTATTGTAGGCGTATAGATTTGAAAAATTTTGTTACTTCGTGAGTTTGGCAATTGGATCACCAAGGACAACTCTATCGAATCATACCTTGGATGTGTGTGTATGAAGAAATCTTGAAAAAAATTGGATTTCTTAGCCGGAAGTGGCTACGCTTCATAAAGTAGTTTTCGAGGTCAACCAAATGCACAACCATGGCAACTTGCGGGACTTGCTGGTTGTAATCATTCTAAAAAATGAGGACAATGGAACTGCAAAAAATGTATTTCAGCATAATTGTCGCGTCATTGTTGACATTAGTCGCAGACGAACGTTTTGAATTGTTGTTCTATTCTATTCTATTCATAGTCCGAAAGTAGTTCTTCGAGATGCATCCAAGGTATGATTCGATAGAGTTGTCCTTGGTGATCCAATTGGTGAGTTTGGCTCTAGCTGTCTTAGCCTCAGTTTCGATATTTCCGGTTTTCGGAACCCCTCGGTAGCCGCCTGCCAGCCTTTAACTAAGATAAAGATCCTGAGATTGTGAAATGGTTTAGTGTAAATTACCTTCGTTTACTTGTGGTCCCGTAACATTCAAATATCCCAAATTAGTAAACTAGTCAAGATTTGACTTTGTGACGTCATGAAACTAGCCAAATAGATGTAAACATTGTTTTTCTGCGTTCCCACGACGTCCCCTTTCCCGCGCGTTATCAAACGTCAAGTAGCGTTGTTTGGAAACATGCGTCTTTTATACACAATCAAATGGCTGTGCCATTCGTAGCTTTTTGATCAACATTGATAAATTCTAATTTGACATACATTTCCGATGTTATGCGTGCATGTAGTACGGTGCGTTATGTCCATTTTTAGGTTCTGCTTGATGTAAGTGAAAGAGGTTTCCGTCATACGTTTTCATGATCTTAAGACATTGCTCTAATCATTTAACTTTGATGGACAGCTGTAAAATTAAAAATAATAGGAAAAATGGTGACTTAAAATTACAAAATTTCGAACCCGTAATTTTACAAATGGGCATAACTTTTTTTAATAATCATCATACCAAATTTGAAACTTTTCAATATCAAAGTTTTTAAAACATCTAAACTTAAACTTAAACTTAAACTGTTTAAATTTGATTAAACGCCTATTTTTACGACAGTTCATATTCAATGGCGTTTTACAAAAATGATTAAATATATATTGCTGATGGGGGTCAAAACCTCATAACTACAGATTGGAAAAGCTGTAGGTACGAGATTCTGACATCCCACCTACGATATATCTATACACAAAACACAGTGTTAAAAAGATAAGTCATATTTTCTGTTCACCCTTTCCCGAGTAAGACTCGGTTTTTTCGTCCAAAGTAGGTTATGAATAATGATGGAAAATATTGGGAGGAAAGAAGAATTCGCCGATATTTAACAATTTCCCTTTCCCCTTAAAATTTTCTATGCTATAATTTGCACTTAATATACTATGTGTGTAATTATTTTGTCGTCTACAACTGGTTTAAAGGCGAGCATTTCAAAATTGTGTCTTTCGGACAAGGGTTAAAACAGAGAATTAAAATTTGTGAAATAATGAGTTTTCAACTGTTTCTTGAAACTTTCGATTGTTTCACATGATTTCAAACTGACTGGAAGATTATTCCAAAGTTTCGGTCCTATTGTGCCGAAGCTTCTGTCACTGAACGTCTTTCTGTTGTTAAAGGGAACTTGATAACATTTGTCATTGGAATGTGACGATCTCAGTTCACGCCCGCTGGGTTTGGCCAAAAGCAGATCCGTTAAATATGTCGGAGCACGTCCAGTGGAGCACTTGTGCATAAACGTTAAGATTTTAAACGTTATTCTGGCCTTAATTGGTAGCCAGTGTAAGTCGTACAGAGCCTGCCTGGAACTGTCCATCTTTCTACGGTTCAACACAAGTTTGGCGCACATATTTTGTATCCTCTGTAGTTTACATAATTCAGTTTGAGCGATTCCGTGTAAAATTCCATTGCAGTAGTCCAGATGGGAAATGACCAATGATAGCACAAGGATCTCAGTGGCTTCCTTCGTCAGATACTTCCGAATGCATTTGATTCTGAAATAGTTCAACATTGCCACCCTGCATTTTCTTTTCACATGTTCCTTAAAGTTAAGATATTCGTCCAAGAATGCACCTAAATACCTGATACAATTCTGCAATTTAATTTGATCACCTGCAACATCAATTGATCTAGTGTAACACTTTTGCAATTGTTGTCGACTACCAAACATGATAAATTCAGTCTTTGATGCATTCATTTTGAGTTTGTTTTGATTCATCCACTCATTAATTACAAGTGCACATTGCTCAAGATCTTTCACAGCCAATTTTTCACGGTCATTTTCGGGATTTGTAATTCTTTGATCTTCCGTGGATGGTTTAAAACGTGTATTTGCTATATGGTCGTCCGCAAACCCATACACAGAAATTGATGGTGAAATCACGTCAAATATAGTACCCGCATAGGTTAGAAAAAGCCAGGGACCAAGACAACTACCTTGGGGAATACTACACTGCAGAGTACGCGGTGATGACAACGTTGACTCGACACTGACACGACAGCTACGCGGACGCAAGTAGGAGTCTATCCAGTGTAGAGCTGTACCACAGACTCCATACTGGCTTTGAAGAACATCTATCAGTATGTCATGATCAACGGTGTCGAACGCTGCGCTAAGATCAATGGCGATTAGTGCTGTTACTTCCTGGTTTTCCATCGCATTGAGCAGGTCATTCACAAGTCTAATTAAAGCTGATTCACAAGAGTGGAATTGTCTATATGCTGATTGATTCGTTGGCAACAAATTATGTTCACTTGCATGTCCATTCAATCTGTATAATGCAGCTTATTCTATCAATTTAGACAGAAACGACAGGTTGCTAACTGGCCTGTAGTTTGAATATTGAAGTTGTAGTCCAGACTTTTTAAGTAGAGGTCTAACTATTGCTTCTTTCCACTTTGACGGAAAGACTCCTTGCTTCAGGGACAGGTTTACTAGATTTGTTATTGTCGGGAGTAGTTCGTGTAAGAAGGACTTGAGGACGTTCGTAGGCAATATATCCAACTCTGAAGATTTAGTTTGTAATTCATTGATGAGCTTCTTTACTTCTTCTTCCGTCAATTCATCCAGAGTGTTTATAGGAGGCGCATTCTTTTTGTCAGGTTGATAGTTGACATATCTATATTCTATGACTTTATGATTCGTTTTATTGGAATGTGTACTGGTTGAAAGACGGGTAAAACACACTGGAAAATGATCACTTATTGATAATGTAGAAACGAAAACTTCACAAATATTTTGAAATGAATTTGTGTAAATAAGATCTATAATACTAGCGCTTTGTTTCGTCACCCTAGTTGGACTTTGTATTATTTGACACAGGTCAAAGTTGACACAAGATTTGACCATTTGATATTTTCATATGTTTCGTTTTTCGTGTCGTATCTAATGTTGAAGTCGCCCAATATATCGTCGGTGTAAATACAAAACCTCGTATGTCGATTGGTGCGATTTTCAAAGTACAAACTTGTGTACCCAGTTAAGACGATTCTCCGGGTATTGAGATATTTTTACTGATCAGTATTGATGACACATTACTTGTGAACAATATGTCTAAATTTCAAGTAAAACGTTTCAGTTTGGGAAAAGTTATTACACTTTTTCCACTCCCCGTTAAAATTTTCCGAAAACGAGATACGAGGTTTTGCATTTATAACGACGATATGGTACTCTAAATTGAGTAAATCTGCCTGTTCAATCTGATCACTGTATAAGTCCATGTTTGATTTGAATTTGGTGGGCGATAAACGAAATTTAATAAAAAAAGATTGAGATTTTGTCCGTTTAATTTCAATCCAAAGAGATTCAATTTGTCCAGATTCAAGATCACGACGTCTCTTGAATTGTATTTCATCCGAAAGATAAACGATGATGCCTCCTCCGGACTTGTTTTCCCTTCCCCGCCTTTCAAAGACGTAATTTGGTATAGTCAATATATTATTTTCAATTTGTTCATGCAGGAAAGTTTCGCACAATCCAAGAATATCAGGCGAGTTATTTAAACTTAAGTGGTATTTGATTTCTTCTAATTTCGGTAAAAGATGACGGATGTTCAGATTAGAGATATGTGTACCCCGTTATTTAAATTCAAATGCAAATTCATTGCTGTCTGTTTTTTCACATGGTGGTTTATTTGATGCCTGATAATCGTTTGAGCTTTAAATAAGCTGTCGTAAAGGTAGTTTGAAGATAACCGACGAAATGCTGGTTTCCATAACAATGGATGTCAAAGCCTAGTCTTTTGAGGGAAACTGTAATGTATGCTTAGTTCTTTCTAATGAAAATTATACATGTACAAAAAAGTTCGCACACAATATGCAGCAAGGCCATGGCCACACCACTTTTTTGGCCTAAAATGGTTACAGAGTTCCGAATGAGAAAATGGGCTCGAAACGCATAAAAACACATCTCGATGGCTCATCGCGAAACGGTTGTAACTGCATACATGTTTATATGCAGTTACAACCGTTTCGCACTGAGCCATCGATCTTCAGACATCTATTAGGCTAGAATTTAAAAAAAATGTAGTTTGGCGGACGGGGTCCATACCAACCCACACCCACCGCACTGGTCAGAGGGGGTGCTCGTGTCCATAGCACATTTTAGCACTCGTGAGACATCTTCAACGATGTTTTTAGAAGTCGACGATGGCCTTTAGTATGCTAATAGACTAACAGTAATAAGTTACACAAATAGTTGGCACACAGTATGTTCATGTACAGAGATGATTGGTCTGTTGTGATGATTGTGGTATTTACAGCTTGTCTTGTACACGGGATCTAATAGTACATCTTCACTGAAAGCAGAATAAACCAATAGCCGTCATTGTACCTAGAGTCAAAAAAAGTTTTGTACTTGTACATAGACGGATTATGCTCCCCGAATAAGTGTTTGTCACAAAATAGAAATTATCATACATTAAGCCCCCTTTACCCATGACAGATTGTTTGTACACACATTGTTTATAGAATATGGTCTAGAACATCCTATTTGTCACATAAGTACAACATTTCATTAAATTCTGCCCATTAGATGAAGAGAAATTAAAGAAAAGATAATTTTTCCACTAAGGCCCCTTTTTCCATGACGCAGCCTCAAATTAAGAAACGGAGAAGACAGTCTCTAGGGATTATTCCAGGGAGTTCACATGTGAAATTTCATTGAATTTGGTCAAAGGATTGCTGAGATTTGGCTGTGGACGGACGGACGGACGGACAGCGAGGAGACTATATGCTCCCCCGAAATTTTTTCGGGGGGCATACAAATCTAAATAAGAAATGGAACTATCTTATTCTAACATGATGACATGGGGTTTTAGCAGTGTACTATTTTACGTACGTTGGGTAAAAATTCTGAATTAAGATAGAATACCCGTAATGTGGCCATTTTTAGATTAGATTAATAAAACTTCAGATTTTCCCGAGCGGCGTCGTTACGTATCCGAACCAATTCGGGCACGGTCGTAAACATTTGACGGTGGAAAGTTCCACCGCCGAATGTTTTCGATCGCACCCGAATAATTCCGACGTCGCCCGAATCTCATTAGGGTGGACTACCTAAAATGTGACGTCACAATGTCTTGATGACAGCACACACGCTTTGACATACTTTTTAGTAATTCAGATAAACAGTGTCGCGAACGTAGATTATTGAACCCATCTAATATTGGTGCGTCTGAGAGAGGATTTAACTGAGTGTGAACGACATACAGTATCTAACCAATCAAATTAGATTCTAAAGCACGCAGCATGTGTAAATTGTACACACAGTGCCTTTGGAACCGCAAATATCATTCTTAGAACGGAATAAGATTTTTTTGTTTGACTTACATGGATGTGTGTTATATCTGCTGTATTTAGGGATGGACTTCAGTTCGTCATTAAACAACATGTGATATTTTGGCTCCTTTATTCCGTAGGGATCCGGCGTTTGATATACATGCGGATACGTATATCCGTAATCCGAGGCCGCCCTGTAGAAATAGAACATAATTTTGTTTATCTGTTGGTAATTTGGGGTTTTAAAGATTACGACCCATATAATTATATAACAAACACTTTGTGTATTTCCGGGCGTCATCCGTGACAACGGAAATTAACGAGAACTATCTTTGTCAAATACCTGGTTTCGTCCGTGGCAACGGAAATTGACGATTTGATTTTATTGGGGTTTTACGCCGTTTTCAACTTCTATGGTCATATCGCGGCGGCTGGAGCACCTAACCGTAGGTTCCTGGTATTTCTCGCACCAGTACAATCACAATATCCAAACCGAGCCTCCAGCTGCTCTCTCACATAGATGATTCACACCCATTGGTGAGAGACAAATGACATTTGTCAAATGTCAGAATGGATACTGGGCGAGCCGGGGTTCGAACTCGGGACCCCTGGATTGACAGACTCCGACGTAACTGACTGAGCTATCCGGGCTAGGCGAGAAATTGACGAGGGTATTGAATTGACGAGGGATACCCTCTACAATTTCCACTGCTACAGAAGACCGAATATGCGTTTAAAAGTGCTTTCTATTAAATGGAGGGTGGTAATCCTCAAGTCACACAATTTCAGCATTTTTTCAATCGTGTTTTTCTTGGCAAAGTTCACTTCTCTTAAGTGCTAGGCTCTGAAGCTATGAAATGACTTCGGTGAAGATAAATCCGTTTAACCCTTTCACAAACAAGACCTGTTTTCGACGTCCATAATCGAAATGGCTTAGGAAAATATTGAAACAAAAGAAGAAACTGCTGATAACCAGCAGTTTCTCCTTTTGTCTCAACATGTTCTATATGCCATATTTTACTCAAATTCTATCTTTTATAACATCCATTTTGTCATTTGTGGCAATTTTTGAAGTGGATCATCCTAAAATTTGGCTGTTTGGGAAAGGGTTAAAATGTGACACAACCAACGGTCGAACCGATGACTCTAATTTTTATTTTGTGACAAGTTAAGTCTGTAATGTCCTAGCCACTGAGCCGAGTTGGAAGTTTGAAAATATTTTTTAACTTTTTAAGTAAAATGAAAATATTTTGACTACAGAACAAACCAGAATTTGTATGCGTAGATCTAGGCTATATTTCGACATTTTTTTAATTAAAGATATATATGGAAAAGGTAAAATATAATTTGATTTTTACTTCATTTTTAAACTCACTGTAAAATACGCTGTTACTTTAATAAATGTTGGGGGGTTTCCCCCAAAGCTACTATAATATATATGTAGTCTTAAGTGTTGCCTTTAGTTACGAAATAAAAAAAATGAACCTGTATCTAGCCCTGGGTAGTCCAGCGACGGGTGGGACCCTGTATGTGTAGTCCCGGGCGTAGAGCGAGGGTGGGTAGTCGTACCATCGGGATCCGTAGAATAAACCGTCATACGGGTGATAAAGTGGGTGGGGTCGGTCGTAGTAATCAAGGTACCCTCGGTACCCGTACGGGCGATAAAATGGCATTTCTGGAAAAAGACATGAGGGCAAAATTATTATTGTTTTTAGGTGCACCAGTCGCTGAGTTTTAAAAATTTAGCGAACGGCAAAATTTGAGGGTGGTCCAATTCGAAAAAAGCTCCAAACAACAAACTTGATATCAATGAAGATATCATTTGTGTACAATATAGCAGAGAAAATATTGGGGCAAAATGAGAAATGCTGATTACCAATGTTTTATCCAGTATTTTGTGTTGTCAAACCCAGGTCTCGTTGAGGAAGGGATAATCATAACTGAACAATTGGTGGATACCAATTCAATTCGGACAGGTCTCTAATTTGGTCGTTTCAGAAAAGGTTGGCCTTCGTGATAGTGAAGCACGACTGGTCACCCCAGGGTTACGTTGCTGATTAAGAACATCATGATCTTCCGGGAGAGTTCATGATTTACTTTATCGTGAACAACAAGCGTCAATTTATGGGACTGTAGCCTAAACCTGTAGATTCTATACAAATTTTTAAAAGGTTACAATTGCACGCGACATGGCCCCTTTAAAGCTTGTTGTTGTTGTTGTTGTTGTTGTTGTTGTTGTTGTTTGTATGTTGTTGTTGTTTGTATGTTGTTGTTGTTTGTATGTTGTTGTTGTTTTATGGGGGGGGGGGGTATTCATTTATTTATTTTAATTTTTACACATCTAGTATATCAAAATGCCAGGAAAAAATATAAGACAAAATCAGGATGTGCCTCAGTGCTTGTTTTACAAAATGCAAAGGCTAATGTTTTTCTCCAAAATACTAGTATTCAGTGCGAAATATTTTTCTTTAGTAAGTTGCTTTAAGATAAATGAAGTATTTTCGTTCTAATTGCAGACCGGAGCACGCTGTTGTTTGTTGTTCTGTTTGTTTGTTTGTTTGTTGTTGCTGTTATTGTTGTTGTAGTAGTTGTTGTTAAATCATTTTGAAAAGAGAGACAGATCATATACCAGATATGATGTCGGTGCTGGTGCTGGTGCAAAATCTCAAACCCCATTTTATGTACTAGTTTTTGTTTCCTGTAATTTTGAATCAAGCCCAGAATTTAAACTTACAGAAAACACGAAGTTGTTTAGATAAAGGTTGAATTACTAAGTGTTATATGGTTTCTTACTCAGTTGGTTTCTGCTTAGAGTGCGGTACTAGGACGCTATTATTCCCCTTTCTAGAATGTAAGTAGTTTGAAATTTAACCCTTTTCATAAGAAACACCACTTTTTGACGAGCGATATATAGAGCAGGCTAAGGAAAAGATCGAGACAGATAAAGAAGATGCATGAAATACAATGGCGTTATCCTTGGCATCAAGAGTAGTAATTATTTTTAAAAAATGATCAAGAACAAATGAACTATATAAAACATGATAGAACGTGAAATATTTCAAAATTTAACCGCGGAACAGAGTTTGGCTGCACAATGAATAATCCACAAAGGCTCGAGTATTATTATAAACTTTGGTCAGCGTTTACCAAATTGTTATTTTACATACATTTTTGTTTTATTTCTCCTGTGTTGTTTTATGAAAATCTGATTTAAAAAAAAGGTATTAAACTATTTGGCAACACTAACCAAAATTTATAAAATCCAGCCGAGGGTGGTAGCTTGAATGAGCGAAAACCCAGGTTAGAGAATGGACTATTTCGCGTCAACCGTGGCAACGGAAATTGACGATTGTACGAGGGGTGATCCAAAAGTTCGTAAAATGGATTGTTAAAACTTCCGGAGTGTTCACTATCAAAACGAAAGTTATACAGTCATTAACTGTAACATCTGTTCAATATATGTGGAAATTTTAAATAATGTACATGTAACAGTTATTGTACAGTAACAATTTTTAGACAAAGACTATGCGCGAGGCGGGGGAGCAAGAACGTCAAACGCGACGTCAACTTCACGCGATCATGAACTCTGCTTTTTAAAATGCCTTTTTACTCACATAAACTTCCATGCCCGAGGTATAAATGGGGTGAAAGTGTTATCATACAATTTTAGACTCAAAATGTTGAACAATGCTCTATCTGTCTGTTTTAAGATCGAACTACTATCAAAGTGGAACCTATCATTGTTTACCCCAATTGTGACGTCGTTATTCAGGTTGTTTACGATTGCAGGACTTCTTGGCATCCATTAACCACTATTGAAGTCAGAATCTTGGGTTTTACTTAAACAAAATTTTCTACATCACTATGTCCTTGTTTTCTTCATTATTCAAAATGTCTGCATTGGTGTACGACCAATATCGTGGCAGAATTTTATGACATGTCGATATTCTAAATCTGGTACCGGCGTCATATTGCAATTCAATTGGTTTGTTCTATCCCATGAAAAATGTAATGTTTTCATAACAACTTTAACAACAACGTATAAAACTTGACATCAAGATGTCTTGATAGCGTAATTACCATTCGCACCAAAAATTTGCAACAGAAATTTCAGAAAATTGGAATGATTTAACGATCATGTATCGTTTTTGACGCTCCCCCGCCTATGCGTACCTACGTTACTATGGTAACGCAGTTTACGGCCGCTAGAGCATATTTTGTATACAATTTAATTTTTATGCAGTCTGTAGATATTGAACTATAATATTACCAAATTATACACTGACCAAGCTAGTAATACGGAAATAATGGGTCCATTTTACGAACTTTTGGATCACCCCTAGCATACCTTCGTCTATTTCTGGGCGTCAACTGTGGCAAGTTACCCATAGGGTTAACCTCGACAATTTCCGTTGCCACATTTGCACGAAACGTTTGGTATTTAATGGTGGGCAGAATAGCATACCTTAAGTCAAAATAATATTCACCGTAAACAGCAGGCAGACAACTTATGTAAACATAATGTATTTTGATAACCATCTGAATTTCAATTATTTCTATGAAAATGCAGAAATTCAAATGCGAGTAAAAACCCTTATTTATGTGTGAAAAATAATGTAGTTTTGTTTCAAAATTTGAAATTATAGATTGTCCATTTTTGGTGTATAAAATGATACAAGAAGACAAAAATAGTGACACTATTTATCTGAATTTCAAAGGTAAAAAGAGTAAAAAAGAAAACAAGTAAATCCTATTTGACGCCAATTTAACAACGTTGTACATACGTCACAAACGCTTAAATACACGCGTTTAGAGTCAAACCCGTGTACCACATTAGAATTTGATTAATTTAATAGCAGTGATTGGTCAATTACCGTATAATTACCATACACTGTATAATAACCGTATTCCGTAAGTTGGTATATTTCTTATTGTTTAGGAAAGGGTCAATTGACGCTTTGACGCAACGTCAGATACTGCTTAACTTTTTGTAACGTGACGTTAACGTTAAGTTTAACGATGCTACGTCACGCGTTATTCATTCTTCAGTTCCATATATTTTGTTAGTATTAAGAATTTGTTATTATCGTTTTGCTTCAAGATGTTAGCGCTTTCAAATTAAAAAAGGCGAACAATGAAGTGGAATTCTTTGTTTTAATAACATATTCGTTATAATTTAATTATGATTTTTATGATTGATCCAGGGTGGTCATGGTGAGCCTTGTCATGACATATTTTCCTTAACTTTGTTAACAAATATGTTCAGTACAACATTTTTTTTTTTTTTTCATTTTTTTTAAACACTGTATTCCCAGTATTGAATGGTCAACCAAAATACGTTAAATTATGTCCGGATATATTTTTTTAAGAATATCAATCTACTTTAAATTATTGTTATCAGCTTCGGTGATGAAGTTGGAGAGATTTTGGTATCGGCATAAAACACAAATTAAGTCGGGAGAATTTGCCGAGCGTGTTCATTTACAGAAGTAATGAAATATATCTTAACAAAGGCATGTGATTACAGGCATTGTTACTATAATGTCACATTTCATTTTGTTTTTAAGTTCGAAAAATCCTCTATCAGGGGAAAAACGGCACTTAAAATACCAATGTGTTCTTCAAGTCTGGAAGGATTAGTGTCCCACTTTTACAATAATTTGCGTTTATAATATACAAACTGATGAGCACACTGTCGTGGTTCTTGATTTCACAACACTTGCTGGGTAGTCCTCTGTAGATATTCTCCGGTTACAACGTTTGCGTTAGCTGAAAATGTATTTCCCCAGTCATCGTCAATTTTCTTCGTCGATGTCACGGTGTGTGGAGGACTTTCGAGCTGGAGAAGTAAACGTGGTTCAAATACGTGGACAAAAACGGCAGAGTTTCTGCATGTACTTAACTTGTATAATTTTAATTCAAATTGAAATTTTGGTTTTGTGTTTTATCTTGGGCGCAGATAATCATTTTTTTTATTTATTACTAATTACCCTTTGTTATATTGTCATGTCTCCGATCAAATGTTACCAGAAATCAACATAAGTGGATAGGTAAAACGATGCTAATTTGATTTAGAAGGTAGTAGAAAAATATTTTAAAAGCGATACAAATCACGATACGAAACAGCGATCTCACTATCACACTTTCTTCCCGCCGTCAACGTCGTTACGGCGCAAAAACACGTGTCACCAGCGTTTTGCTTTACATCAACAGTCATATCATTTAAACTTCAAATGGGAAAAAAGTTCGAGATATGTTTTAGCATTATTGTCTGTATATAATTATTATTGTAGTTTCAATGAAATCTTTATGTTTAAAACCGACCAAAATATGGTTTTCATTCGTAATTTGCATTTTACAACGACACAAACGTTGTTTTTCCGACGTTAGTGTCTTCCTTTCCTCAACAAAACGAGTGCTTGCTACAAAGGAACATTTTAACTTGATAGACATAATGCACTTTCACTGCCGGTCAATTTGATATAAATCTTTTGTATTTTTTTTTCAGAATATAACCGAAGTAATAACGACAAAATTGAAATAGCTGCTACGTCTAATGAAACGTCGCGTAAAGCCCGACGAACGTCAAACGTCGTGTGACAAAACGGTTAGACATTTTCAATTTGTAATGAAAAGAATAAAATTTATTCAAATCACGACGAATTATGCATTGTTATCATCCTCAGCATATGTACTTTTGCTTAATACGCATTTTAAGATAGCTGATGCGTTGTTTGTCCGCTTAATCAGATAGTGAAGTAACGCATATATTTAACCCTTTACCAAACAAGGCGCCGTTTTTACGTCACGAAGAGAATTTACTTGAGAAAACATTGGGAGAAAAGAAGATTTTTTGTGAAAACCAACGATTTTAAGCTACCGTATACTTACCAAACATCGTATAATAAGCGTAATCCGTGAGTTGGTCTAATTTGTACTGTCAAGGAAAGGGTCAATCATTAATGCTTCATATTTGGCCCTACACCTTACAAAACCTTGCTTTGACGTCGCGAAGAGAAAATGCTTGAGAAACATTTGGGGGAGAAAATGATGAAAACCAGCGTTCATAAGCTACCGTATTCACGGTGGATAATCACGCGATACAACAATTCCATAAAATCTTCAATATTTTGTTAATATGGGACCGATTTGAATTTGGTTTGAACTTTGAAGCATAGAAAGAGGAAAAACGTCACACATTAGATGGACGTAGTGGAATTTTGAAAAATCGACTGATAGAAAAGCTATTGAAGATCAACCAATATTGGTTGATCTTCAATAACTTTTTATCAATTGATTTTTCAAAAATCCACTACGCTCAACATATTTCTGGCATTTTTCCACATTATCTGCTACAAACCGAATTCAAATCGGTCTAGTATTGATTGAAAATTTTCTGAAATTGTTGTATCACGTGATTATCCATCGTGGTATACTTACCAAACATCGTATAATAAGCGTAATCCGTGAGTTGGTCTAGTTCCTTGAGATCCACCCGGATCCCTGGGTAACGAGGGGACTTGTTGTACATTGTGCAATTAATTAAACGAATTGTCACGTGTATGATTCATTCAGAGTACATATACGTTCTTTACAAAAGAACTCTGACTTTGTAAAGCATCTCATGCTGGCACAATCCACAATGAATAGCGCATTTTTGTATGCTAGATTAGGCTTTGATACAAGACGAAGCTTAATTGGTGGTGAGGTTTTCGTGCAACCTAACATAACCACCAATTTAGTTTCATCTGGTGTCAAACCTCTTCTAGTGTCAAAGACTCGTGTTTATAAGTATGTAGTCAATGGTTATATAGCATTTCTTCAACAAAATAATACTAGCTAGTTATTTACAAAGTATTCTTAACACCTTCCCTTTTTAAAGATATACTTTCCTAATTCAAAAACAGAAATACAGTAAACAAAACGAAATTAGGTGTTTTGCTTTATGAAGAAAATATCGGCATCCCCTCCCAAAACGGCAGAAATTTATAGCATTTTTTTCTGTGACAGATGTGGCAAGGGAGAAAATGTTGCTGAAAGCAGAAAGTTTCCAGATCAAAGAATAGAAATCCTCGAAGAAAAGGAGAAATGCAAATTATATACATAAAACTAAAACGGCATTGCAAGATTGTAGTGAATCACCAGTTTAACTCTTTCCAAAACGTTTTGACGTCCCTAGTATACAGGGTGTCCCAAAATATGTGTCCCCATTTTAAACATCTATGAAATTAACAAATGTTGTCACTGAGTAAAATCAGTTACATAGGTATGAAGGGGACATGATGAAGTTTTGTTTGATGTATAGAACATCTATATTTATTTTGAAATTTTATTCAACATAACGTTTAAAAAAATATGTCATTTTTAACTGTTTTATCAAATGACGTCAACGACGTAATCTTTTTCATTTGACAAAGTGTCTTTTTCCAAGCTAAGATGATCAAATTCATCCTTTCAATTTTGTCTTACATGGCCATTGTGCCTTAAATAGATGCAGTGAAAGTCTTAACATCATTAAATTTTGAAGGTATGAAAATAATCACAAGAACTAGAGTTCGAAATGAGGAAAGATGTTGTTTCACTGAAAATTTGGATGATGGTGCAAATGGTGCTTTAAACGGAGACAAAGTTTAAACATCTATAAAATTGACAACCTATTGTTATCAGATAAAATCAGTTACATAGGTAAGAAGTGGACATGATAAAATTTTGTTGATATATAAAACATCCATAGTTACTTTCCTAATATATTCAACAACATGCTTAAAGACAAAGTTTGTCTCTGCAAAAACAATCCCCCTTTACCCCTTCATACCTATGTAACTGATTTTACTCAGTGACAACATTTGTCAATTTCATAGATGTTTAAAATGGGGACACATATTTTGGGACACCCTGTACATGGTATTTGAAAACATTGAGAGAAATGAGGTTGCTGATAATCAACAATTAAACCTGTTTTCTTATTTTCAATGTTATAAGGTTTCAATTTAGGTGGTTTAACATTTCTCCATTCGGGGAAGGTTTAATTAACCCATTTCCACACATTGACGCCTTTTGACACCCTAGAAGCAAAAGACTTTGGAAAACATAGTGGTAAATGAAGAAATTGCTTATGAAAAGCAATTTCTTCATTTTTCACCTTGTTTTCTACCAAGAGAGACCAGAAAATGCAAAATTTCATTCACTTGAAATTGTCGTCTGCATTACATGTATCTTTGAATTTGGGCTAGTCTAAAATTTTGCCATTTGGTAATGGGTTAACCCATTGCCAGATATCAATTTCAGACTGGTCTGAAGACAAAGATGTTGCAGACGACATGTTTGAATGGTTTAAAATTTATTGGTCTTTGGTGGGTGGGGGATAGTAAACAATGCGGGAAATGGAGAAATTATTTGTCACAAGCAATTTCTTCATTTTCCACAATATTTTCCAAAGCCTTTATCCTCTTGGAACTCAAAAAAGAGTCAGTATGTGTGGGAATTTGGTTAAGGTTATGCCTTTCACTAGAAGACAGAAGTGTTTAAACCTTCTAAAACAGTTTTGATGTTTTCTAAGACACGAAACATTGAGAAGCATTGAGATTAAATAAGAAAATGTTTATAACCAGCATTTATCCCATTCCCGCAATATTTTCTATACTTCATTATGTATAACGTATTTCCATTCTGAGAACAACAGAGTTTGTCGCCTTCATCAGTCTTTAATTTGGGCTTGTGTAAAATCTAAGCGATTGGTAAAGTCCCCCCCCCCTAAACAAACACAAAAATGCACGATAGAGAAAAATAAACAACAACAAAACAAACAAACAAAAACACTCGTGAGAATCCACCACCTTATAGCGTGCTGTTTCTTACCCAGTTTGTCACTTATCACTTAATATAACACTAAAAGTTTCCAACACTTTTGAATGAAACGTTAAACTTAAAATGTGACTGACCACAAACTAATCTGCAATTTTTTTAAGAAGAAATTGACAAAAGTTGAGAAAAAACATAGAGCCTTGTCGGTCCGCATGCAATGTGCAGGCTGATGTGGTCTCTATTTTTCCATGTCACCGATTGTCAATAATCGATGGCTCAGCGCGAAACAGTCGTAACTGCCTGTTAATAGGCAGTTACAACTGTTTCGCGCTGAGCCATCGAATTGTTGTAGGCTACAATATACCTTATTATCACTCCCTAAGCTACAAAAAATGGAGCTGTACGATTCTATAAAGAGTCGCAATCGGAAAAAAAATAATCTGAAAGATAGAGAATGTTGTAAACATAGCGAAGAAAACATTGGAACAGAAAAAGAAAATTTATTATCAGCATTTTTTTTGTCGCAATGTTTCCCTTTCTTTCTAATAGGTACATCAAAAGCAGGTATGTGAATGGAAAAGTTCCCTAACTTATTTTTCAAAATATCCGACTCGCTAACATGCATGATGGTTTAAAACTTTAAATATATTGTCATATTAGAAAAAAGATATTGAAACATTTAGAAATCGGTATAAGCTAGCACATCATCTTAGCACATAAACATATTTTCAAAAAGATAACTCAAATATTCCTGTTCATTTAAACACGAATTGAAACTATCTCTATTACAATATGACTTAATGGCTTTAAAAATAATTATTTTAATTTGCAGCTACTGGTAAAAAATAAAATTAGGTCACAAATTAAAGAAAGTAAAAACCCTTCAATCTCTAGTTTTCAAGAAAACATGTCACAAGAATTTTGGGAATCTAAAGGACTTCCGAGAGATTGGTCCAAAGGCTGAAAATGGGATAGATCTATTCTTTATTTTTAATACTTTGTTAAACTATTACGAAATCAATTTTATCCCAATCTGTTAAAATAACAGTCGAAATGGAGATCTTAATCAATGTTTTGGTCATATTCATTACGATTTACACTGTAAAGGGTTCCTACTTTAAGAAAGTAGATTATGCCTCCAAACAAAAGACTGAAAGAAATACTTGAAAGCATTCGCGGCAGCAAGCCAATTTGAGGGTTAAAACCTTTCCAAATTCCCTGATAGATAAGGACTTGTGAAAACATTAAAACAAAAGAAGAAAATGCTAATAACCAGTTTTTTTCATTTCTCTCAATATTTCGTGCTATAAAACTACAAAAAATCCATTTTTGTCAACATCCATTTATCGTCTGCAGCATTTTTAAAAATGAAATAGTAGATAGATAAAGTTGAAAATTTTGCCGTTTGAGAAACCGTGGAAAGTTAGATAATCCTAAATT
Source organism: Fragum sueziense (assembly GCA_963680895.1). Taxonomy (NCBI): domain Eukaryota; kingdom Metazoa; phylum Mollusca; class Bivalvia; order Cardiida; family Cardiidae; genus Fragum; species Fragum sueziense. Next base: position 32,480,813 of record OY804594.1, on the reverse strand, counting down.
GTAATGAGACTCTTGATAAGTAATATCGCATGCACTCGTTATCTCAAAGTCAAATTAAGCTGTCGAATCATGCCCAGATATCCATGCTTCGACATATCCGAGTTTCAAACGATTTCGACAGATTTTTATGACTGTCGAATAGGTGATAGAACTCTTGAGAAAACACTCATAGAAATGAAGAAAATGCTTGACAAAATAAAATGCAGCAAAGAAGAAAATACTGCTGACCAGCGTTTCGTCGCTTGTCAACCGAAACCTCGTAACTGCAGCTTAAAACAAGCTGCAGTTACGAGGTTTTTGTTGAAAAGCATCAGATTTCTCCTCTTGGTTCAATATGTTTTCTGTAATATTGTACATAGATCTAAATCATATGTTTACCAACATTCATTTTTGCTCTCTGATGCAGCTTTAATATTGGACCAGATTAAATTTTTGCAGTAACTGTTTAGGACAAAGTTAAAGCAGACATTTCACAGTGGGAAATCACGTGACACCACCGCCGCCACCACCACAACAACAACAACTGTTACAGTTTCAGAAAATCTTCTGTAATTCTGATAATAGGGGCCTGCGTGGCCGAACTTAGTTTAAACCCTTTCCCAAATGACAAAATGTTAGGGCAATTCAATCAAAAACTGCCACAAATGACAAAAATGGTGTCATTAAAGATAGGATTTGTGTAAAATATTGCACAGAAAAGATTGAGACAAAAGGAGAAACTGTTGGTTATCAGCAGTTTCTTCTTTTGTTTCAATTTTTCCCCACGCCATTTCTTCTAGGGACGTCAAAACCAGGTCTTGTTTGGGAAAGGGTTAAAGAAGATAACGTGTAGAATTGCCATGGACTTTCTTGATTTCTTAAAGTGACATTTCACATTTATTTCATTTTTTAAAAGTATGTCTTTATGCAAAGATTGTTTATTCTAATGCGTAGTTCTATGCTATCAGTTTTTAAAGTTGTTATTTATAAGCGAAAAATACGCATTCAAAGTTGAGAGAGAAATGACAAATTCTATATAAATCTGAACTGTTGTCCACAACAATTTGTTTAATTTTAGCACAAAAATATAGATCTATATTTCTCGTAAACGGTTCAAGAAAACATGCTTTTTAAGATAGAATATAATCTAAAATTTATGTAAAAATAATTATAAAATGTCACTTTAAGCTACATATAACAAAATGTTAATTCTCTGATGCAATTCGCTCTTTGATATGTTGATGTCGCTCACATGAAATAGTAGGGTCAGTTCGGGTAAATACGGACAGGCGGGTAATACGGACATCTCACTTTGAGCGTCTATATCAGGATTTTCTACCGTAGAGGCATAAAACGGACCGATTCTGTTTTTTTTAACCATTCTATAACTCTTTAGTTTGTAAAGCAATCGTTATTAATTGTTTGAAACGACGTAATTTTTGTTCATTCGGAGCATCCCCTGCTTTCCTACATTTTCTGACGAGACTTAAAACTGCGGGAGCTTTCAAAACATAAAAAATCATTACATGAATAAAGGTAGTTTAACTGACTTCTTTGATGCTGATTTTGTTTTAAACAAATCATAAATCATTCAGATGTTACCCTATACAATTGTTTACCCTTAGAAAATGATGAATTTTGAAAAAACAAGACAAAAAATGAACTGTCCGTATTTTACCACCTATTTTGCTAGGGTAGGGAAAATACGGACCTCATTTTTGCAATGGTCTTTCGTACGGGCGGAGCAGGTATTTTGTGAACGCGACGGTAGAAGTAATATGACCCGGTCTTACGGGACGAGCAAGTGAGGAAAGCTGCTTAATGAATCGCCGACGTGTCAAAAACGTCCGTATTTACCCGAAAAATCATGTTTCTAACAACAATTATGTGTCCGTATTATCCCTATCTGTTTTATATATACTGAACAAAAGTGAAAACGCTACACTGCAAAATTTCTTATTTCTGGAAAAGTATCGAACTAATAGCATGAATTATATGTTGACGTTATTTCCCAGGCTTTCAGCAATCGTTTTGTTGACATTTCATTGCGTTGTCTCTTTTAATGTCAGAGTTACAGCCCATAAAGCGTTTAGAGCTAATTTCATTAAATACCGCACATACGCATGCGCAGAAAACACTTCAATATTTTTTCGGAATTGGTCATATCCAGATTGCCAAAAAAACACTTAAAATCTCACATATTGCTTGTAGCAAGCTCTAAAATCAAGGTCTAATCTGTCAATTTTGCAAATTACCTCCCTTTGACATAAACAAATAGGGAATTTTAAATGTTTGGTATTCACAAATTGATCACGGTTTTCGATTGGATTTTTTTTGCAACGTCATGCAGGCCTTACATAGGATTTTTGAACCCTTTCTTCGACTAGGTTTGTTCCCAGATGTTCATGCAATAGCGATTTCAATTTCCTATGGAGATTGCATTGTAAAGTTTTCAAGCTTTGGAACATAATGAAAATTCTGCTTTTCAAACACAATTTTCTTAACGCTGAAACACTTTTATGCTAGCTTCTTTACGTTTCCTGACTGGTAACTTGTCAGACTACTATTCCGTGCAGTCCGGCATGGTTTGCATTCTTCTGCTTGGATTTCCTGAAGGTTTGAATTGTGTAGAATTTTCATTCAAATTGTACACCTGAAAAACGGACCCCTGTCACATTAAAAGGGTCTGTATTTCATCCTCGTTATTAAGATCAGCAAAACTTTTAGTGCTTGGCTTAGCCAAGTCAATGGACAATGCGAAACACTTTTATTTGATTTTTTACTTGTTGTATGTAGAAGAAATATGACAAGCAAAGTAGGTGTAGCGTTTTCACTTTTGTTCAGTATAGTTTTATATAGTGTCCGTATTTTATCACCCTATGTCCGCACTTTCCCTACCTCGTCCGTATTTACCCGATTTTATATCATGCACATTTTTGCCGTTTTTTATAAGTTTCCGTCAATATAGCGTCTTTTCGCGATCACCAGCGTCAAGACAAGATATTGCCCGACCCAAAAAACTGGTACCCGGTTTTGTGGGACCAGCAGGTAAAGCACACGGCCTAGTGAATCACCGAAGTGTAAATAGCGTCCGTATTTACCCGAATTGACCCTATAGATCTATATAGCGATATCCAAATAGGCTATCAAAGAGCAAATGTTCATCAGAGAAGACTCGGATTACCCGAAAACAATCTGAGCAGCCAAGAACATTGCTGTTCTTACGTTTGCTAGAGGTTATAGAAAGCTATTGGAGAACAACATGGTTCTTGGTCAGACTGTGTGTAGCCTATACGCAAAAAGCTGATTTAGAATCATGTTAGGATCAAAAGCTTTAACCCATGGCCACACAATAACTCTTTTTGATTCCCCACAAAATGATGGACATGGAAAACATCGTGGGGAATGGAGAAATTGCTTGTGACAAGCAATTTCTCTATTTCCCACAATGTATTCCATCCAAAAAGACCTAAAAATTAAAAATTCCATTCACTTGGAATTGTCGTCTGCAGTAGGCCTAGGCCTAGCCTATCTTTCAATTTGGGCAGCTATAAAATTTTGTCGTTTGGTAATGGGCTAGATCTAATTAGATCTAATGGATCTTTTCCAGAACCTGGCTCATTTAATGATCTAGATCTAGATTTATTAGAAATCCAGTGAAAATAGTCGTTTTCCGGAAATTCGCTACTCTGGGTTTTTCCCACCCGAAGTCACGTGATGTAGGTACAAACAATTATAGCGGAAGTTATAAAATAGTGTCATTCAACTGGAAAAAGAATGGATAATTTCACCAGTAATTTCATGTGTGAGCTTCAAAGCTTCTTGAAAATTAGAGGAGTAACTTTTTCAAACCAAAAGAAAGCAGATCTAGTTTCTTTGTGTGAAGCAGTGGCATTTTTAAACATTGAAATTGATCCAGATAGGATCACAGGAAATCGAATCATATCATGAGTAATAAAATGAAAATGAATTTTATTGTAACTTAATAATGGAATCTAATAATACCTCTGCACCTTCCATCATTTTTTAATCATTCAGAGATCTTATAACAAAAGAAATCTCCCATAATCCGATGATCAATAGGTTATCATTGAAAATATTTTCCCCCGTGGTGTGCCTCAAATCAAGCCAGTGTCGATTTGTGACGTCATGATTTTGCATTACTTACTCTAGTCATATGACGTCATAGAAATAAAAAGAGGGGCGACTTTTGGGGAAATAGATACATGTAAATTTATACATGTATGATGTGAGCGAGTTTTTCCAAACGAACATTTTGTAATTGTTTTTAAGAACATTCCGCTCCACACGGTTTTCCACTGTCGGAACACGATTAATAAACGAAAATAGGATAAGTGAATGTTAGAGCACAGAAAATATTGAGGAAAGAGGCGATATTTCTGTCTATCACCAAATGGCTTCCTTTTTCTCAATGTTTTTCCAAAAAGTCTACTGAGGTTAAATACAAAAGAAAAAGGTTTAAAATTTAAAGAATTCGTCTTCAAATGTGCAAAAAAAAAAAAAAAAAAAAAATGATGGATCTTTTTTTTTTAACCCTTATCCAAACAAGAGCCGTCACAGACGGATTATGCTCCCCGAATAAGTGTTTGTCACAAAATAAAAAACTATCATACATTAAGCCCCCATGACGGATTTTTTGTACACATTATATATAGAACATGATCTAGAACATCTCACAAAATACAAAATTACAAAATTTCATCAAATTCTGCCCATTAGATGAAGAGAAATTAGAGAAAAAATAATTTTTAAATTAAGGCCCCTTTTTCCATGACGCAGCCTCAAATTGAAAAACGGAGAAAAAGGTCCCTAGGGATTATCCCAGGGAGTCCACATGTGAAGTTTCATTGAATTTGGCCCAAGGGTTGCTGAGATCTGGCTGTGGACGGACACACGGACGGACGGACGGACAGACGGACGGACAGCGTGGCGACTACATGCTCCCCCGAAATTTTTCGGGAAGCATAACAACAAATTATGGTCCTTTCCAAATTACCGGTAGGGCTAAGTCTTGCTAATTATCAGAATGATCCTTATTTTGCTATTTGTGTGCATAAAAAAAACGAATTGATTAGGAAAGGGTTAACAACTTTGCATAATAACCCATCATTTCAATTTTAATTCAAAGATATAAGATAGGTAGATCTACTATGAAGAACAGTTTGTTGAAGATTGTAGGATAAGAAATAGATCTATTGGGGGAAATTAAATTGTGAGCAAAGTCAGCATGTTTTTCTTTTCTCTCAAAGTTTTGCTATTTCGTTCAAGTAGATCTATGTAATAAACAAGACCTGGTTTTGGATTTAGCCTATACTACTTAAGAGAAAATATTTTCGGAAACGTTTTGGAAAATTTAAGAGCATCCTGATAACCAGCATTTTCTCCTTCTGTTTAAATAGACTTGATCTAGATCTACTTTGACATGTAAGCATTTAGTGTGTTGTGACTATGTTGTGATGGGTTTTCTCTTTCTTCTCTCCGCTGAGCTAACCTCTGTTCGAATCGGGTCGGTATTCAATTCGGCCCTGGGACAGTCTTTACCCTTGTGTCTATCTTCAGTCACGGGATCTGATGTTGGTCAGAAATCAGTCAAAATAGGCCTAGAAATGTATGATTCGATTCCCTGTGCTTGAAAGCTGCTGAAACGCCAATATTGAAGTAAATCAGGGGGAAATGTGTGTACATTATAGCCATGCAAATATTGAGGTAAAAGATGAAAATGCTGGTTATCAGCATTTTCTTGTTTTGCCTCAATGTTTTCCACTTCCTTTGGGGATGTCAAAACAAGGTCTTGTTTGGGAAAGGGTTAAATGGCTTTAATATTTTACCTAAGAGCAAATGTAGTGCGTATGTCGTTTTATCAGAGACGGATTTAACTGTTCATAAGGTCGTCCACATAATTTCACCCATAACATACACTGTTCCAGATTTGTTTTTGGTTTCGGAAAAGAAATAAACGAAACTCCTTGCATATGAGGAGCATCTTTGTAGCGACTGTCACTGTTACACTGGCCCCAAGTGTGTTATTTCTCGTTGTGTTACTAAAGTCAATCACAAATGTGAAAGGCGTAGAGTAAGAGCAATAGACGTGATGTATCCAAAGTTTAATCAACGACTGCCAATAGTATAATAAGCTATGTACATAATATACAATGGTGAAGCATGCACGCTAGGGTATCATGTTACCATCACATCCCCCTCGTTTTCATAAAAAGAAAAGTAAACATGCAACCTGTAAATTGAAATCATTATCAATGAAAAATGCATGTAAAACAACAAACTCAGATTTAATGTATTCATGAAGTAAAGAGTTCTGAAAGTATTTACTCATAATTAACTAATCATAATACAATCTATTTGGTTTCACGCTCCTGTCTGCCCTTGTTTGATAGGGGTGACATTGGTTTTTAATTTTTGGGGAATTTCTCACGGAATCATTTACAGATTGTTTATGTGGAATTTGACCTTTGTCCTTGTTTGGGGATTGGCGTGCGACTTGTGGGGTATTGCTCATAGCTAAGTCTGCGGCTGTGACATTTTCCCGGGCTAGGTTGAGTAACCTTCTATTGCGTCTATATTTAGCACCATCCTTATCCTGAACAATGTAGGATCTATCATTGCAGATATCTGTGATTTTACCAGTTTTCCAGATTTTTCCTACCTGCATATAAACATGATCATTTATTTTGAGAGGTGTAAGAGGTTTTGCTGTTTTGTCAAAGTAACCCTTTTGCTTCTTTCTTTGATTTTGCTTGCAAGTTTGAACCTTTTCATGATCAATTTTACTGGGTTCCAGATATTTGTCACTAACTGGCAATAACGATTTGGTTCTTCTGCCTATCAATAACTGAGATGGTGTGTAACCACAGCTTAGGGGAGTGTTGCGGTATTCCATAAGTGAAATATATGGATCTTGGTTACATTCCTTCGCTTTGATAAGTAACCTTTTCGCGATTTTAACGGCGTTTTCGGCAAGACCGTTTGATTGAGAATTCAAGGGACTAGAAAATAATTGATTAAAATTCCATTCTCTTGCAAATTCTGTCATCAGTTCTGAAGAAAATTGACCAGCATTGTCACTTTTCAAAGTTTCAGGTACCCCAAATGTTGAAAAATGTACTTTGAATTTTCTGATTACTGTGCTACTTTTCATGTCAGGCAAGTAATCAAGTAAAAAATAATGACTGTAAGAGTCAACTGTCAACAGGTAATTTTTGTTGTCGAGCGTAAATATGTCTGTTGAAACATGTTGCTATGGTCGTCCTGGTATGTCATGCTGAGCTAATGGCTCTTTTGCGTTTGAATATTGGTATTTTTGACAAAGTTCACACTGTAAAACATGATCAGTCAGCTGTTTGGTCATACCGGGCCAAAATAATGCATCTTTAGCTCGTTGAACTGTTTTCTGTACACCCATGTGTGCAGAATGCACTGACTTGATCATTTCCTGTCTGAGTGATTTTGGAATAACAATTGTCTGACCTCTAAAAATTAGGTCGTCTGCAAATGAAAGTTCATCCCTATGATTCCAATATTCGAGTACGGTTTTGGGACAATCTGACCTAGAAACAGGCCATCCCTCTGATATGATAGATATCAGATTTTGCATCTGACTGTCGTCTTTGTACGATTGTCGTATGATATCAAGACGTGTGTCTGTGACAAAAGATGCTTGTAATACTGTATGTACATGTAAGTCGAGACCTTCTATGTCGAACGAATCAGTCTCCCTTAACGGTTGTCTTGACAGTAAGTCGGAAATGGGCACGTCCTTTCCTTTTACGTACACTACGTCAAGGTCATATTTTTGCAATTGAAGCATCATTCTTTGCAGTCGAGGTGGGGCTGCAGATAATGGCTTTTTCATAATTGCTGAAAGCGGTTTGTGGTCTGATCGCACAGTGACACGTCTTCCATAGACATATTGATGGAAACGTTTGCAACCGAACAAAATTGCTAACATTTCGCGTTCTATATTTGCATAACCCTGTTCTGTAGGTGTCAATGTCTTGGATGCATATGCAACAGGTCGTCCATCCTGCAGAATTGTAGCACCTAACCCTTGTTTCGACGCATCGCATTCAAGCGTAACGGGCTTTTTGTCATTGAAATAAGCTAAAACGGGACTTTCCGTAACAGTTATTTTCATTTTCTGAAAGGCCTTTGTCTGTGCGTCATCCCATAGGAATTCTGCGTCCTTTTTCAACAATGCTCGCATTGGAGCTGTCATTTCTGCCAAGTTTGGGGAAAACTTTTGCAGATAATTAATCATGCCAAGAACTGTCTCAAGCTCTTGCCTATTTTGTGGAATCGGCAAATTTTGAATAGCCTTAACCTTTGACGGATCTGGTTTTAGTCCGTTTGATGTAATAAGATGTCCAAAGAAAGGGACTTCATTGACTCCTATTACACATTTGTCGGGGTTAAGCTTGATCCCTTTACTTTGAGCTTTATCGAGTACCAAACGAAGATTTGCGTCATGTTCCTGTCTAGTTTTACCATAGACCAATATATCATCTACGATTGCTGTCACACCCGTCATCCCCTCGAAAATTTCGTTGATCTTTTGATTAAACAGATCAGACGACGCTGAGATACCGAAGGGTAGTCTCAACCATCTATATCTCGAGAACGGTGTACTAAATGTAGTGAGAAATGACGATTTTTCGTCTAGTTCAATGCTCCAATAAGCATGTGTGATGTCTAGCAACGAAAAGAATTTTGCGTCTGTCAGTCTAGAGGTAACGTCGTCTAACGTCGGCATTGGATAGTGAGGTCGTCGTATGGCTTCATTAAGCGCTTTCGGATCAAGACATATTCGTAACTGTCCTGTCTTGGGTTTTTCAACAATTACCAATGAATTAACCCAGTCTGTAGGTTCCGTTACCCTCTTTATTATGCCCTCCTTTTCTAAGCGACATAATTCATCCTGCAAGCGTGACCTAAGTGCTTCTGGCACCTTGCGCGGCGCGTTTACTACAGGTATGGCGTCCGGTTTCAAGTAAAGTTTGCACTGACCTGGAATAACCCCTATTCCCGTAAACAAACTATCGTACTCGTGCAAAACCGTTGTTTTGTCAAGTGTCTTCATACTACTGTTATCTAGTGAATATGTCAACTTAATCAGTCCAAGGTCAACAGATGCTTGTAAGCTGAGTAGGGGAAGCGTGTTGCTGTCTACAATAAAGCATTCTGTGTTGGTAACTCGATCCTTATACCTAAGGTTCAACGATACCTTTCCCTTGATTGGTAGGACATTTCCCGTGTAGGAAGTAAGCTTCGTTTCTGCATTTTGAAGTGGACATTTACGATTTAACCTTTGAAAATGTTTCAATGGTATGACAACTGCAGAGCTGCCAGTGTCAATCTTAAAATTGATTGGGACATGGGAAGGACCAACTTGAATTTGAACACAGGCACGGTCAGGCAAGGAAGTGAAAGTAGTTAAAGAATTTACCGTATTAATATGGCAATCCTTATCCTGAAAAGAACTATCACTTAACTCATTGTCATTGTCTACACTATTCACTTTGATTTTCTTTCGGCACAGTTTCTCAAAGTGATTCAATTTGCCACAAAAATAGCATTTCTGACCCTTCGCTGGACAAATGTCAGTTTTTGTGTGATTGCGGCCACAGTTTCCGCATGTCGATTGTTTGTTCTTATTTTGTTTCTTCTTCTGTCCACGTCCACCCTGGCGATTGTTTCCTCCCTGGCGATTGTTGGAATAAGCTCCCTCCGTCCGTCCGTCGGATCGATTTTGTACCCGGTGGATCTCCTGATCCATCATCGCGGCCATCTGTTTTTGTGAGTACTCGAACGATTGGGCGATTTGGATCGTCTTATCCAGTGTGAGATCGCCACCTTCAGAAATCAATCTTTCCCGTATCCTTGACGAGGTCGTTCCAATTATGATTCTGTCACGGATCATATTATCGAAATCCGGAAAATCGCAGTCCTTTGCGGTTAAACGTAGCTTTGTAATGAAATTGTCCATAGATTCTCCTTCACTTTGAACGAGTGTGGAAAACTTACAACGCGCGAAAATTGGATTGTTTTTCGGCTCTACATGTTTTCTGAATCTCGTGAAGTAAGTGTCCAGTTTCTTGGAGTCGTCTTCCGCTATATTAGTCCATGTGGAGTGAATGTCTCTTCCTTTATCTCCAACCCACAAAAGCAGATATGCAACTTTCTCCGCCTCACTTTTCCGTTTTAGAGGTCCATCAAACATAAGATGTACATGTCTCTCAAACTTTTTCCATTGTTCCGGCAAGTTAGAGTCAGTCCAATCCATGTGTGGATGCGGTATGTTTAAATCCATTTTTCTGACACCATGTGTTATTTCTCGTTGTGTTACTAAAGTCAATCACAAATGTGAAAGGCGTAGAGTAAGAGCAATAGACGTGATGTATCCAAAGTTTAATCAACGACTGCCAATAGTATAATAAGCTATGTACATAATATACAATGGTGAAGCATGCACGCTAGGGTATCATGTTACCATCACACCAAGCACACCGTTTGGTAGGGGATAGATCTAGATCTAGGCCCTAGATTCTATAAGGCTACTTTTAGGAAAACGACCACCCGGTTATAAATGCATAGGCGTAGGAAGAGGGGGGTCAGGGGGGGCCTGCCCCCCCCAATAATTTGAAAAAGGGGTCTGGTCCCCCTATGGCCCCCCATAAAACAACCTTTTTTCCATTTACTAGAACGTTTGCCCCCCCCCCCCCCCCTCCAATAGATCTATTACAAACCTTCCTACGCCACTAAAATGCATGTTCGATACCCACACCCCACCCACCCCGCCTATCTCAAAGCAATCCTGGATCCGCGGCAGCACCAGGAATAGTCGTCTGCAAAATAGATCTAGGTCTATCTCCTCATAGATCTATGCCTGATCTAGATTCTCTAGATCTAGATCTGTCTGAATTTGGACAAGTCTAAAATTCTGCCATTTGGTAATGAGTTAAGCCTAAGTTTAGATCTAGCCTTGAAGACTTTGAAAAAACAAACGTGAACTTTTGATTGAGAGAAAAGTTCTCCTATGCCATGTGAAAATGAGCTTTTGTCGTCTGCAGAGTTTGTTCTGACAGAGTAGCCTCCCTTTTCGGTCACTAATCACGTGACTTGTTTGGTTGTCATACTTTTCGTCTAAAATCGCAGCTTTTTACGTACAGTTCGAGTCACGTTTTCCTTCAAACTCCACACAGCGACAATGCTTTACATTATCACTGCAGGCATATAGATCACGTGATCATGGTGAATGTGACGTCATATCGTAAATATGGCGGAAATCTATTGATATTTTTGAAATTATTTTTCAAATCCAATTATATTTTTTATTTGGATTCATATCTGACACCTCATATTCCTAAAACATCACTTAAAGCATGTTTACTTTTTTAAATAAAAATCGAAATAAAAAAAATCAATTACCTGAAATCTTGGTAACTCAAGCTGTGCCGGCAGAGATCTCCCCAATCCCAATTCAGGGGAGATAAGTGCGAAGGAGATTGGTTTTCCTTCACATGCATGGTGGCCATTTGCAGAACGACGATCTGTCAAAACAGCATTTTGTTTTTAAATTTGTACTTGTAGTGGACGGGTAAATTCGACAAAATTACGTCGACAAAAGAAAGAAGAATCAACTGTCTGGTAGGGTCGGGAAAGGTAAGTCGGTTTGTCGTCATTCGCTACTCTCTCGTCGATATTTCGTAATCGATCGAAATGGCACCGTGACCCAGACATTTTAAAATGCCAAATATGGATACCACCTGAGAGAAGACGGTTTATTTGCATTTATTTGATTTAGATCTACCTGTTTAGTAAGTTTCACAAATTTAGCTAAAAATTGACTGTCAAATCACTGAATTCATGTTCCCATTCCATGACCCTACAAATCTTTTCAGCAACACTTTTTTGCTGATCTAAATCTAGTCTGCCTGAGCTAAATCCCAAACTTTTGAAAAACTGAATTATGCCTATGGAGGCTCGGTTTGGATATTGTTGTGTTACTGTTGAGCGAAAGAACAGGAATCCTTGGTTAGGAGCTCCAGGGCCCCATTTACTAACAAACGTACGATTATTTTTTGCGTAATTACTTGGCGTGATCCAATTTTTCGTGCAATCAGATGCCTTGTTACACAGTTTACACAAAAATATGATTGTAAGTTTGTTAGTAAAACGGGGCCCAGCTGCGTAAAAATGCAATAAATCAAATCGATTTTGTCAAGGATAGCATCCAGTGGTTCTGTAAAAGTTGTAAAGGAGCATCTCAAAAGATTTTTAAAATGCTTACTTTAGTTCATAGAAGGCAGGATAAGATGGATTCTGAACTGAAAGTGGTAGCTATGGACATCAAAAAGTGTAACGACAAACTAGACACTCAAGTTCAGGCTGTTAAGAATGTAGTTCTGTGTTTCTGACCTTGACAAGAAACTGCCAGACATGATTTCCAATCAGATCAATGAAATATTGGATGATAGACAGGAGATCAAATCAAGAGAGAAGAACATTATGTTTTTCAATTTACCAGACACTACAGAGGATGACAAGGACGTTGTGCATTCTATTTGTAGAGATGTATTAGGTGTAACTGGTGTGCTAGCAGAAGATTTCACTAGAATTGGAGAGACGATAACCGAAAGAAGGCCTTTGAGAGTATCAATTGAGAGTAGAGAGACAAGGGGACGGATACTGAAGAATGCGTACAAATTGAAGAACAGTTTAACCTACAGCAAAATTGGCATTGGGAGAGATCTCACAAAGAATCAGCGTTTGGCTAGCAAAGATCTGAGGAAAAAACTTGAAAAGTTAAAAAGGGAAGAACCTGAAAAGAATTGGGCTATCCGTAGGGATAAATTAGTCGAACTCCCTAAACAGGAATCATCTTCTGACAGAGGTGCTAGAGTTGGACATGTTCCACCAGGACGTCGTCCTGCGGGGGATGTGAGAGTGTAAACCAATATTAATCAGATCATCATGTAAATAGATTATCAGTTGATTAATATCTTGATTTTGTTCCTGATGAGTCTGCAAGTACAGATGTAAATAGTTCAGTCAGTTGAGTTTACATAGTTCTGATGAACCATCACTAGGAAAGTGATCTTTGAAGAGCTTCTAGTATGATATTTATCAATGTGGACGCTTTTGTCAAAAAGTAGCTGAATTTGAGACATTTTTGATATCTAGAAACGGGAAATATTGGGAGAATAGTAAAGAACAATTTGTGTCAATCAGTTTTAATCAATGTTATCCGCTGAGAAGTGAAATGTTAAATGTATAACTAATCTGTTTTGCAATGCTCTCTGAGACGAACAAGGTCAATTAACCCGTTGGAGACATTAACCAGTATACTTTACCAGAGGGGTCACGACAGATAATTCTAATATATTGACCCTATGATCCAGGTATCCAGGTATCCAGGTATCCAAGATAACAGTGACTATGTTTGAGACAAACAAAATGATAGAAGTCTACATTTAGGTATAACATCAATCTGTTTTTAGCACAATGTACTCATAATATCTATCCCTATTTCAGGTTGATTCTCGGGTCACATACTTCACACAGAGCCCAGAGGGGTTCCTTCGCGTAGAAGGAAAGCTTAACTTCAACGCAGACCCACCCTGGGAGCCCAGCTAACGTCGGCTGTGAGCAAGTGTTCTCGCTGGCCAGGTAAGAATGCCAACAACTTTCGGCAAACCATTTAAATCTTTCTCAAACAAGGCCGGTTTTTGACGTCCCTAATAGATATGGCTGAAAATGCTGATGAACAGAATAGACATTTGAAAAAATTGAGGCAAAAGAAGAAAATGCTGATGAGCAGAATAGACATGAGAAAACATTGATGCAAAGGAAGAAAATGCCGATAGTCAGCATTTCCTCCTTGTATCTCAATATTTTCTTTGGAATAACAGTGTTACCGCTCACTTTTATTCGGGTGTTTTGTACCTTCCCCACTGAATAACGGGGGTTATGGTATTAGACAGAAAAATATATACCATAATTACGGTGTATAATCACATGACTTAGAATTTCCAATAATCTTCAATAACTTTGTCAATACTTGACCAATTTGAATTTGGTTTGAAGCAGAGAAGGTGGAAAAATGTTAGGAATACCATGGTCGTGGTAGATTTTTAAAAAATCAACTGATAAAAAAGTTATTGAAGATAAACCAAAATTTTGGTTTATCTTCAATAACTTTTTTTATCAGTCGATTTTTAAAAAATTAACCACGTCCATCTAATGCGTGACGTCTGTCCACATTCTCTGCTTCAAACCGAATTCAAATCGGTCCCATATTAACAAAGTTATTGAAGATATTCAGTAATTATTGCATCACATGTTTATCCACCATGATAATTATACTATAAATCAAAAGATCAAACCACTCAATAGTAGGTCAATTAGTACATAACCCTTGCAGGGATCTTTCTGGCTCAGAATTTTAAATTTCAATGTCAGAAAAATCTCATTCAGTCGAAACTTATTAGAAATACTAAGTTTTCAATAGCAAATTGTACTCACATCCTTTGATTTTGAATTTGACTGATGGTGAATGATGGATGATGGTGAACTTTGGTTGTAAAAGTAGAGCATCAAGATCATGATCCATCAGTTTGAAAATTTTGAGTGTCATATGGGGGTCATTCTTTTTTTACAGGTGTCGAAACCCAAGAGAGTGTAAAAAGAAAACATTGAATTATTATCAATCTTTCAGTTTGTGTATTATGGATTTTGACGGATATACAGAGCAAGAGATAAGAGGGGCGGGAGGGGTAAAAGAATTTTAAGTTTGTTACTAGAAATCCAAACTCTATATTGCAGGTACTCATTGATTGATACTCTTGATGAGATGATTCAAATGAGTACCCACAAAAAAGGGTTTGAAGAGTATTTAACCCATTACCACACTGTGACACCTTTTGACTCCCCACAAGATAAAGGCTTGGGAAAGCATTGTGGACAAGCAATCTCTTCAATTCCCACAATGTCTCCTACCCCAAAAAGACTGATAAATGTTGAACTTAATTCACATGGAAATGTTGTCTGCTACATCTTCCAGTTAAAACCAGCCTAAAATTTTGCGGTTTTGGCGGTAATGGGTTTGCATTTTTGAAAAGCCATACATAATTTACTCTTCTTATCTGTAGCTCTGGTTATTAAGGTAGTCCACCCGTAATGAGATTCATGCGACTTGGATTTTTTCGTGCGACATCGTTTATATTGGTTACATATGCATACCTTTTCGGGTTGACATCGAAAATATTCGGCCGTGGAATGTTCCACCATGGAATGTTTATGATGTTGCCCGAATAATTCCGACATCACTTGAATCTCATTAGGGGTGAACTACCTTAAAGATTTGGATGGATAATTGGATATGTTTTCTGCCTTTCAGAGTGCTTATATATCAACCTTTCTAAGACCACCTACCAGATTTAGTTGTCAACATGAAGAAATTTATTGGAAACCAAAGTTTTGTTGAAATACTCCCCTATCAAAAATCTGCAGACCAGCTTGTAGAGGAGAAGATAAACATTCTGGAAAAAGAGGTAAATCTGAATTGGTTTTCTTCATGAGTAAAATGACTAAACTTTCCAACATAAAAGCTGATTTTGTTGTCATTGAAAAAAAGCCTTGGAAAAACATTGAGGCAAAAGAAGAAAATGCTGATACTCCTTTAGTTCAATACATTCTGTGCCATAAGCCCATAACATACAAATTTTCTACTCAATTTATAAAAAAAAATGATGACTTTAGCATTATCTCAAGGCCCTCTACCAAAAGACTTCATTATGATATTATGAATTTAATCCTAGCTGTATCAAGCATTTCAGTAAATACATTCTGTTATAATAAAGTTACTCTGTATAAGGTATATTCGTTTAGAGAATATGTTGTTCATGTGGGTACATAACATTTCCATAAAAAATATCATTAACATAAATAATAACAGTAGGAGAACACTAAGAAAAATAATAAGAACAAGATATAATAAATTTTTTAGGGGTTACAAGATTTTCAATATTTAATCTACAATATTTAAATATTAAATATTTAAGTCAATATAACATAAGGCAAGATTTTAAGATTGGGGAAGGGTTAACTTAGGATAAAGGATAAGTTAAGATAAGGACAGCATGAAAAAGGACACAGACAGACGAACCGGAAGTCGCGAAAACGTAAGTTAAAACTAAAGAAGAGGAACATATAATAATATTCAACAATAATAACTGGAGGAAGAGGGAAAACGAAAAAAATGGGCCATTTAGAAGTGGAAATCGCTTATACAGCTGCAAGCCAGCTGTATCCGGCCTCTACAACTATATGAACTATATATGAACTATATGATACTATAAGAAAATTGGCCTAAAGTTGTAGGCTTTGTTTTGTTGACACCCATAAGATCTTTCATGCATGTATTTCTCAGCTTTCTAGTTTACTTTATTTTTGGTTGAAAGAACCACAATTATTGAAAATCTTAGACAAAACTTGGACTGAATATCACAGGCATGTGGAGCACTTCTTTTGTCAACAGCAGCTTTCAAATTGCCAAAGTTTTGCTCTTTTTGAAAGGCTAAACACAGAGAGTCAGATAAGAGAGGGTATTGACTTTTCAAAATACAAAATACTACATATTCATCAAACCCTATATTTTGGATACTGAGTAACTCATTAGAATTGTGGTCTAGACGATCCAAATGAATAGTGAATACCCACAACATTATAGGGCTTGGAAGCCTTGGACTTGAAAAAAAAAAATCAGAATTCCTGTACCCCCTGTTATCTGTTGCTGTAAGTAAATCTCTCTATCATGTCACTTGTGTTGGGCCTAAATATTTCAGGAGCATGATGAACCATTTGTGATTGGAGATCTCGGTGACATCATCAGGAAATACACTGGCTGGGTAGCTGCTCTGCCCAGGGTCAAACCATTCTATGGTAAGGGATTCTTTCTTTTTAACCCTCTCCCAAACAAGACCTGGAGCTGTATTCACCAAAATTTCTAATTTGATTGTCTAAGGCAAAAAATTACATTACAAGCCATCTGATTGGACGAGACATATGTCTCGGCCAATCTGATGGATTGTTGTGTAATTTTAAAGGTAAACTTGGAATTAGATGGGTTGGTGAATACCACACCTGCAGGGTTCGACATTAACTTTTTTATCACTAGACCAGTGGTCTAGTTGCTCATAATCTTTACTAGACCACCAGTGAAGTCTGCTAGACCGAAGGACCTATTGTTCCCTGAGTAACGGAAACGGCCGAGTTGAGACGAATGACATGACCTACTTCAAATAGATGTGCATACTTGAATGATACCGATCTGTAAGCTAGGAAGCTGAATAAATCGACAAACTGGGTGACAAATTTTAATTCCAGGCCTAAACGCGTAATCTGGGTCAAAAACCGGCTCAAAATCGGACAGGCATCAATCAAATAACCCTTTTAGTCTAGGGTGGACTTGATTGAACCACTCCACTCTCGGTTTAGAGTACTCTGAGCTGCGATTTCCAATCAAGTGTTTTGGAGTGGTTTTGGAGTACAAAACAGATAATTTTTGCATTTAATAATAATAATCCTATTGCAAAATCACCAACGAACATGTCAAAGATGTTTGTTTAGTTTCTTCAGTAAAATGTGATGTCTTTTCAGTTGTAATTTTGTCTTTCATATCCGTTAAATTGATAGAACATTATACCAAACTATTTCTATTTTTATCGTCTATCAGAAACCATGTTGATGACGTCACACTCCCAAACGCCCCTGCTCGGTAGGTGGAGTGCTCCGAGTAGATCCGAGAGTGGGTTTTCTGCACTTGATTGGATTTTGGAGTGAAAAAGTTACTCCGAGTAAAATGGAGTGGCCCAATCAAGTCCACCCCTAGTTTCACTCTCTATCGTGACTGCGCATGTCTGTTGACTACTAAATTTCCTGTTCCGATCTATCATTCGGTGAGTTACGGAAATGGCTGAGATGAGACAAATGAAAATGACACGGTTCAAATAGCTGTGCACGCTCGATCAATACCGATGTGTAAGCTAGGAAGCTAAATAAAGCGACAAGAAAGGGTTAGAAAGTTAAATTCGCGGCCCAAACGCTTGCACTGTGTCGAAAATAGGGTCAAAATCGGACAGACCAACCCTTCTAGTCTAGTTTTTCTTTCTATCGCGACTGCGCATGTCTGTTTTCAACTAGATTTCCTGTTTATTGAAATTCTACTTTCACTTTGTTCTCGCGGAGTACTTGCGATTTTAATGGACTTGGACTGTCGTAATTTGTGATCAGGTAAGGCTGAAGCAATGAATGGAAAATTTATGTGAATTGAATTTTAATCATCAAGATTTTTTCACTAGACCAGTCGGGCAAGCTGGACGTGGATTTTACTAGCCCGAACGGATAATTTACTAGACAATGTCGTTCGGACGTGCCTTTATGTCGAACCCTGACCTGGTTAAGATTTGTCAGTTTACTGCACATGATGAACCATTTGTGATTGGAGATTTAGGTAACATTATCAGGAAATACACTGGCTGGGTTGCTGCCCTTCCCAGGGTCAAGCCATTCTATGGTAAGGGATTCTTTCTTTAACCCTTTCCAAAATGACAAAAATTTAGGGCTTTCCAATTCGAAAGTTACTGAAGACGACAAAAAAGATGTTGAAAAGGAAAGGATTTGTGAATGATATAGCTAAGAAAATATTGAGGCAAAAGGAGAAACTGCTGGTTATCAGCAGTTTCTTCTTTTGTCTCAATGTTTTCTCAAGTCTTACCAATTAGGGACGTCAAAACCAGGTCTTGTTTGGGAAAGGGTTAAAACCCTCCAAGGGGCAGATTTATTGCAGTTGTAAAACTCTAATTAGCTATAAGCCTTCAAGTAAATGCCCTTACTCCTTCAAAATGTCACCGTGGCTTAATGTCCTCAAATTGGTCAACAATCTGATTTTCAGAGTTACATATTGAATTCTTTATGTAAAACTATGAAACATGCATATTCATTATTGAAAACATCAAATCATTAATCTGATATATAAGGAAATACATGTTTATAAGTGTTTAAGTTATTATTCAATGAACAAAATAATTATCAAACCTATATACATGTATTAATTATGAATTTCATGTCTTTGTTTATTTTGCAGCTGTCAAATGCAATGACGACTTTGCTGTCCTGAAAGTTCTGTCTGATCTTGGAACAAACTTCGATTGTGCCAGCAAGGTAAAATTAACTAACTTTTACGACTAATAGTACTACCGTTGATTTTTTCGTCCCCAGTCTTTAGGATAACAAGACTTTCAAGGTCCATACTCCATATGACCCTACCTGTTGAGTGGGACATACCATTGCATTAAATCCTGTCAATTTATAAATTGTTTCGTATGCCAAATGATTTGTAATAATATCAGTATCACATATCGTTGGTGGGAGGTCAAAACCTCGTAACTACAGCTTAAAAAAGCTGTAGTTACGATGTTTTGACCTCCCACCGATTATATGTAACATCAGTTACTGCTCCAATTGTCCTTCTTGAGTGGTTGTCTGTCTGATGAACTTTTCTGTTAATTACCTTTTTCCCAAACGGCAAAAATTTGGACTGTTTCACTTGGAAAGCTTCTGCAGATGACAAAGTAAAGGTGGATAAAGATAGGATATACATGTATATGTACAATAGAGCCCAGTCTTAAAATTGGGCCGCGGCCATGGCGCAATTGGTAGCGCCTCTCATTCAAGAGGTCCCTAGTTTGATACCTGGCAGTGGCAAATACCCTTACTGACATTACACGGGTGGTAAACAGAGAAACTAGCTCCAAAAAGAGTCAACGGTATTTTGTTTCCTCGTGATATCCGGCCTTTACCGAGGTAGTTGCATAGAGCGAAAATCTGTAAACAAAGGTAGGTCACGAACCCATTTTTCTACAATTATTTCTTTTACAACGAGTTATTGAAAAATCCGGCGATGCTGTAATATGAAGAAATGGTCTAAGTTTGTTGTGCACGAGAATATGCGGTGTTAGTAAGCAGAGTTTGAATACAATCGTTGAAAAACATTTCAAAATCGAAAATGCGGAAGTTTTTACTTTCGATTTTGAAATGTTTTTCAACGATTGTATTCAAACCCTGCTACTAATACCGTATTTTCTCGTGCACAACAAACTTCGACCATTTCTTCATATTACAGCATCGCCAGATTTCTCAAAAACTCGCTTTAAAAGAAATGATTTTAGAAAATGTGTTCGTGACCTACAAATTTTCGCCCTATGCAACTACCTCTTTTTGGAGCTAGTTTCTCTGTTTACCACCCGTGCATTAATGTTACCCATCAATGGTTTGATATCGTGAACCTATGTGGGGGAGCAGCTGGAGGCTTGGTAAGGGTGTTGTGGTAGTACTGGTATGAGAAACGACAGGAACCCATTGTTAGGTGCTCCAGCCGCCACGATATGACCTTAGTAGTTGAAAACGGCGTAAAACCCCAATAAACCAAACCAGTCTTAAAATTTTCCATCTAGTATTGGAATAACCTTTTCGTAATGTATCTATTTAAGGGTGAGATTGAGAAGGTGCTAAAGCTTGGTGTGTCCCCTTGTAGGATCGTGTACGCCAACCCGTGTAAACAAGCGTCCATGTTGAAGTACGCAGCCAAACACAACGTCGCCATGATGACCTTTGACAATGAGGCAGAGCTCTACAAGATTAAAAAGTTGTATCCAGACGCTAGGTGGGTATTTACAATTATGCTTAAAGTGACATTTCACATTTATTTCTCATAAATTTTACTTTTATTTTTATCTGAAAGAGCATTTTTTTCTTAAGAAAATTCTGAAAATTTCAAGCCGAAATATTGCACCGTTTACGAGAAATAAATATTTTCATGCTAAAATTAAACAAATTGTTGTGGACAACAGTTCAGATTTACATAGAATTTGTCATTTTTAGCTCCACTGGCCTTCAGGCCAGCGGGCTATTGTCATGGCGCTGTGTCCGTCGTGTGTCCGTCCGTCCGTCTGTCCCTCCGGTCGTCAACTTTTTCTTTAAAAATCTTCTCCTTAGAAACTACTGGATGGATTTCAATCAAACTTCACAGGAATGATCCTTAGGTGGTCCTCTATCAGATTCCTTCAATTGATTCTGATTGAACCAGAAAGTCTGGAGTTATCTGCCCTTGAATTAAAAAATCACTGTTTTGACTTTGTTTTCACTCTAGCCACTACAAATATTTATCAATCAAGACAAAACTTAATTAGAATGTTGGTGCTGATAAGATCTTGCCTGAGTGCAATTTTCAGCTTGATCTGAATATTACGTCTTGAGTTATGTGCCCTTAAAATTGGCAAAATTACCATTTTTGACCTTATTCTTACTCAAACAACCATAAATATCCACCAATCAACACAAAATTTTCATGTTATCTTACTGGCCATAAGATCTTGCATGTGTGTTATTTTCAGCTTCATAGGAATCTTAAATCATGATTTATCTGCCCTTGAATTTGACAAAATTGCTGTTTCGACTTTGATTTTACACTCTTTACATCCACAAATATTGAACAATCAAGTCAAAACTTAAACAAGATATAGGTGAAGTTAAGATCTTGCTTTAGTGTGATTCTTAGCTAGATAGGAATATAAAATTCTCAGTTTTATGTCTTTCAATTTGACAAAATTGCTAATTGTGACTTCGTTTTCACTCCAAGTTACAGCCAAACTCGCTCTAATAAAGACACAGCTTGGTAACCAATAGATCTTATATGAATGTATTTTCAGCTTCTAGTTACTTTATTATTGCTTTAAGAGCAACAAGTATTGAAAAATCTTGTCAAAACTTGAACTTGATATTACAAGAAATTCAGGTTTCATTAATTTTGGAAAAGGGTATTTCCCTGAATCTATTTTTAGCTCAAAATCTATTTTTAGAAATATGAAATATTTTGGAGTAATCAATGGTCTGTTAATTTAGATCTGTTTGGAAGAAGGAAAATTTTAATTGCTAGTATCATCCTAAGCTGAAATGTTCTACTATTTCCTTTTACCCTTTCTCAAATGGCAAACATATATATGTAGTTTTACCTCCTTTACTTCAAGAACCAAACATTTTGAACAATCTAGTTTTGTAACTTTCTTTTTAGTCCCCTACCGGTGTTCACACCGGAGGGGACTATAGGTTTGCCCTCCGTCTGTCCGTCCGTCCGTCCGTCTGTCCGTCCGTCTGTCCGCTCAAATCTGGATCCCGCGATAACTTAATAACTAAGCAAGCGTTTTTGATGAAAGTTGGTATATGACTAGATGGCAATGTGTAGATTATGCACATCATTTTATTTTTGTTTTTCGACTTAAATTGAGGTTGCTATGGTTACAGAAATAGTGAAAATATGGCCAAAAATGGGATCCTGCTATAAGATAATAACTAAGCAAGCTAGTTTGATGAGACTTGGTATATGACTATATGGCAATGTGTAGATTATGCACATCATTTTATTTTTGTTTTTAGACTAAAATTGTTGTTGCTATGGTTACGGAAATAGTGAAAATATGGCAAAAAATATTGGATCCTGCGATAAGTTAATAAGTAAGCAAGCTAATTTGATGAGACTTGGTATATGACTAGATGGCAATGTGTAGATTATGCACATCATTTTATCTTTGTTCTTTGACGAAAAGTACGGTTGCTATGGTAACGGAAATAGTGAAAATATGGCAAAAAATGGATCCTGCAACTTAATCTATTATTGATTACCATATTGAGTCAATGTGAAGCCGGTAGGGGACTTTATGTGTTGCATACAACACCAGATACTTGTTGCTCTATGAAATACAAGCATTGAACAATCTAATCAAAACTTGGATTAAATATTACATGAAATTCAGGCCTGTGGAGCGACTCAAGACCTTCAGGTCTTCTAGTTGTCTTAACTTTAAAGGTGTGTTTTTCGCTTGTAAATAACAACTTCAAAAAAACTGATAGCATATCTATGCGTTAGAATGACCAATCTTCGCATCAAGGCATACTTTAAAAAAATGAAATTGGAATGGTATATCCCTTTAATTATGCTGAATACTTTAATCCTTTCCCAAACATTTAACAATGATACTTTCAACAGTCAACACACACAGTAGAAAAGCCTTGGATAACCAAATAACATTGAAACGAAAGAAAGAAATGATGATACCCAACATTAGAAAGTAAAAAAGCCATTGCAAAACATTTGAATAAAAGAAAGAAATGCTGATAACCAGCATTTGCTTATGTTGGTTCAATATTTCCTGTTCTGTATTATACACACATCATTTCTTTATAACTAGCATTTTTGTTTGTGCAAAATTTACTTTGGTATGTTCTCAAAAGCTTGCATGGACCCCTCAAAATCTAGTCAATTGAGGTTTTAAGTTTTCAATAGAATACTTTTCTTACTATATTCTCATAATGTTTTCATTGCAGTGCTGAGGCCATGGGGCAGTTATTTGCACATCAGACTTTCACTCATGAGATCCCAGGTCCAATCCTCGGTTGCGGCAAATATCCTTTCAGTCAAAATTGTCTCCCACCAATGGTTTGATAATAGTTAAGCTAAGTGAGGGAATGAGCAGCTGGAGGCTTAGTTAGGTGCTGCAGCCACTATGGTATGACTGTAGCAGTTGAAAGAGGCGTTAACCCATCACCAAACAACAAAATTTTAGCTTAGTCCAAACTCATAGGTGTTGCATAGGTGACGACAATTTCCATTGAACAAAATTTAACATTTTTTGGTAGAAAACATAGTGGGAAATGAAGAAATTGCTTGTCACAAGCAATTTCTTCCTTTTCCACAATGTTTTCCAAAGCCTTTATTTTGTGGGGTATCCAAAAGCGTCAATGTGTGGGAAAGGGTTAAACCCCAATGTATCAATATGATCTCACTTTGTGTCTTTCAATATTTCAGGTGCATTTTGCGTATTCTACCTCCAAGTAACTTCAAGGTGCAGTGTGAGTTGGGCATCAAGTTCGGTTGTCATCCCTCGAAAGCTGCAGGTCTCTTGGAAGTTGCCTATTCCTTGGGACTCAACGTCATGGGCATTAGGTAGGATAAACACTTTCTGAACTGTTACGCCTTTTCATTCTCTCTTAAAAAATGGCTTGGAAAAATATTGTAGGAAATGAAGAAATTGTTTGTGACAAGCAGTTTCTTACATTGTGAAAAATGAACAAATTGCTTGTGACAACCAATTTTTATACATCCAAAGGGTCGTATTATGTTATGGCCCCCGTTGTCCGTCCGTCTGTCCGTCCAATTTCTTGTGTGCGCAACTCCTACAGTTTTGATCTGAATTTGATCAAACTTGCCACGATGATTCTCCATGGTGTCTAGTTCTGCACACCGCTTATGGAATTCAGATTCTTTTCGTTCTTGAATTATCTGCCCTTGAATTGAAAAAAATGGCCAATTTTACTGACAAGTCCCTCTCGGGCGTATATGCGCCGCTCTGCGAAGCTCTTGTTTCATTTCCCACAGTTTTCTAACCTGAAACATTTGGAAATACTTTTGAAATTTCATCTTCTTTAAACAGGGTTCGCACAGTCTTGAAAAGTGCTTAAACTTTAGCCTGTTTCTTGAAAAGTGCTTAAAAGCAAAAATAGTGCTTAAAAGTGCTTGATTTTGATCCCTCTCTTAAAAGGTCATTAAAAAAGTGCTTGAATTTGTCAAAAACATGCTTAACAAGAGCCGTCATAGACGGATTATGCTCCCCGAATAAGTGTTTGTCACAAAATAAAAACTATCATACATTAAAGGGGCTCATTCTATGTTTTTATGCTTCCGAACTGTTCGGGAACTCATATCTGTGCATGGAAAAACAATTAGCAATGGATAAAAACCTCAATCTCGGCGAAAAAACATTTTTCCTTTGCTATAGATCAATCCTTTCCAAGCGTGTTTACACATTCTATTTTTACTTCAAAACAAGACAAGGTCAAGGTCAACGAGACACACCTCCGCGATATTAACACATCGTACAACCGGCTGTGTGGATGACTGTGACCTTATTTGCGAGGAATACGTGAAAAGGTTTATTTTGTACAAGCACTGAACATTTATACGCGTATTTATCAACTATAGAATACCAAAGATCCTTTCGTTTATTAGCTCACCTGAGCACGAAGTGCTCAAGGTGAGCTATTGTGGTCACTTTTTGTCCGTCGTCCGTCTGTCTGTCTGTCTGTCCGTCCGTCCACAATTTCGTGTTTACACTCTAGCATCTACAAATATAAGCCAATCTTGACCAAACTTGGTCAAAACATGTATGGCCATAAGATCTCGGATGAGTTCGATTATGGGTCAGATCGAACTAGAAAGTCAGGAGTTATCTGCCCTTGAATGCGAAAAATACTTAGTTTTGACATTGTTTACACTCTAGCATCTACAATTATTGATCAATCAAGACAAATCTTGGACATAACATTGCAGACCATAAGATCTCGGATGAGTTTGATTTTCAGTCTGATCTGACCAGAAAGACAAGAGTTATGTGCCCTTGAATTTGACAAAATTGCCATTTTCGGCTGTTTTTGACCTTGTTTACACTCTAGAATCTACAATTATTCATCAATCAAGACAAAACTTTGACACAATGTATGGGACTATGAGATCTCGGATGAGTATGATTTTCAGTCTGATCTGATCAGAAAGTTGAGAGTTACTTGCCCTTGAATTTGACAAAATTGTCATTTTTGGCTGTTTTCGACGATGTTTACACTCTAGAATCTACAATTATTGATCAATCAATCCAAAACTTGGTCACAATATTGGGGATCATAAGATCTGGGATGAGTTTGATTTTCAGTCTTATCTGATCAGAAAGATGAGAGTTATGAGCCCTTGAATTTGACAAAATTGCCGTTTTTGACTGTTTTTGACCTTATTTACACTCTAGAATCTACAATTTTTGACCAATCAAGACAAATTTTGGACAAAGGGTTGGAGACCATAAGATCTCATATGAGTTTGATTCTCAGTCTGATCTGACCAGAAAGGTGAGAGTTATGTGCCCTTGAATTTGATAAAATTGCCGATTTCGGCTGTTTTTGACATTGTTTACACTCTATAATCTACTATTATTTATCAATTAAGACAAAACTTGAACACAATGTTTGAGACCATAAGATCTTGGATAAGTTTGATTTTCAGTCCAATCTGATAAAAAAATGGAGAGTTATGTGCCCTTGAATTTGATAAAATTGCCGATTTTGGCTGTTTTTGACATTGTTTACACTCTATAATCTACTATTATTTATCAATTAAGACAAATCTTGGACACAATGTTGGATATCATAAGATCTCGGATGAGTTTGATTTTCAGCCTGATCTGACTAGAAAGTCGAGAGTTATGTGCCCTTGAATTTGACAAAATTGCTGTTTTCGGCTGTTTTCGACCTTGTTTATACTCCAGAATCTACAATTATTTATCAAACAAGACAAATCTTGGACACAATGTTGGGCACGATGAAATCTTAGATGAGTTCGATTTTCACAATGTTATTGACCATAAGTTTGTTTTCAGTCTTAAAGTCATAAATATTTTTTGAAATGAAGAAAAGTGTTGCTTATATCATTTTGGTTCAGGTGAGCGATATAGGACCATCATGGTCCTCTTGTTTATAAAAGTAAATTCATTTGACCTACCATGCACATGACACCAGATGCCGAATCTGTCTTCGCTGACTTTCTACGCAGCCGGTTGTACGGTGTGTTAAATCTCGCTGAGCACATATGATGTATCTCTGACATAATTGATTTTTGAAGGTTGGGCATATGTAGCCGTTACAAAACAAAAACAAGGACGACCAGCATGTTATTAATTGACTTGGATTTTAATACTTAATAAAGCTCGACGAGTGGTAATAATGGACATAAATGATCTACCCCTTCAGGTTGGTAATTTCATACGTTATTTCTGGTTTATAATTATTGTGCCATTTGCATTTTCGTCAGCCTAGCTCGTCCCCCTTTAAGCCCCCTTTTCCCATGACAGTTTTTTTTGTACACACATTATTTATAGAATATGGTGTAGAACATCTCATTTAACACATGAGCACAAAATTTCATTAAATTCTGCCCATTGGATGAAGAGAAATTAGAGAAAATCTAATTTTGACATTTAGGCCCCTTTTTCCATGACGCAGCCTCAAATTAAGAAATGGAGAAAAAGGTCCCTAGGGATTATCACAGGGAGTTCACATGTGAAGTTTCATTGAATTTGGTTGCTGAGATATGGCTGTGGACGGATGGACAGACTGACAGCATGGCGACTATATGCTCCCCCGAAATTTTTTCGGGGAGCATAAAAATGATTGAATGACTAAATTCATTGTAAAAAGTAGATGATGTAAACATCTACTCTTGAGAATTATTTTGGTGAAAAAAGTAAAGGTGCCATCTTGAACAAGCCTTCGTCAGAGACTGGCACATTTGCAATTCCCCCTCCCCTTTTCCACTTTGCAAGAATTATGCCCCCCCTTGAAAGTAAGAAATTTGGAAGGGCAGTGTATATTGGGAGTGCAACACTCTTTGTTGAAGACCATCATTAGTGACTGGTGTAGGAAGAAATGTGCTTGAAAAATGGAATGATGTGCTTTAAAAGTGCTTAAAAAGTGCTTGAATTTTGGCATTGGCTGTCTGTATGAACCATGTTAAATTGTTGTCTGCAACAACTTTCAAATTGAACCAGTCCAAAATTTTGCTGTTTGGTAATGAGATTAATACTTAAAAATCATAAAACCAGACTTCATGAAATAGTATCCATTAAGTGTTAAAAGTTATGTATCTACTTGTTTCAGTTTTCATGTTGGGAGCGGTTGTGAAGAAGCCAATGCTTTTGCTGTGGCCATCCAACAAGCCCGAGAGGTGTTTGACAACGCTGTGGCTATGGGCTTTAACATGGAACTCCTGGATATTGGAGGGGGCTTTCCTGGACATCAGGGGGCACCCATCTCTTTTGAGGAGGTATAAATATCTTAATCAGAAATCCTTTAAGCCTTTCTCAATTTGTAAAATTTTATCCTCAATTTCAAAGGTGATACACATGATGACAAACTGACTTTGTCAGAATAAAAAAGACCTTTCACATGTTTGAAAAAATTAAGGGAAAGGTAGAAATGCTGGTAATCAGCGTATGCTTGTTATCAAGCTATTCCTAAAACAAAAGGCATTGATCTTTTGCATGTTCCTTTCTTTAACCCATTACAACACGCTTACTCTTTTTGACTCCTCCCAAGATAATGGCTTTGGAAAACATTATGGAAAATGGAGAAATTGTTTGCTTCATTTCCCAGTGTTTTCTACCCCAAAAGACAACAAAAATTTAAATTTTATTATTTTGAAATTTTCGTCTGCAACATTTTTGAATTGGAACACCCTTAAATTTTGCTGTTTGGTAATGGGTTAATGGATAACGCCATATACATTAGAAAAGCGTCTGTAAAGGCCCATTGTGCACACAAAATGCAAGTGCACCTTTCTTTTTCTCAAGTGCAATTAACTATTTAGTAAAAAGGTATGAAATTGAGTTCATTCTGATAATTTCCCATAAGGCAAAATTTAGACTGCTTCAATATTAATAAAATAATTTAGCTTAACATTTCATTGGACGGTCCCCCATTTGAGGAGTGTGTCTCGTAAATTAATAGCTTCATAGCCATACCGAATTTCTAAGTCTCTATCTAGACTGACCCCAGATAATGCAAGTGAAGTCAATCACTTTGTTTGCAATTTTATTAGCTCACCTGAGCACAAAGTGCTCAAGGTGAGCTATTGTGGTCGCTCACCGTCCGTCGTCCGTCCGTCCGTCCGTCCGTCCACAATTTCTTTAAACATCTTCTCCTCCAGAACCATCTGGCCAATTGTGACCAAACTTGGCAGGAATGTTCCTGAGGTGACCCTTTTCAAAACTTGTTCGCAAATTTTTGATTCGTCAAAGAATGTGGGCGTGGCAGGGCGGGGCTTATAAATCGTAAGAAAATTCTTTAAAAATCAACCATTGGGCCAATTTGAACCAAACTTGGCAGGAATGTTCTTTTAGTGACTCTTTTGGTAATTTGTCCACAAATTTTAAGATTTGTCAAAAAATGTGGGTGTGGCAGTGTCAGACTTTAGAAATCCTAAGAAAATTCTTTAAAAAATCAAACAGGTAACATATGGTTAGTGGGAGTCAAAACCTCGTAACTACAGCTTGACAAAGCTGGAGTTATTAGGTTTTGATCCCCCACTAGGGAAATGTCTAATCCTATTAAATAAACAAAAGGCCGGAATTGTTTACACAAACTCGGCCAGAATGGGGAGCTGCATGTAAATGGGGGTAAATACATTCTATTTGTTATTTAAGCTATCCTTTGTTGTTGGTACTCATTTAAATAGTTTTGATTAGATCATTCAAATGAATACCCACATCACAGGGTTTGATAAACATTGAAAGATATTTTGCAATTTAGAAATCCCTTAACCTCTCCTATTTGAATCTCTAGTCTTTGGATTTATAATCAGACTTGCTTCTATTTTGCAACTAATATATTCTCTTTAACTCTTTACCAAATCATTATAAAATTAATTATTTTGCAATGAAAAAAGGGCCCTGTGTTGTTGATTCTTGGGGTTTATATAGGGGTTAAGAGTTAGATCTCTAACATTTTGATCTTTGACTTGGAAAACCTTTTCATCTCAAAACGGTATTTTTTAATAGGGCCCTATGTTGTTGATTCTTGGGGTTTATATGGAGTGAACTCTGTTGATAATTGGAACATTCTCATTGATATCATGGAAAAGGGGCCTAAAAGACAAAATTCTTGTTAGCATTGTACAGGCTACAATTTTGGCCCAATGTTCATAAAAATTGATCCGAATGTTTGTGTAGTCACAGAGAATTGGAATATTGAATTTTCCTTTGGATACCACGGGAAAAGGGGCCATAATGACAAAATCGGTGTTGGCACTTTAGAGGCCATAATTTTGGCCTAATCTTTGTTAAAATTGATCAGAATATTTGTCTAATCACAAGGATAAAGCTTATCAACAATCTAAATGTTCCATTTTGACATCATGGGAAAAGGGGCCTTTATGACAAAATCTTGTTAACACTCTAGAAGTAACAGTTTTGGCATAGTCTTCATGAAACTAAAAGAATGTTTGTTTTAGTCACAAGGATAAACCCTATAAGAAATTGGAATATTCCAGTCAATATCATGGGAAAAGGGGCCTTAATGACAAAATCCTTGTTAGCACTCTAGAGGCAAAAATTTTGGTCCAATCTTCATGAAACTTGTGTTTGTCTTGTCACACCAATGAACTCTGAGGAAAATAGGAATGTTCTATGGGATAGCATGGGAAAAGGGGCCTTAATGACAAAATCCCTGTTAGCGCTATAGAGACAATTATTTTGGCTCAATATTCATGATATTTAGTCAGATTATTTCTCTAGTCACAAGGATTAAGCCCATTGACAATGGGAATGTTCTGTTGGATGTCATGGAAAAGGGGCCTTAAAGACAAAATCCTTGTTGGTATTGTAGATGTTACAATTTTTGTCCTATCTTGATGAAACATGTTCAGAATGTTTGTCTAGTCACAAGGATGAAGACTATTGAAAAATATAATGCTCTTTTGGATATCATGGGACAGGATGCTATCATTTCTCACCTTGTGAATCTCAGTTCAGGTGAGCGATTAAGGACCATCATGGTCCTCTTGTTAGCTCACCTGAGCACGAAGTGCTCAAGGTGAGCTATTGTGGTCGCTTTTTGTCCGTCGTCCGTCCGTCCGTCCGTCCGTCCGTCCATCTGTCCGTCCGTCCGTCCACAATTTCTTTCAACATCTTCTCCTCCTTAACCATTGGACCAATTTTGACCAAACTTGGCAGGAATGTTCCTTGTGTGATACTTTTCAAAACTTGTTCGTGAATTTTTTATTTGTCAAAAAATGTGGGCGTGGCAGGCAGAAAGGGGCTTATCAGACTAGAAATCATAAGAAAATTCTTTAAAAATCAACCATTGGGCCCAATTGAACCAAACTCGGCAGGAATATTCCTTGAGTCACTCTTTTCAAAATTTGTTCACAAATTTTTATATTTGTCAAAAAATGTGGCCGTGGCAGGGAGAAAGGGGCTTATTAGACTTAGAGAAATCATTAGAAAATTCTTTAAAAATCAACCATTGGGCCAATTTGAATCAAACTTTGCAGGAATGTGCCTTGAGTCATTCTTGTCAAAATTTGTTCACAAATTTTTTCATTTGTCAAAAATTGTGGCCATGGCAGGGGAAAAGGGGCTTATCAGACTTGGAGAAATCAGAAGAAAATTCTTTAAAAATCAACCATTGGGCCAATTTGAACCATACTTGGCAGGAATGTGCCTTAAGTCATTCTTTTCAAAATTTGTTCAGAAATTTTACATTTGAAAAAAAAACATGGCCGTGGCAGGGATAAAGGGGCTTATTAGACTTAGAGAAATCATAAGAAAATTCTTTAAAAATCAACAATTGGGCCAATTTGAACCAGACCTTGCAGGAATGTGCCTTGAGTCATTCTTTTCAAAATTTGACCACAAATCTTTTTATTTGTAAAAAATTGTGGCCTTGTCAGGGAGAAAGGGGCTTATCAGACTTGGTGAAATCATAAGAAAATTCTTTAAAAATCAACCAATGGGCCAATTTTAAGCAGACTTTGCAGGAATGTTCTTTGAGTCTCTCTTCAAAATTTGTTCACAGTTTTTTTTTCATTTGTAAAAAACTGTGACTGTGGCAGGGAGAAAGGGGTTTATTAGACTTAGAGAAATCATAAGAAAATTCTTTAAAAATCAACCATTGTGCCCAATTGAAGCAGACTTTGCTGGAAGGTTCCTTGAGTGACCCTTCTCAAAACTTTTTCGCGGATTTTTGATTCGTCAAAAAATGTGGGTGTGGCAGGGAGGAAGGGGCTTATCGGACTTAAAGAAATCATAAGAAAATTCTTTAAAAATCAACCATTGTGCCCAATTGAACCAGACTTTACTGGAATGTTCCTTGAGTTACTCTTTTCAAAATGTGTTCACAAATTTTTCCATTGGTCAAAAAATGTGGGCATGGCAGGGAGGAAGGGCTTATCAGACTTAGAGAAATCATAAGAAAATTCTTTAAAAATAAACCATTGGGCCAATTTTCTATTTCTGTTGCTCTCAGGCTGGCCCCATGTTTATCTTATGTAAACAAATAAGGGATTAGCTTTAGCTTATCAGATGGTAATCTTTCACTAAATTCTATCAATCACAGACAAAATCTTGTTAATTTAGCCTATCATAAATGATCAATCTCTAACAGATCAGTATGCTTTGAAAATTAGCCCTATGTTGTATATTGCGAAATCATGAAATAATTGTTGAAAATTAACTAACTCAACAATTGTGCTAATTCATACCCAACCTTACAGGATCGATTGGAACAAAATTATTACTTAATCGTTTCCAAACAGAAAGTCCTTATAAGTTTCATGCCTTTGAATTTGACAAAATTGCCATTATCACTCTTGTCATCTTGATTCAGGTGAGCGATTTAGGACCATCATGGTCCTCTTGTTATTGTTGTAATGGAATATGAAAAGTGAACAAGCAAAATTCCAGCAAAGTTTGAGCAAACTTAGTTACCTTTGTTTTGTAAGAAAATATCCCGAAATATATCCGACATTGTTGATCAAAATGTAGTCAGCAACTGTCTTTTTTTTTTTTTTTTTTTACAAATCATCATCATCTAGACAAGTTTACCATAATTTGTATCAATCAATAAAGTAATTTCTTTTCAAATGGTAATCCAGTAAAAGTCTCTCATCCAGCAAAAAAAAAAAAAAAAAGATAAATAAGGGTTAAATATGACTGTCGAGTGTTGTAAACTCTATTGTTTTACTGGACTGAGTTAACAAGTTTACATAATCGAGTGTGTACTGGGTAGATTTATGCAGTGGTATAAAGGTCACGCGTATTGATTTTTAGCTCCACTGGCCGAAGGCCAGCGGGGCTTATGTCATGGCCCTGTGTCCGTCGTCCGTGCGTGCGTCCGTGCGTGCGTCCGTGCGTAAACTTTTTCTTTAAACATCTTCTTCTCCTAAAGTACTAAACCAATTTTAACCAAACTTCACATGAATCATCCTTGCATGAATCTCTACCAAATTTCTTCAAAGGAATAAAATATGTGCAGAACTTGAATTTTAATTAATTTAATTGAATTAAATTTTCGAAAAATCTGGAAAAATTCTTTTTCTCCAAAACTACTGGACCAATTTCAACCAAACTTCACAGAAATCTTCCTTGCATGAATCTCTACCAAATTTCTTCTAAAGAATAAAATTCGTGCAGAACTTGAATTTTAATTAATTTAATTGATTTAAATTTTCGAAAAATTTTAAAAATTCTTCTTCTCCAAAACTACTGGACCAATTTCAAACCAAACTTCACAGAAATCTTCCTTGTATAAATCTCTTCTTAATTCCTTCAAAAAGATAAATTCTGTGTATAACTTAAATTTTAATTAATTCAATTGAATTAGATATTCGAAAAATCTTTAAAAATTCTTCTTCTCCAAAACTACTGTACCAATTTCAACCAAACTTCACAGAAATCTTCCTTGCATGAATCTCTACCAAATTCCTTCAAAAGAACAAAATCCGTGCAGAACTTGAATTTTAATTAATTTAATTGATTTAAATTTTCGAAAAATCTTTAAAAATTCTTCTTCTCCAAAACCACTGGACCAATTTCGACCAAACTTCACAGAAATTTTCCTTGTATGAATCTCTTCTTAATTCCTTCAAAAAGATAAATTCTGTGTATAACTTTAATTTTAATTAACCCCTTCGCTGCCAGAGATTTATTTCAAAATGGCTCCGTATTTGCCAGGTCATTTCCAGGAAATTTAAAAAAATAGTGTTTTCGTTAAAAATCAGCGTGAAATATATATATAATTCTTTATGAAAACCATATAAAACTTACCAAAGTATTGTTAAAAGTTTTCAATCTTTTAATCCACCATTTTAGTCTCATTTTCAGATTTTTTGCAAAAAAACTATTTGATGAAAAACGGGTATACCTGTCCCGGGGCACGCTGACACTTTTTACGCAGGACGGGTATACCCGTCCCGGGGCATCGAAAGGGTTAATTTGATTAAATTAAATTTTCGAAAAATCTTTAAAGATTCTTCTTCTCCAAAACTATTGGACCTTTTTCAACCAAACTTTACAGAAATGATCCTTGCATGAATCTCTTCTTAATTCCTTCAAAAAAATAAGTTCTGTGTAGAACTTTAATTTTGATTAATTAAATTAAATTAAATTTTCGAAAAATCTTCTTTTCCAAAACTACTGGACCAATTTTAACCAAACTTCACACAAATCTTCCTTGCATGAATCTCCTTTAAATTTGTGAAAAAAAAATTCCGTGTAGAACTTAAATTTTAATAGATTTAATTAAATTGAATTTTCGAAAAATTGTTAAACAATCTCCTTCTCCAAAACTGCAGGACCAATTTCTACCAAACTTCGCATGAATCTCTTCCAAATTCCTTCACGATTGGATGAATAGCTTGGCCGCTGTGGGCTAGGCTTATTTTTTGCTATATGAAACATAGTGTAATTTTAAGAAAATTTTAAAAACATTTCTGCTCCTTAATCATTTATTGGATTTCATTCTGGCGTAGCATGAATCTTCTTTGGATAAACCTCTATTGTATTCCTTGAATAATTTTGTAGTCTAATTGTCTAAAAGCCAGTGGAGCGATACAGGGCCATCTTGGCCCTCTTGTTTGTGTATCTGGTCTAGACACTTGCATTTTACACTCTAGCAAGAACTGGACTTGTTAATCCCGAAGTTTGACAGGTAAACAATTAGAGCCACACTTCAAACCCTTGGAGCCACCCTTTGAGCCACTTTCAATTTTTTTGAGCCACATTTTCAAAACTGTCGCCAATGGCTCAAGTGGCGATCGCCAGCGCGGGCCCTGATTAAATATTGTGTAAGTTAAAGAACAGAAAATATTGAGACAAAAGGACAAATTGCTGATCCCACTGACAACATGTTGATATACTTACAAATAGCTACAGCGGTAAATATAGCTCTTGACAAATACTTCCCAGCCGATGGAGTTAAGATCATCGCAGAACCCGGACGCTACTTTGTGGCCATGATTATACATAATTCATGAGTGGGAAATAAAATCCTCGAAACTACAGTTTGAATAAGCTGGAGTCACGAGTTTTTGGTCTATCACTGACAATATTTTGATAAACTTACAGATTGCCACAGTGGTAAACATGGCTCTTGACAAGTACTTCCCAACAGATGAAGGAGTTAAGATCATCGCAGAACCTGGACGCTACTTCGTGGCCTATGATAATAAATGACATGTTAGTAGGAGATCAAAATATCGTAACTACAGCTTGAATAAGCTGGAGTTACGAGTTTTGGTCTCCCACTGACAACATGTTGATATGCTTACAGATTGCTACAGTGGTAAACATTGCTCTTGACAAATACTTCCCAGCTGACGAAGGAGTCAAGATCATCGCGGAACCTGGACGCTACTTTGTGGCCTCTGCCTTTACGCTTGGCGTCAACATCATCGCTAAACGTTGTGTGGCCAGGGATCAGCATGGAGAAAGTGAGTAGATTTTGATGCCGTTTAAAATGGAACTTATGCATTTGACTAATTGTTGTCCCAACTTGAAGGTGCTCCGACATTAGTGCAGTTCATAGTGTAGAAGATTCGCTCATGATGTTCATTGTTTGATCTCCAGCCACAGCAAAGGCCGCGGCAATGGCACAGTTGGTAGCGCATCTGCCTCTCATTCGAGAGGTTCCGGATTCGATATCCGGTCACGGCAAATACCCTTTCTGACAAAGATGTCGCCCATCAATGGTTTGATATCGTGAACCTATGTTGGAGAGCAGCTGGAGGCTCGGTTAGGGTGTTGTGGTAGTACTGGTGAGAGAAATACCATGAATCCATGGTTAGGTGCTCCAGCTGCCACAAAATGACCATAGTAGTTGAAAACAGCGTAAAACCCCAATTAACCAAATGGTTACATCCCATTTCGTCTGATATATAAAAAATTTCCCACTTCGTTTTAGACTTGCATTTGTGTCAAAAAGCTGTAAGTGTCAAAAAGGTGTGATATGCAAATGGTAAATACACAAAGTTAAATTTTAAAATCCATATCTTTATTGATATTTTTAATTCAGAGTTTTAGACGAAATGGGAAACTTGAATTTTAGACCAAATGGGATTAGACCAACTGGGATGTCCCCAACCAAACCAGCCATGGCAAACATCCTTTCTGACTTTTGTCTCTCACTAATAGTTGGATAATCATAAATCTATGTCACTGGAGTCTTCTGTGTTCATTGCGGTAGTACTTGTGAGAGAAATAACAAAGATCCATTTTTATGTCTCCTGCCACCACAATATGACCATAGCAGTTAGTGATACAGGAAATGCAAGGAAGACATGTTTATGTGCAATTATTGCCCCAAGACAAGTGAAGAATTGGTAAATGTTACAGAGGTCAGTGCAATTGATCATTGATGATGATACATTTTATGTTTTATTCAAGTTTTATTTATGTTTATGATAAAGTTCACTCTTTCTTTTAGATGGAGAACTTCTGGATCAGCCTACAGCCTGTGATGAGCCCTCCTACATGTACTATGTAAATGACGGGGTCTATGGTTCATTCAACTGTCTACTCTATGATCATGCTACTGTAGAAGTCAGCACATTAAAGGTAAATGTAAGCATTTCTCTTGGCAACCCCTCTACCCAAGGAATTCATTGGCAGGTAGTAAGGTGTCTGACACTGTCTATCTACAGATTGCTTGTTTTTAACAAAAACCATGTAACTGCAGCTTGTTTTTTGTTGAAAAAGGACAATATTTTGGGGGTTTTTTTGCTACTCCTCTGAAATAGCATAGAAAAAATTAAAATCAAGGAAAAACATGAAATGGGGATTTGCAAGAAGAAAGATACCCATTGTCATTCAAGGGAGATAATTTAACTTCCTATGACATGATGAGTTCATGGGTTGGATCCACACACTTCCTGGGGCTGGGAAACAAAGTTGTAGCTTTGGCGAATGAAACATCAGTAACCCATGGTGCTCCAGCCATCACAATATGGCTGAAATAATGTTTCAAATGGTTCACACCCCATTCAATTAATTGATTAATCAATCAATCTATAAATCGAAAGGTCATTAACCCTATGGTCTCTTATCTATAGCCCTGAGTATGATTGATATTTGATAATGGTTGTCATTGGATTGTTTTGTGAATATTTAGTGATAACATCTATGACAGGGCTAAAGATAAGTGGGGGTGAAGACATTCTAACTTTGTTATTTAAATTCCAAACCCTATGTTGTGGGTACTCATTTGAATCGTCTCGAAGAGACGATGCAAATGAGTACCCACAACATAGGGTTTGATGAACAATAACAGAAATATTGCAGTTTGAAAATTCATCACCCCCTCTTATCTGGAGCTCTGTTATGATATCTATTTATCTGTGAATTTTAATATTGCTTTTATCTTCTCATTTGTCTGTAGGACATGGAGGAGAGCTGTGTATTTGAGAGCAGTGTTTGGGGGCCGACATGCGACGGTCTGGACTGTATCCTGGAGAACACGCCGCTGCCGGAACACGACGTCGGTGATTGGCTCTACTTCAAGGACATGGGTGCGTACACCGTGGCTGCGTCGTCCACGTTCAACGGGATGCCGGAACCCACCAGATCCTACGTCTGTCTGAACTCGCTATGGTAAGTTCTGACCTGGAGGTGATAGGGATTAACCTTTTACCAGACGACAAAATTTTGGACTGTTCCAAATTGAAAGGTGTTGCAGACGACAATTTCAAGTTGATGAAATTTTCAAAATCTTTCCATTTTGGGTTAGAAAACATTGTGGAAAATGAAGAAATTGCTTGTTTCAAGCAATTTCTTCATTTACCACAATGTTTTCGCAAGTCTTGTCTTATTAAGGAGTCCAAAGGCGTCACTGTGCAGTAATGGTTTAAAGGAATCTTTAAATTTTGTTTCAAACAAAGTGCCTACGACGGCCATTGCACAGTTGGTAGCGCACCAGACTTTCACTTGTGAGGTCCTGGGTTCGATACCCTCTCGCAGTAAGTATCCTTTTAGACGAAATTGTCTACCCAATAATTTGACATTGTAAACTATGTGGACAAGTAGCTGGAGGCTAGGTTAGGATGTTGTGGTAGTACTGGCCCCGGTTTCTCGAAAAAACTTAAGTACAAACTCATGAGAACACGCTCAACTTCAAAGGAATACTCTCCAACATTGAAGGGTATTGATTGAAGTTCAAGTGGATTTCATGTGATTTGAGCACGGTGCTCAGATTTGAGCATGAGAACATATTACTTAAGTTTTTTCGAGAAATCGGGGCCTGGTATGAGATTTGACAGGAATCCATGGTTAGTAACGGCGATAGACCTCAATCAACTCAATGCTAATGAGTAAAGGGCAGTTTGAATTTTATTCTTATCCCGAATAGCAAAATTGAAATATTCCAGGCAGACAATATAATGGATGTTTATGAAGATAAGATTGGTGTACAATATTGCACAGAAAATAATGGGATAAAAGGATTCATGATATAAAATAACAGGTGCTGATTCAGGAATTTGTAAAAAAGGCTAATCAAAGTCATTTTTACAGAAATTTGATTTGGACTAGTATAAAATTATGCCTTGGTAATGGGGTAATCTAATCATTGACTTCATATTTCAGGCAAATGGTTTATTCTGACTCCAAAATGAAAGACCAACCACCAACTTCTATCTCGGCCATTCCCATTGGTCCGTGCAGAAAGGAAGCAGCCAATCATGAGGGGCTTTTGTCTTCTTCTCTTCAAGAACGTCTTGTTTTTGTGAATGAGTAATTCAACAGAACTTATGTTTAACATGATTTTGCTTTAGGTTTTTGTCATTGAAACAGTTATCATGGACCAAAGGAATAGTCTAATATCGTCCCTTGACAGCCAGAAGTCTCTATCAGCAGTTAAAATTT
The DNA here is from genome assembly GCA_963680895.1 of Fragum sueziense. Taxonomy (NCBI): domain Eukaryota; kingdom Metazoa; phylum Mollusca; class Bivalvia; order Cardiida; family Cardiidae; genus Fragum; species Fragum sueziense. Next base: position 32,441,739 of record OY804594.1, on the reverse strand, counting down.
AACTGCTGATAGGCACTTCTGGTTGTCAGGGGACGATATCAAACATCTGATTCTAAAAGAAATTGTAAGTTAGTTGACTTTTTTAGGGATTAATTCAAAACTTCAAACAATTTGAACTTCAATGAAATGTTATCACTCCATTTAAACAGCATTTTAATCAGTTTCCTGAAGTCACCATTCTATCAACTTGAATCTCTTCTTGAATATATCGTAGTTCATGTTAAAATGCCGTAACTACAGCTTATTCAAGCTCTAGTTAAGGCATTTTCTATTATAATATGTCATATACTGGTCCTATGATAGCTCAATCATGTTGATTTTTTTCCAGTATTAGTTTTCTGCTTTAAACAAAGTCTATGAAATTTTCTTAAGCGAAAACATCATTAGGAAGTTAATTTGTATGACAAGGATTAAAGCTCTTTCATTGAAGCATAACTCAGGAATTAGGTTATTGTCGCTTTTAAACTAAAACCCCGTAACTGCAGCTTGTTTCAAGCTGCAGTTACAAGGCTTTTGTTGAAAAGGGACGTTATATTGGGATTATGATGGTTTAGTGCAAAACCGTCGTAAAAGCTTGTGATATTCATTTGCATATCGAGGGCTCAGTGCAAAACTATTGTAACTACATATTTTTCAGAAATTCAATTTTTTGCATCTATTGAATCTTTAGGAAGGAATACATCATGTCTTCTACAATTAGGTTTCAATTCTGTATACTTAAAAAGATATTTAGATTTTTAAAAAGATTTTTCCTCTTTAACTTTGAGAAAGTCAACCAGTTTTTTCCCTCTCCTGTAAAATTTTACAAAATGTAGTTACAATAGTTTTGCACTAAGCCCTCGATATACAGTGGTTTTGCACTATATCTTCTATATTAAACTATCTGGTAAATCTTTACCGTTGTTTTTCAACCCAAACCCTGTAACTGCAGCTTAAAACAAGCTGCATATAAAAGGATTTTGTTGAAAAGCGACGTTATACTCCTTTTCCATCATTATTTTCTTGTCAATTAGAAATGTGGATATATAAGCACTGAGAGCACTTGCTATATTTACGCCTGGCCAGGCCTTTTATGTAGTGTGTGTGTTAATTATTTTGTTCATGCGGACATTTTGTCATCAATAAATTAAGGAAACCATAACATATTTTTTGTGTACTTTATTATACATCCCTGGTTCCCATCTACAAAGTGGAAGGAATTTCAATTTATAGTCATGTCGACACCAGATATGTCGAATTTCTGGTGAATTGATTGATTTTGATTTATTGGGATTTTACGCCGTTTTCAACTTCTAAGGTCATATTGCAGCGGCTGGAGCACCTAACCATGGATTCTTCATTCTTGTCGTTTCTCATACCAGTATTACCACAACACCCTTACCGAGCCTCCAGCTGCTCCCCCGCATCGGTTCACGATATCAAACCATTGATGGGTGACATTTTTGTCCGTAAGGATATTTGCCGCGGCCGGGCGAATTTCTGGTGAAGTCGCAATGAAAATCTTGTCAGTCATTATAAATATCAAACATGTTAAACAAAATAATTAGCCATTGAAATACAGAAGGGAAAGGAGAAAAATTGCTTGTTTCGAGCAATTTGTTTCATTTTGCTACTTTATTTCAATATATCAATCCGCAAATTGCCCTTCTGAATAAGTAGCACTAACATAACGACCAATTCGATCAATTTGATCAGTCTTCAAATGTGATCAATAACCTAGATCTATTATGAAACGAACGGCAGTTCTAAACTGGTCCAAATGCAAAGGTGGTGAAAATGACAATTTCAAGTCAACGGAATTTAATTTTAAGGTCTGTAAGAGCAGAAAACAATGGGACACGCAGAATTGATTTGTCACAAGCAATTTCTTCGTTTTCCACGATGTTGTCCAAAGCCATTACCTTGTTGGGAGTCAAAACAAGTCAATAGGTGGTAATGGGTTGATAATAGTACTTGCATACTTATCAATGAATGAATCCGTCCAAAAAGTACGTTCTTGGTGACCAATACAGTTTTTGCCCTCTTTAATGGGACTGGCATACTGACCAATGATAAGGATTATGTGGGTCAGTAGCGTAAAATGTCATCGCGATTTGTAGAACAAAAATGTCACGTTATCTTATAGGTCATTCAAGGTGTCTGTGACCGTAGAAGTCGAACATTTAATCCATTTACCTGACGGCAAAATTTTACTCTGATCCAAATTCAAAGATGTTGCAAAGATGTTGCAGACGACAATTTCAAGTGAATGAAATTTGAAAGTCTGATATTTTTGGGTTGAAAACGTGGGAAAAGAAGAATTAGAAGACATCACTTGTCTTCATTTCCTTCCATGTTTTACAAAACCATTAATTTGTGAGGGAGTCAAAAAGTCATTGTGTGGGAATGTGTTAACCCGATCATCACGCGATAAATATTGTCCCATTTGAAAATGTCGTAGGAAAAAGTAGATAAATTATAAGTAGATCTATTCCGAAATGCTTTGTTAAAACAGACCCCGGTTATATTGTAGGAAGCCAATCATGCCGCTCGTGCTTCCTAATTTTATAATCTAAAGGGGGACAGCATAATCCTATTCCCCCTCCATTATACACCCATATTTTCTTTCAAGAAATGTCCAGGTATAAAATGCTGTCTGAAAGTGCCCAGATTGCAGGGAATGGCTTCATATAGAATTCAAAATTTTCTTGGGGCATGCCCAAGAACCCCCTGGCAACGATACGCTCGGTCGGGTTCCATTCAATTTTAAACATTTGTCCCGCCCCCAATATTATAAACCTTCCTACGCCTATGGTTGTCTGAAATATTGCTTTTGACTTCGGAACAGTTTAAACCATTACCAAGCGGCAAGTAATTCTTACTGTCCCGATTTGAAAAGTGTTTCAGGCGACAATTCAAGTTGGCGAAAATTCAAAAATCTTTTCATTTTAGGTTAGAAAACATTGTGTAAAATGAAGAAATTGCTTGTTCAAGCAAAATTTTTCATTTTCCACATTGTTTCTCCAAGCGTTTTTCTTGCAGAGCGTCGAAAATCGTCGTTGTCAGTGTGTGCATGGTGTGGGAATGGGCTAGAGTTTTGTCATTTTAGAAAGGGTTATCGAGGGCTTGTTGCAAAACTATTGTAACTACATTTTATAAAATTGTATAGATCTAGGAGAGGAAAAAAACTTTATGACTTTCTCAAAGTTAAAGAGGATTTTTGCTTTTAAAATTCTTAATATATTCACACAGAATATTGAGACCCAACATTAGAATGCATGAGGTAGATCTATTCCTTCCCGAAGATTCAGAAAAAATGAATTTCTGAAAAATAAGAAGTTACAATAGTTTTGCATTGCGCCCTCGTTATGTCCTACCTTTCATTTACAGGTAAACAGTTAATGAAGTCACAATAATTATGCTTCAAAATCAAAGCTGCTGCAGCAAGAAATTATATACTGACTGACTTTAAAAACGCATCACTAAAGTTCATTCAGCAATAATATGCCAAATACATAATAAACTTTGTAATTTTATATATTCAACAAAAGCTTGACATCTTCCCAACATTTCCTGAAAATTTCAGACAAAAGTTCGATTAAATGACTGAGATATAGCCATCTAAAGAGAGGTGGTGTGAGGAATTTGACAGTTTTCTCTATTTAATAACAAGTAATTCCGCTCTGAGTATGAAAAACGTTCCACAATCGTGACCTCGTTGACCCTTGAGTTGAAACAAAATCTTTATTCTTTTGGGCTTGAATTATCTACCATATATTGCTGGAGAGTATTCAAATGTTTTGGCGTCCGTTTTTCATCATGTCTAGGCCCAACGCACCCTTATCTGATGATGACTTTCTGTAAGTAGGCCTATCTGTCACGGGCAATATAATCGCCAGTAGTGAAAACCACAATATCTTATTCGTCAATTCACTGTTATGGCAAGAGATTGTCAGTAGCAACATTTTTGTATCAAAATTGCAGTTGAAAACGTTGTTGTAAACCAATTACGTAATTGACGTTGACGTATGGTATTATCTTGACGTAAGCTTTTTTAAACGCTTGTTCAGGACGCTGATGCTCAGCAGCAATCTCTGTAGATTGGCTACGTTAATGAAAGTGAAAAATCGTCGATTGGTTTACATTTAAACGTCTCACCCGTTCTCGTTGACAAACACCCGCTTAGAATAATTCGAAAATGTGTTTGTGCTCAACGAGCTTTGGTCTCTTGGTTTTATTTTTTGTTTAATCAAATTGATTGAGAAATAAAAGTAACTCCTGACCATTTGAATATGGAATATGAAAACAAAAATCGAGTTGGTCGCCTTAAGTGTAGACTTTACGTAAACGTTATCTATATTTTGCACGTTGACGTCGTGCGAAATAACGTGGCAACTGACTGCAATAAATCTTATTGGATATTGTGTCTTATTGGTTGAAATATAGAATCTATATCAGAAGTACACATTTGATCCTGTTGACTTTAACTACGAAAGTATTTTGAAAAATAAGTGATGCGTTTTTAAAGTCAGTCAGTATAGATCTATTTGAAATTAACCTTTTCTCACTCTAATAGAATCTACTTGGTTTTGTCGTCCGGAAATATGACGAGATAAGGAAAACATTGAGACAAGAGAAGAAAATGTTGAATCCTTATTCTTTTTATCAACACCTTTTCTCAGCTTTATAAATGCCACCGTTTATTTTTCAAGGGACAGGCAATTTGCCGCAATGTTTTCAGACGCGATCTAGATGATCCAATCGTCTATGTTGGGTTACAAGAAATAGATAGGACTTAGGCGTAATATATATCTTACAATTATTTCCCTTTATAATTCAGTAATCGTCTGGGTGATTTTAAATGTCAAATCAATGATAATTAATATTTATCTTGAAAGGCCGACATTCATGCCGCTGGCGCATGACGTTTCATCATAAAGGTTTGTGTATTTATAAACATCAAATTCCACGTGCTAGCGTAGGTCGAAGTAGGCCACAATCATTCACTGATCACCCGGCCGCTGTCATTTCATTGGCTGTCGATGTCGTGCCCTCGGATTCTATTGGTTGATTCATCCCCGCCTTCGACAAGGTCAGGGTCGTATTTATTATGATTTTTCACACACCCTAATTTATTCTCCTTACATGGAGCGGATAATTTAGTGTTTTTCTCGAAACAATACTACGGAAACTGATGGATAAGATAAAATTGTGCGAGGGGTATCCACCGACACCCCCAGGAACCCCACCCACGGAGGACAATGTAAGTTTTCTTTAGTTTCGTCAGAAATTTTCGTCTGCACTCTGTGTGGCTTGCCTCTCCCAATGAAATCGTGACTTACGGTTACTGTGAAACATTGAATTTTTCGCCGTTTTTGTCGTGTCAAGCATTTGTTTGTTAAGATTTTTTCTAAAAAAAAAATGCAAGAAATTTGTTCAGTAATCAAAGCAAGATTTTGATTTTTATATGGAAAAATGAAGTTCGAAGGGCTAAACAAAGGGGATCGGGATTTGTTTCTTTTATTTTTAATCGAAATTTCAAAGTTACGTTGAAAACGTATTTGGGGGAATAATATTCTTCATTTCTCTAATTATTTTGTCAAATTTTAAATAGACACGGTAAGCATGCATGTGATTTGTAGGTCAATAGCGCACACCCTAATTTGTGGGCGTGTACCGAGTGACCTAGATTGGGTAAGATTTGTCTCCCTTGACTAAAGTGCAACCACGAAACTAGGCTACTAGGTAAATCATTATCTCAAATAAATTGTCCCTACAAGTTCATTTAAAACATACTTTTTGTCAAAATAGTTATTATTTATTCTACAAATTGTGTTAAATGAAAATTGTTCTCCATATTTCTTCTGTTACGTCAGTCGGAGTCATTTTATTTGTACACAATCATGCTTTCCTCGCGTGGGAACTTGACCCACTCTGATTGACAAAACTAGGTCAGTATGTGTAACGATGTATAACTGGCAACTTGTGACATTTCTTATACGCGCAACACGTCAGATAGTCGCTAGTGAGTATAAAGATGACGAACATTTTAAAGATACAATGTGTTTGTCAGAACAGAAGGAACATTGAGAGAAAATGAGAAGTCTTCTTTCTCTCCATGTTTTACAAAAGCAGTTTTCTTTATGAGTGAGATTACAATGTAAATAAAAGTTGGGTTGAGTCTTGAGAACTGGTTTACATGTTGCAATGACATTGAGAAGTTTGTGACCTAGAACGGAGAAGGGCACAGTTGTAGGAGGGGGGGGGGGCACTGATTGCCACTGATGTTGCATGTCACCCTTTGCCCACCATGTGCTAAGTTTCATCTGAATGGGAGGAGGCTGGGCTTGGTTTTAGATGAAAGACAGTGATTGTCATTTGATACACTGCTCTGGTGCGCAGATGTTTTGTAAAGTGAATTGAAAATGTAGTTAAAACAAAACTCTTGTATAAAGAACCCTTTCTTGGGTATTTCTTTTTACAACTGTATGCCCACGGCCCCAGCAAGACCTGGCCCCGGTTTCTCGAAAAAACTTAAGTATATTCTCATGAGTTGAACAGTTCATGCTCAACTTCTATTAAATACCAATCAACGTTGATTGGTATTCAATTGAAGTTCACATGGATTTCGTGCGATTTGAGCATGATGCTCAGATTTGAGCATGGGAAAATACTTAAGTTTTTTCGAGAAACCGGGGCCTGGTTTTGTCATCCCAGATGAAATGGCGTGTGAAATTAAGAAAATGCTGATAACCACCATTTCCTCCTTTTGCCTCAATATATTCTGTTCCAATTTATGCACAAATCCCTACATTATTTAACATCCATTTTGTTGTTTGCTATGTTCAGCTTTCAAACTGGAATATTCCAACTTTTTTGCTGTTTTGGAAAGAGTTGATGTACAAAATAATCCCATGATATGGAAAAAAAATCATTTCATAAGAATAAAGCTCTTGAACGAAAATGGTCTGTTTGATGATAAGACTAACCCATTCCCACAAAATGACGCTTTTTGAACACCATAAGATACCGGCTCTGGAAAACATTGTGGGAAATGAAGACATGGCTTGTCACGAGCCATGTCTTCATTTCCCACAATGTTTTTACTTTTACAACAAGACACACACTAAACAACTTGCATCATTCACTTGAACATGTTGTCTGCAACAACTTTAAATTTAGACCAGTTGAAAATTTTGCTATCTGGTAATGGGTTAAAGAGAAGTAGATAAAAAGCTAGATGAATCTAGTTCAGAAATTAGATACAAATTTGGTGATGACTATGTAATGAGAGATAAGTTGTCCAATATCTGTGTTACCTTTAATCCTTTATTGAAAGACAAGATTTTAGAGTGGTTCGATTTGAAGGCTTCTGCAGTTGTCAGTTTGGATAGTGATAAACAAAGGATTTGTGTACAATGCAGCAAAGAAAAGATTGAGACAAAGGGAGAAAATGCTGATTATCAGCATTTTCTTCTTTTGTCTCAATAATTTCACAGGCCTCTTCTAATTCTATTGAAGACGTCAAAACCAGGTCTTGTTTGGAAAAACATTTAAATGTCTCTGATGAGTTTGGATGAGTTTGGGTTTTGACATCCCTTATGGAAAAGTCTTAGGAAAATATTGAGGCAAAAGAAGAAAATGCTGATAAACCAGCATTTTCTACTTTTGCCTCAATATTTTCTTTGCTTTATTGTACAGAAATCTTATCTTAATCTCTATTGTCGTCCGGAGAAGCTTTTGGATGGGATCATCTGAAAATTTTTCCTTGTAGAAAAACGTTAAAATGTCTCTTTGATGAGTCTGTCTCATGTTTAACCCTTTTCCTAACAAGTTTAGGTTTTGACGTCCCTAATGAGAAAGTCTTGGAAAGTATTGAGGCAAAAGAAGAAAATGCTGATAAATCCTCTTTCAAATGACAATGTTTTATAGATAGGTCAAAGTTAAGGAGGGTTTGTCTTATAATTATGTTGTGGATTTGCAACAAAAACGTATCTGCAACTTGTAGTTATGAGGTTTTCATTGAAGATCAGAGGTTTGAAAATGCAAATGTCAGAAATTAACTCTTTCCTAATCAAGAGAAGACATAGTTTTAACACCCTGTAGTGGATTAGCCTGAGAAAACTTTGAAAGAAAAGACGAATTTGCTGATAATAAATCCACTATTTCTTATTCCAAAAAATGGTCTATGCTTTTACATACACATCTTCTACTTTTGACATTTATTTTTGTAATCTGCAACTCATTTCAATTTGGACTTGTCTAAAATTTCAGAGTTCAAGAAAGGGGTTAGGACTGAGTGGTCTCAGTAATTTGGAATTTTGGACATAATTTATCTTTAATACTGTAGAGCGCCCTAAGTGTTTCCATTAATCTGTGTTCAAATTTTGTCTTCTGGGAAAGGGTTTGAGGAACACTAGAGTTATACTTATAATTATCCTTGCTTATCATGCTATGAATTTAAGCTAAATCTATGCTAGAGAGCTCTATCATGGTATACATAAGAATTTGTTTTAGCCACGCCAAATCAACAAAATTTTATACTGTTCCATGTATTTAAAGGTGCCAAAGAATAACAAATTGATGTTGATAAAGATAGGATGTCACATGTGTACAACATAACACAGAAAATATTGATATAAAAGGAGAACAAAGTTGTTATTCTACAATTTTCTCATTTGTCTTTACGTCGAAAGAATTTTTTTCTGGAGAAGCAAAGGGTAATGTTGAAGTTGAGGTAGAATTACACTTGTCTTTTGTCCTAAAGAAAATAAACAGGTCAGACATCAGTTCTCTTGTTTGCGCAAAGGTTTTACAGGGTAACAGGTTTGTGGGGTTTATCATTAAAATTCTCTTATTTTAAGTCATAACCCTATATTGTGGGTACTCATTAGAATCATCTCTTCGAGACGATTCTAATGAGTACCCAGAATATAGCATTTAATAAACGATAATAGAAATTTTTAGTTTTGAAAAGGATTATCCCATTTAACCAGTAGCTCTGCAGTTTATGCATCAAGGAGTTAAGTCGATGTAAGCAACTGTGACGAATACACATGTTCTGCCTTAGCTTCAGCATTTCAAGGTTGAACATCTGCAAGTGAATTATTTTTTACAAGACAGTTTTAAAACTGTTTGTACTGTGGAGAAATGTACATTAGTTTTGCGTCAATTTCATATGTGACTGGTTAGTACTAAAGCAGGCATGTGTCACAATTCTGATGTGTGTATCTGACCTTTTGGATTTTGTGTTTTAGCAATATAGCATTCATGCTCATAACCATAGCAAGGATTTTGTATTGTTCAAACATCAAGTGTGTAAAAACTATTTAATATCACTGGCCGATATTTGTGTGAAATTGTGTAGTTTGGTTGGGATTTTACTTGAAAGTGAGTATACTGCACAATAGTGAGGTTTTGTGGTAGATTTCTATTTTGGAAATGTTTTTTGAAAAAAAAGATTTGATCATGAGTGACATCCGATTCTGTTTCTTTTCAGAAATTTTAAAAACCTTTAAACTTTACTTGATTAATATTTTGTCGCTTTTCCACGAAAACCTTGTTTTAAGCTGCAGTTATGAGGTTTTTGCTGAAAAGCAGTAATTTGAAGCTTTTGGCTTTGAGAATAGTTTAAGCCTGTGCAAGAAAGATCTATACTGACGTTTTAAGGATGCAGATCAGCACTGTCTGATCAAGGTCCATATTGCTTTCTAAAAGCCCCTTCTTACCTGTAGCAACTGCAAGATATGCGCCACATGGTTGTCTCCCTTGATATATGATAGAAACGTTTTTCAACGTTATACTGAAATATTCTCAACTTTGGTCCTTTCGCAATATTTATGTATGTTATGCATTGATATTGTTTCTTTTTATGCTCTCATTGAGTTTTCTTGAATAAAAGAATTTGAATTTGAATTTGTAGCAATTTGGGTCCAAACCACATTATTTTGTGGTACTTGTTTGAATTGACACAATGAGGCAATTCTAATGAGTCCCCACAACATGGGGTTTCAGGGGTGGATCCAGGATTTTTTCCAGGGGGGATGGGGAGGGGGGGGGGGGGTCCAAGCCCAAGATATTTTGCCAGGGGGGGGTTGGAAGCCCAAATTATGGCTTTAACTTTACTCAGAATCTATATATAGTTAAAATTTAATTTTCGGCCAATGCCAGGGGGGTCTGGACCCCTGACCCCCCCTCTAGATCTGCCCATGGGTTTGATGATATAATGATGAATATTGAGTAATAGATAAAATGTTGCATTTTGTGAAGCCATTGCCTTGATTTATCTTTAGCTCTGTAAAACCCAGGGCTCCGGAAATTTCGAAATCTGAATCGGTCCACGTTTAACCCCCCCCCCGCTTACACCCCTCCCCCCGCCCATGCACTAGTACCAAAATTGGACATCCCAAACACACACATCATTTTTCATATCTTTCCCGTTTATACAACAGTTCGGGCTACCAGCTCTTCCGTGTTTCAATTCCCGATGATCAAACTAAATTGTGATCTGTACACGGGTGGTAAACAGAGAAACTAGCTCCAAAAAGAGGTAGTTGCATAGAGCGAAAATTTGTAGGTCACGAACACATTTTCTAGAATTATTTCTTTTAAAGAGAGTTTCTGAGAAATCCGGCGATGCTGTAATATGAAGAAATAGTCGAAGTTTGTTGTGCACGGGAGTATACGGTATTAGTAGCAGGGTTTTAATACAATCGTTGAAAAACATTTCAAAATCGAAAGTAAAAAATGTTTTACTTTCGATTTTGAAATGTTTTTCAACGATTGTATTCAAACTCTGCTTAATAACATCGAATATTCTCGTGCACAACAAACTTCGACCATTTCTTCATATTACAGCATCGTCGGATTTTTAAAAAAACTCGTTGTAAAAGAAATAATTGTAGAAAAATGTGTTCGTGACCTACCTTTGTTTACAGATTTTCGCTCTATGCAACTACCTCGGTAGAGGCCGGATGTCACGAGGAAACAAAATACCGTTGACTCTTTTTGGAGCTAGTTTCTCTGTTTACCACCCGTGCTGTAGCTCGAGTGAAAGATACACGAAAACTAGTGACAAATTTCTACTTTCACTTTGTTAAAACGCCCTAACTGCACTAGGCACTTTGGGCAGTTTCATCTATGTCATGTTGGGAATGACAAATGATTTAATCACTCTTACGTTAAATAATGAAATCGCTGTTAGGCGACATCTGAAGTTTTTCCTATTCCGTTTTTAAACACGCGGAGTGTTTGAGATGTTCCCCAGATATAAAACATCACGTGATCCGATATAGGTCAAACGGATCCAACTACCTCCCTCGTGTAAATCGTATTTACGTCATAGATCGTATAAATTTACGTCATGCTATTTTGTAGTTCGAATGTGGATTTTTATGTTCTAATGAAGAAAAAATATTAATTGGGTAAGAAACGAAGGAATAAACCAAGTAGGTAATTTACGTCTGCTACGATCGCCAGAAACCTCGCTAGTGACACGCTCAAGTAGGCCTAGATAGATCTACGGATGTGTTTCATATCTTTCTTTTTCTTTATGTATTTGGGAATGTACAATCGACTCTGGATGAATAAAATCTAGTGGACAGTCCCGACTAAACGCGTGGTGGACTATTCGCGTATGTTCTGGAAAGGTTTAAATATTTGCAGACTTCAACTGAAGCCTTGATACGTCATCTCTCGTAATCACGCACCTGCTTGGTGTCTCGCGCGCGGTTTGTAAACAAACCATCGTAATTGTTGCCTTATTTGGAAAAAGGGGTAAGCTCACGTGATCAATTCGAAACCAAAATCTGTGGTTGGGAGAATAGAAATTTCAAAGGAATGTGTTTGGCTTAACTGGTACCCGTCGTATGAATATGTATACAACATAGTGGCATCAGAGACGGGAACCAGTCTAGTGTTTGGCAAGAGCTAAATCCGAGATCATTCATCCGTGAAACTGCAGGTAACTGTAAGCATGCCTGCGGGTCAATTATCGGTTTCTGTCACCTCCTTATCTCGGGGTAAAGTGTAAAACCCTTGATTTTGTTATTTTTCATGTTGATTTTTATGAATTGTGGAAATATTTTGGACCGATTTTTTCAGTTAATTTGATGATTTCAATCGGTCTCAGTGATCAAAATCCAGTCCAGACCGGTATTTTATCGGTTTTCCGGAGCCCTGGTAAAACCTTTAATTTTACATTACAGATCACTGCAGTAAGAGGAACATTTTCTGGCAGTGACAAAGATCTGAGTGACTCGGAAGTTAGGGAGGCAGAAGCGGTCGAGACTTTGCTGTCCATCGGTCAAGCGTCTAGTCCGGCCTCGAGTGATCAGGGCAGTATGGATGGTATGTCGACCTCGATGGACGCCGTGAGTCTACCAGGGGATCCGCCACCGTATGGCGACGGCGTGTCACAGCAGTACACTGACGGCGTGCCGCAGAGTTATGAGCATGAAATGACGATCGAGGAAGTTGAGATTCCGTCCAGTAGTTCGGACTTATACTACGCCAAGCCTGTAAGGAAGGAGTCGAAACTAGCTCAGGTAAAAATTCTCATTAACTTATGTTACTGCATTCAACCTGGACCTATTTCGTTCTGTCTGACTTTTAAACATTCATACTGGTAAAACAACCTTTAGAATTTAGCTTTAAAATATCAAAGGTCATATTCTTAAAAAAAGAAATAGCAGTTTAGTTTGCATAAAATATAAACACTAAAACACAATTATATTTTGAGGTAAAGTTGAAAATGCAGGACATCACTGTTTTTAGTGAGTGGGGACTTAATGTCTGGGAGCTTATTTAACAGCCTTAGTGTGTGCGTCGGCGACGGCATTGCATGTCTTCAAAAACTTTAACCTGCCTGGGGTCAGTATTATCAACGGTTGTGTGATTAGGTTTTTGGTATTTACTTGTAACAACAAATCTGATTGGCCAAATCTGATTTCTCATGCAATCAGATGTCTTGTTGCACAGTTGTCACACAAGAACATGGTGGTAAGTTAAAGATTGTTGATAATACAGGCCCCTCGTCTATATCCAGTACTTCTGTAACCCATGCATTTTAAAGTTACAGCAGGGGTTTCATTAAGAGGCGGGGAGGGGGGGGGGGCGTATATTTCCCCCTCCTATTTGACTGAATTTGAGTACAATCCACCTGCTAGTTTTGAAAATTTTATATGGGTTTTTAAACCCGTTACCACACAGTGACTCTTTTTGACTCTCTACAAGATGATGGTTTTGGAAAACATTGGTGGAAAATGAAAAAATTGCAATTTGTTCATTTTCCACAATATTTTCTATACAGAAAGACCAAAAAGTTTAAAAACTTCATTAAATCGAAGTTGTCTTCTGCCACATCTTTGAATTTGGATAAGTCTAAAATTTTGTCGTTTGGGAAAGGGCTAATAGGGAATACATAGAAAATCCCACGCCTACTTTAGATTCTGGCCCAGGCGGCCAAAAAGTTATTGAAACCCATGATAAAGCCTTGATATTTAACAATAATGAATGATTTCTATTTACAGCTACTGCGAGAAGGCCCTGTTGAGAGAAACTGTATTTTGGAGAACATGACAAACTCAGTCTCAGGTCGTCCTGTCTCGGTGATCGTACCAAACTTGAACAGTTCTAAATGTCGCAGTGAAACATGCAGACAGTCATGTACAGACTCACAAAACTTTACTGTCAATGTTGATGCTGCGTCACAGAAATCGGACTTACAAAGTGAAGTCGCGGGGAGGAAAGTTCAGTGTCAGTCAGTGCTGTCTTCTAGTCAAAATATTCAAATTGTGAACGGGACACAAATGTTGACTCAAAGTCAGTCGAGTGGTTGTAGTCTTTCTACCCCACCTGAGATTCTGGGCATTAAACCCTTGTCTGGGATAGTACAAGGATCTAGGAGTTCTGTTCCGGCAGCGTCGGCACAGACTGCGTCGGCGCCTGTACAAAACAATGTGAGAATAGCCCCTAATTTACCAGTACAAGTGCTCCCAAATTTCCCATCTATCCCCATTGTGATACAGAACTCGTCAAATAAAGGAGAAACTCCTGCTCCCCCAATAGTTCAAGTCATATATATCAATCACAACACCGGCGCTTCTCAAGTCCCGAACCCACCACCTGTTGGTCCATCGACGCTGGGTTTATGTCGGATCGCGCCAGCACCCATGACGGCGTCAGCATCTAGTCTGAGTGGTTTAAGTACTGAACAAGCTGGCTGTCGGACGAGAAGTCATATTTGTACGTACCCGGGATGTGACAAGACGTATTTCAAAAGTTCGCACCTGAAGGCACATTACAGAACACATACAGGTACGCTGAAATTATGAACCCTTTCCCAAACGACAAAATTTTTTGTGCCCCAAATTCAAATCTGCCACATGAGACAAAATGGATGTTATTAAAGATAGGATTTGTGTAAAAAATGACACAGAAAATATTGAGACAAAAGGAGAAACTGCTGGTTATCAGCAGTTTCTTCCTTTGTTTCAATGTTTTCTCAAGCCTTTTCTATTAGCCACGTCAAAACCATGTCTTGTTTGGGAATGGGTTAATTGTTTCAGGAACTGCGTAAATTAAGACCGCGTCAAGTTGAAAAGATAGTATAAATTTGCTTATATTGGGTGTTTAGAAACTTTTTACACAAAAAAGAAAATATTTGATCTCATCGTTTTCTTCTCTAACCTAAATATTCTACCATTTCTCGAAGGGTCACCAAAACCTGGTCTTGTTTAGAAAAAGGAATAAAAAAAATACTTGACTGGAAAAGTGTTTTTTGTGTGTGATTTTTCAACTGGCTTAAAAAAAAGGAATTCAAGTTTTTATTAAAATTACATAGATCTTATCATTTTTTCTAGTACTACATTGTAATCAGCAGATTACTGAAAACTGAATTTGATGTGTAATCTTATTCAGGGGTTTTCCAATGCTTTCTGTGCCTCCTGAAAAGGGAGGTGTTTCCAATGCAAAAGGCTGTGTTCCCAAAGCAAATTTTCTTCCATTTTTCCCAATCTATTTAAAATGTTTTACTCGCTATTGAAAAATGAGTGTTTTACTTGCTTTTTCAGCGCAAAATGAGCCATTTGCGCTTTGAAAATATTCCAATTCAGGCCAGACTCCTTTTCCCAAAATAACTAGGAAAACCCCTTTTATTCAAAGTTCTGTTAATCATGAAACATGCAGTGTGTTTAACCCATTCCAACTTAATGATGCCTTTTGAAGCCTTCGTAAGATAAGAATGTTGGAAAACTATGTGGAAAATGAAGAAATTGCTACTGACAAGCAACTTTTTCATATTCCACAGTGTTTTTTACTGTAAAAGACAAAGGTGTTAAATTTCATTCACAACTTGACAAGTTAAAATTGTGCTGTCTGCTACATCTTTTAATTTAGACAAGTCTAAAATTTGCCGTCTGGTTATGGATTAACCAATTTGATTACTGCACAGTGATGCCTTTTGACTTCCTCTCAAGAATGGCTTGGGAAAATTTTACGGAAGATGAAACAATTGCTTGTGACACACAATTTATTCATTTTCCATAAAGTTTATTAACCCAAAATCAAAATGTTTTTTTCATTAACTTAAAATTGTCATCTGCTATACCTTTCAAATCGGAACAGAAAATTTTTTATTGTCTGGTAATGGATTAACAACTTTCTTGTCTTTTTATAGGAGAGAAACCATTTGTCTGCATGTGGCCTACGTGCGAAAGAAAATTTGCGAGATCCGACGAACTTTCTCGACACAAAAGAACACACACTGGTGAAAAGAAATTTGTATGCCCGATTTGTGAGCGGGCGTTTGTGCGCAGTGATCATCTGACAAAACATCTGAGTCGACATGCGAATAACAAGACAAAGGCAGCTGAGAAACAAGACTTTATCGCGATAAAGAAAGAGTTAACAACTTTGGACATTGTTAGAGAAATTGCAGTTTCTAAGTGTGAAACGGTTACCATGGAAACTGTACCGTCTGTCTCGACAAATATTACAGATATTAATAGTGCTAGGGCGTCTGTCTCGAATGTTGTCTCGGATCGGCGGCAGAATTCGGAGAAGGTTGTTGAAAATGTTAGGCCTGCTCCGACGACGGTTATGAAGATTCCACGTCCGAGAGTGCCCGTCGTCCTGCCGCTGACGATACCTGGTGATGACGACGATTCCGAGATGTCCTGGTCAGCAGAAGCTATTTGTAAAGACTTACCTCAAGCTGTGGTAGATTAACTTATTTGCAAACGAGAAAATTTTAAGCTTATCAAAATTGAAAGAAGTTGCAGTTAACCTTTTCAAACTAAACAAATTTTGAAATTTTACTACATTTGGGGTAGAAAACATTAAAGGAAATGAAGAAATTGCTTGTCACAAGCAATTTCTTCATTTTCCACAATGTTTTCTAAAGCCATAATCTTGTGGGAAGTCAGAAAGAGTCATTGTGTAGGAATGGGTTAACAATAGTGTTGTATATCGGACAGCAAAATCACTATCGATAATCGCAGAGACATACCGATTGATTATCGATTGTACAATCATTTTTTTTAAACAACAACAACAACAACAATTTAACCTAGTGAATAACAAGTAACATATGAGATATATGATCATCCATATATATCAGAGATACATAGAGGTATATATTAGTAAAGAATATTGTTTAATCCGCTCAAATGCTGGAATCTAACCATCAAGTCATTGCTAATGTCAGATTATTTTTACTGATTAAGCAAATGGTAGAATACCAATCAAGTCATACTCTCATATATTTTGTCCAGATTTACATTTTTAGCATTAACTTCTACATCTACTTTCCTTTCTTAAAAGCCATGGTATGAGAATGGGAGGGAATAAGAAAATGGTCTGGAAATTTCATTTATGCCAGGAAATAGATATCTACTTTTGAATTTGGAATTTTAATTTGGATTCAAATGTCCAAAAAATACCTGCAAAAGAACATCCTAACTCTATCGATAGTATCGATAGTGAAAAATTGCAATCGATTGTAGCCGATTTTTGGCTCAATCCGATAGCTTTCAATAGCTAGAGACTATCGGTACAACACTAGTTAACAATATACCAAACGACGAAATTTTAGGGTAATAATTTAAAGGCTGCTGCAGATGACAAAATGGATGATGATAAAGATCGAATTGATTTAAAATATAGTGCAACAAATATTGAGGTAAATGGAGAAAATGCTGATAATCAGCATTTTCTTCTTTTGCCTCAATGTTTTCCCAAGTCTTTTCTAGGGATGTCAAAACCAGGTCTTGTTTGGGAAAGGCTTAATGAATTATATAAAGTTTTAAGTAATATGGGCACTGCGAAACGGCCCTAAACCCTTACCCAAAATTTTAAGGTGCCACAATTTGAAAGCTGCTGCAGAATGCAAAATTGAGCCTAATAAAGACAGGATTTGTGTACTAGTCTATATTGCACAGGAAATATTGAGATAAAAGTAGAAAATATTGATTATCAGCATTTTCTTCCTTTCCCTCAATGTTTTCCCAAACATTTGATATTCAAAATCGTGTATGGGAAAGGGTTAATACATGTACTATGAAATCCTTGTTGTCTTGACATGATATAACTTATTATAACTTATATCGCTGGTTTTCAATGAAACCTCATAACTGCAGCTTAAACCAAGCTGCAGTTATGAGATTTTCGTTGAAAAGCCAAATGTTCAATTATGATTCCAAAGGGCATTTTGAACGTTTTGTTACTGTTTCATGTACAGTAACAGATAAAAGAGGAAATGATTTTTTTTAAGATCTAGCGTTTCATATATTATTAATGAAATCTTATGTTAAAGGTACTCATTGGAATCGGCTTAATGAGACAATACCAATGTGCACAAATAATATAGGTTTTGATTCTTAAATAACAAGTTAAGAATGCTCTTACCCTCTCTTTCTTATCTGTTGCTCTGAAGTTTCAAGTTTTGTACCAGTTTTTGACTAAAATATCAACCTTTTCTGAAGCAATTTCTTTTAGACCTGTGTTTTGGAGAATGTTAAGGAATCTTACGAAACCAATGAGAGCCATGAAGAAACTGCTGAATAAGTATTTTCTGCTATTCCCTCAATGTTTTCCACTCGTACAAATTTTCCACATGATCTGATTTTCTCGTTTGCACCATTCAATTTGAAGAGTCTGAAAATATTGTGTAGGAAAGGGTTAAGAATGGGGAAAAATGAAATTTGTCATTTTGATAAGCATGAGTTTGAATCAGCATTGTTATAAAAGCATTATGATGTGTCTGTTATTTAATGCATTTTTTGAGTTGATTAAACCCTTTTCCAAACAGGCCCTGGTTTTGACATCCTTATCAGAGAAAGGATAAAAGTAAAACAAAGGATAAAAGAAAAGGAGAATTTGCTATTACTGGTAATTAGCTACATTGTTTGTATTCCTTTCTCAATGTTTCTTTTGCTAAAACATGCACAATTTCGACTGTTTACGCCAACTGTTTTGTCGTCTTTCAATTAACCCTTTCCCAAACAAAAAAAATTTAGGGTGGTCCAAATTCAAAGGGGTTGCAGACGACAAAATAAATTATATCAAATGGAGAAAATATGCATGTTATAGCCCAGAAAATATTGAGGCAAAAGGTGAAAGTGCTGGTCACCAGCACTTTCTTCTTTGGCCTCAATGTTTTCCCAAGCATTTTCTATTAGGGACGTAAAAACCCTGTCTTGTTTGGGAAAGGGTTAAAAATGGATTTGTCTATAGCAATTGTTTGGGAATGGATGAGATGTTGAAAAGACCCTCTCTTTAACCCTTTCCCAAACGACAAAACTCCCTTCAAAAACTGCCACAAATGACAAAGTGGATGTTATAAAAGATAGGAAACTGCTGGTTATCAGCAGTTTCTTCTTTTGTTTCAATGCTTTCTTAAAACTTTTCTATTAGGGATGTTAAAACCAGGTCTTGATTGGGAAAAGGTTAAGTTCTCCATAATGTTTTCAATTTTGATTGATTTAATGTTGATTTCAAAGAGAGAATATCTGTTATTGTTGTTGAAGTGTTATTGTGCAATATTTCCCCTGGTGTTTATTTGTTTGTCATTTCCCAAACAGCCATATTTTAGACTGATACAATTTTAAGCTGATCAAATTTGAAACGAGCTGCACACGACAAAATGAGTGTTAATTTTTGCATGGAAATTGTACATGATAGCATGGAAAATACTGAGGCAAAAGGAGAAAATGCTGGTTTTCATCATTTTCTGCTTTTACCTCAATGTTTTCCAAAGCCATTTCTTTTATGGGCGTTAAAAGCAGGTTTTGTTTTGGAAAGGATCAAACCGAACCTGGCTTTAATGACATCCAAAATGGATAGCTTTTGAAATGATCGAGAGAAAAGAAAATGCTGATATTCAACATTGTATCCAATTCCATCTATTATTTCTTTGCTTTTGAATAAAGATTTAACTTCCAAAAACATTGATTATGTCTTGGAAGATCTCCCATTTTGTCATTGGGAAAATTAAAGGGTAAAATCTTGTCATTTGGATTTTTCTTATGTATATGGATAGTTAGTAGACAATGAACAAATGAAGATTTTAACCCATTCCCAAACATTGAAGCTTTTTGACGCCCTTTGAGATTAAAGCTTTAAAAACATAGTGGAAAATGAAGAAATTGCTTGTGACAAGCAATTTCTTCATTTCCCACTATGCTTTCTACCCCAAAAAGACCTGAAAAATAAAAATTATATTCACTTGAAATTGTCGTCTGCAGGATCTTTCAATTTGGACCACCCTAAAATTTTGTCGTCTGGTAATGGGTTAATATGTATTTATTTTCTTACGATGTGCCATAAAATGAATGCAGATATTGTTTTGAAAATAATGTGGTGCACCTTGCATGCTCCAACTGCCAAGGGCGGATCCAGGAATTTTTTCCAGGGGGGGTCCAAGCCAAAGATTTTTTTCCAAGGGGGGTCCAAGCTCAAATTATGGCTTAAAATGTAATAAATATTAACATTACACTAAATTTATATAGTCAAAATTTAATTTTCGGCCAATGCCAGGAGGGGTCCAGACCCCCGACCCCCCCTCTAGATCCGCCCATGCAACTGTTACCATGTTTTTCTGATGCTTGTATTATCTAACGTGGGTCCCTTTAATATTAACCCTTTCCCAAACAAGGCCTGGTTTTGATGTCCTTAATAGATAACGTTCGGGAAAACATTGAGGCAAAAGAAGAAAGTTCTGATAATCAGCACTTTGCCCTTTTGTCCCAAGATTTTCAGAGCTATATTGTACCAACTTTGATTTAGGTACATTTTGTCGTTTACAGCAGCTTTTGAATTGAGCTACCCTAAAATTCTGATGTTTTGGAAAGGGCAAGAAACTAAAATGTATCTTTTCCGGTGTAGTTAAAAGTGCATAATTGTTTTTGAGAACTATGAATGTTGTTATTTTCCTTATTTATATTTTATTGGAATTTTGTAAAATGAAAATAAATGACATTTCTTGAAATGAAAATCCTTCTCCTGTTGTTATTCAATATCTCTGGGCCCTGGCCATTAGTAATCTTTACCCAGATGATAAAAAGTTTGACTGGCCCAAATTCAAAGATGATGCAGACAACAATAACATTTCAAGTTGATGAAATTTTGAAATATCTTTGCATTTTAGGTTAGAAAACATGGTTGGAAATGAAGAAACTGCTTGTGACATTTCTTTATTTTCCTCAATGTCTTGCCAAGCATTTCTCTTGAGTGGCCCCAAAAAGCGTCATTGTGTGGTAATTGGTTAAAGGAAGCACTGATTATGATTTTAATCTGTTGAAATAGTTGTTGAAAACATTGAGAGAAAAGGAAATTTGCTTATAAATCAACTCTTTCTCCTTTTCCATAGTTATTTTCTATGCTAGTCACTTTTCAACTAAAACCTTGTAACTGCAATTTTTTTAAAGCTGAAGTTACAAGGTTTTAGTTGAAAAGCAATGTTATCCTCTCCTACGTTTGACCCAGTACCACATCTTGACACTTTTTGATGCCCCGCCTGATAAGAGCTTTGGAAAACATAGTGGAAAATGAAGGAATGGCTTAGCACAAGTAATTTCTTCATTTCCCATGTTTTCTACCAAGAAAGACCCCAAAAAGTAAATTTCCGTTCGCTTTAAATTGTCATCTGCATCACCTTTACTTGGACCAGTCTGAAATTTTTTTAACTTTTGTCTGCAGCAGCTTTCAAATGGAGCCACAACAACATATAATATTGTCGCCTCCCTTTGAAAACATTGTTGCTACAGCTTGTTTTAAGCTGCAGTTGTTTTAAGCTTCAGCTACAAGATTTTCCAAGAAAAGCAAAGATAAAGGTTTCAGATTCATCATTGTCTGCAATGGATGAATAGACTAAACTTGGCTCTGTCATTCAAAATATTGAATGACCATCATATGGCTCATGTAGACAACCACCAAAACAACTCTTATCAGATTGAGGCAAATAGTTTGAGTTTGAGTTTATTGGGGTTTTACGCCGTTTTCAACTGCCAGGGTCAAATCGCGCGGCTGGAGCACCTACCCATGGATTCCTGTTGTTTCTCAAACCAGTACTACCACAACACCCTTACCGAGCCTCCAGCTGCTCGCCCACTTAGGTTAACGATTTCAAACCCATTGATGGGTGACAATTTTGTCAGAAAGGGTATTAGTCGCGGCCGGGTATCAACCCGGGACCTCTCGAATGAGGGTCAGATGCGCTACCAACTGTGCTAAGGCTGTGGCCTGAGGCAAATAGAGGTTCTAGTATTTGCGATATCCCAAATATCTGAATGTTGGAAAGACAAAGGTCCAGTGTCATCAACCGTTTCCCAAAACAAGGCTAAAATTTGTTAGTTTAAAGTTTCTGAGTAAAATCTTGCGTATTCAACCATCTTTAAACTTTGACTCACATTCATTGAGTGTCAAGTCGGCTGTAAATAGTCGGCGTTTTCGGCAGCTACAGCACTGAGACTTTCAACTCTCCCGAAGCCCGCATCTTACCACTAGACCAAGGCGCCCCAAAATTTGAAATTCTTGATAAGGAATATTTGGGAAAACAATGAGGCAAAAGAAGAAAATGCTGACTATCAACGTTTTCTTTTATTACCTCAATATTTTCTATGTGATGTGTTTCACATAATTATGGTATATCAACATCTATTTTGTCGTCTGCAGCATCTTTCAATTTAGACTAAAGATTGTTGGGGAATCAAACCAGTCATCACTGTGTTAACCCTTTCCAAAATGGCAAAAAATGGACTGTTCCAATTTGAAAACTGCAGCAGACTATAAAATAAGTTTGATAAAAATAAAATTTGTGTACAATAGAGCACAAAAATTATTTACTGATTATAATACGTTCAAAGTTAAACGAGAATAGTTTACGGTTGTTTTGGTTTATTTTTAGGTAGAACTACTACCTTTACCTACGTAAATTTAAAGCGATGTCTATTCTCGTTTAATTGTGAATCTATTATACCAGCATTTTCTTCTTTTGACTCAATGTTTTCCCAGGCCAATTCTTAACCCATTACCAGATGACAACATTTTAGAGTAGTCCAAATTCAATGATGGTGCAGACGACAATTTCAAGTGAATTAAATTTTAAATTGTTTGGTCTTTATACATAGAAAACATTGTGGAAAATGAAGAAATTGCTTGTCACAAGCAATTTCTTTATTAGCTCCACTGGCCAAAGGCCAGCGAGCTATTGTCATGGCGTTGTGTCCGTCGTGCGTCTGTCTGTCTGTGCATCAGTCCGTTAACTTTTTCTTTAAACATCTTCTCCTTATACCAGTGGGCCAATTTTGACCAAACTTGGCAGGAATGTTCCTTGAGTGACCCTTTTCAAAACCTTTTTTGCGAATTTTTGATTAGTCAAAAAATGTGGGCGTGGCAGGGTGGGGCTTATCAGACTTAGAGAAATCATAAGAAAATTCTTTAAAAATCAACCATTGGGCCAATTTGAACCAAACCTGGCAGGAATGTGCCTTGAGTCATTCTTTTCAAAATTTGTTCACAAATATTTACATTTGTCAAAAAATGTGGCCGTGGCAGGGAGAAAGGGGCTTATCAGATTTAAAGAAATCATAAAAAAATTCTTTAAAAATCAACCACAGGGCCAATTTGAACCAGACTTTGCAGGATAGTTCTTTGAGTCTCTCTTTTCAAAATTTATCCACAAATTTTTACATTTGTCAAAAAATGTGGGCGTGGCAGGGAGAAAGGGGCTTATCGGACATAAAGAAATCATAAGAATATTCTTTAAAAATCAACCAGTGTGCTCAATTGAACCAAATTTTGCAGGAATGTGCCTTGAGTCATTCTTTTTAAAATTTGTTCACAAATTTTTATATTTGTCAAAAAATGTGGCCTAGGCAGGGAGAAAGGGTCTTATCAGACTTAGAGAAATGATAAGAAAATTCTTTAAAAATCAACCATTAGGCAAATTTGAACCAGATTTTGCAAGAATGTTCTTTGAGTCTCTCTTCAAAATTTATTCACAAATTTCAAGATTTGGCTTGTAAGGCTTACAAGAAATCATGGGATAATTCTTCCACTTAAGCCAGTGGAGCGATTCAGGCCCTCTTGGGCCTCTTGTTTTCCATGATGTTTTCCAAAGCAATTAACTTGTGGGGAGTCAAAAGGAGTCACTGTATGTGTGGTAATGGGTTAAAGGGACGTCAAAACAAGATCTATTTAAAGATCCAGCATCCTTCAATAGCTGCAAATTGGATCCAAGGTGTTGATCAGAAAAGAATTTCGTTGTTGTAAATGCAAAACCTTGTATCTCGATTTTTGGAAAATTTTAAAAGGTATGGAAAAAAGTGTAATAACTTTTCCCAAAGTGAAATGTTCTAATTGAAATTTAGACATATTGTTCACAAATAATGGGTCATTAATACTGATCTGAAGAAATATCTCAAAACCTGCAAGAATTGTCTTAAGGGGGAATGCTCCAGTTTTTCGGAACACTCGGTCATTACTGTAGTAAATTAAATGTTTCGTACCAATATGTTTCGCTACCATATTTTCAATAATATAACACATCATTACAATTTACCATTTCGACGATAAAAGTGTATTTATTATGCGAGACTGATTTCCTCAAGATAGAAATCGATTATTTAAAGCAAGACAGTCGTAAGTGTGTATGCAGTTACCACTGTTTTGCGTCATTTTATCAATGTGTAACTGATAAAAATTGCTGTAATTCACTAATAAGTGCGCTGACCTATACTTTTTCTTTTTGAATTATTACCAGGACATGTTGCTTAATACAACGAGGAAGTTTTATCAAATTCTATTATGTAGAACTTGAAATATTTCCAAAAATATGCAAATTTTGACATAAAACACTCCAGCTTCGTCGATCAAACCGAACACGTGAGCATGCTGTTTTATACATTTTCGCGTTTATAATATCACATATTTTGGGTTTTCTGTTCTTATTAAATATAAGACGTTACTTTAAATCCGTTTTTGGGACTAAACGATGAATATACAGCATTTTATTAGCATTTTAGTGACCTTGGACAGGTGCAAGAAATTGTGCATTTTTTCGATGTAGGGGTATGTGATACGAATGCCTATAAAATTCAAACAAGATCGCTGACCCTCCATTTTTATTTTATTTTTCAATTGGTAATAACATGTAATTTCAACATACAAAATATAAATAAATTCTATTATTGGGGAAAAAAATAGGAAACTGGAGCATTCCCCCTTAATTGGGCACACAAGTTTGTACTTTGAAAATCGCCAGAACCGACATACGAGGTTTTGCATTTACACCGACGATTTGCTAACTATGGTCAGACAGTCTGAAGGACAATAAGAGCAGTCAACATTTTTCGTGTGTGTAATAGGAATCTCTGGGTTAAAGCTGAACCTCTTCCCAAACAATACCTGGTTTTGACATCCCTAATGAAATAGGCTTGGGAAAACATCAAGACAAAAGAAGAAAATGCTGATTATTAGCATTTTCTCCTTTTGTCTCCATACTTTTTACACTATATTTTACACAAAGTGTGTCTTTTTTGTAACCAGCAACTTTCAAATTGGACTAACCTGAATTTTCTGTTTGGGAAAGGGTTAACCCTTTCCCAAACGACAAAATTTAAGGGTTGTCCAATTTGAAAGCAGTTGCAGTGGACAAATCATATGTGAAAAAAGATAGGATTTGTGTACAATATAGCAGAGAAAATATTGAGACAAAAGGAGAAACTGCTGGTTATCAGCAGTTTCTTCTTTTGTCTCAATGTTTTCCAAAGCCATTTCTATTAGGGATGTCAAAACCCGGTTCTGTCTGGTAAAGGGTTAACCTCTTCAAACAACACCTGGTTTTGATGACTCTAAGAGAATGACTGGCATTTTCTGCTTTACTTTTACGTTCTTAATGCGAGTACAATTGGTTGATTAATTAGGGTCCGCGCCCCTTTCAACAGCTATGGTCGAATCTCACAGCTGCAGCACCTAACCATGGTTTCCTGGTATTTCTCTCACCAGTAGTACCACAATACCCAATGAAAGCCTCCAGCTGCTCTCTCACTTAGATGATTCACAATCATTGGTGCGAGACAAATGACTTATCAAATGTCAGAATGGCTATTGGTCGAGCCAAGGTTGGAACCTGTGACCCCTGTATTGATAGACTCAAATGTTACAGACGGAGCTACTGTGGCTCGGCTCAAATCAGTACAAACACACCATCTTATCCAAGCTGCCAGCTACTTATCTTACATAGATTAGCCTTTTCATATAACATTTGAAACACCTCGCATAATCTAGATCATGCCTTTGATGTATGTGTATGAAGAAATGTTGAAAAAATGTGATTTCTTAGCCGGAAGTTGTTATGCCTCCAAAAGTAGTTTTCGAGGTCATCCAAATGAACTACCATAGCAACTTGTGGGACTTGCAGGATGTAATCATTCTAAAAAGAGAGAACACTGGAACTGCAAACAATGTATTTCAAAATCATTGTCGCTTCATTCTTGACTTTAGTTACCGACAAATGTTTTGTGTTGTTGTTGTTGTTCTTAGTCTAAAAGTAGGCTCTTGACTTACATCCAAGGTATAATTCTATAAAATTGTCCGAGGTGTTCCAAATGTTCATATACGTGTACAATTATCCATTTGTGAGAGACAAATGACTCATGTCAATTGCTAGAAAGGATATTGACCAAACCTAGATTCGAATCCACAATTCCTGAATTGATAGTCTCCGGTGTTGACGGAGCTTTTCAGTCTCAGCTTTGGATTATTTGGGTAAACAAAAGAATTGAGTTTGAGTTTATTGGGGTTTTAAGCTGTTTTCAACTGCCAGGGTCATATCGCGGCGGCTGGAGCACCTACCCATGGATTCCTGTTATTTCTCAAACCAGTACCACCACAACACCCTTACCGAGCCTCCAGCTGCTCGCCCACTTAGGTTAACCATTTCAAACCCATTGGTGGGTGACAATTTTGTCAGAAAGGGTATTTGCCGCGACCGGGTATCGAACCCGGGACCTCTCAAATGAGAGGCAGATGCGCTACCAACTGCGCTAAGGCCGCGGCCTGGTAAACAAAAGAAATGACAACAAAACAATTTATGTAATAAATAAGCCAAATATATTTAATTGACCCTTTACTTTCAAGCAAAAGAAAATAATACAGAAAGTGAAAACATGTCTATTTGGAGCACAATGAAATGCAGTCGAATCAACTAAATCAACCATTTCTCAAATATCTTGTTTGGTTTTGACCTCGTAAATCAAGACAGGTTTGGAAAGTACGAAAAGAAAAGAAGAAAATGCTGATAACCCATTACCAGACAACAAAATTTGAGCCTGGTCCAATTTGAAAGATTCTAGAGACGACAATTTCAAGTGAATGAAACTTTAAATATTTGGGTGTTTTTACATAGAAAACATTGTGGGAAATGAAGAAATTGCTTGTCACAAGCAATTTCTTCATTTTCCACAAGGCTTTCCCAAGCCATTGCTTGCAAGGGAGTCAGAAGGCATCACTGGGCAGTAACGGGATAACAAGCATTTTCTTCTTTTCTCTCATTGCTTTCCATGTTATATATTGTCACACATATTTTGCAGATAATACCTAAGTAACCTAGTCATCTGAAAATGGACCTGTCAAAAATTTTTATTTTTCCGGAAAAGGATTTATTAAGTGCAATGTCAATTTGCTAATATTTCTTTGTATAAAGAAAAGCAATCATAATTTTCTTCAGTGTTTTCAATGTCAAACACATTTTCTACTTTTATTGCATTTATTTCAACTGTAACTCCTTCAAATTTTGACTGGTCTTAAATAAAGTCACTTGGAAACAGGTTAACAGAATAAAGAAAGTTGTTCACATGCCCTAAAATAACAAGCACTTTTATTTTGAGTCAGCAATCGATCTTGATATGAATTCTATTGCTGATATTTTCTTGGGACATTAAACTACATGTATTTCAAGAGAAACAAATACAATTGTTTTGAATTTAGTAGTTGAACTGCAGTCATGAAACGCAGAAGATCCAATGTCTCAAATGTGATTGTTTGGTAATGGCTTAACCCTTTCCCAAACAAGATCTGGTTCTGCCCCCTTATTAAACTTTGTATGTGGGAAAACATTGAGAGAAAGAAGACACTGCTGATTATTAGCAATTTCTCCTTTTCTATCAATATTATCTATTCTTTAGCGCACATATTTTCACTTTTGACATGAAAATTGTTTCAAACATAACTCCTTTTGAATTGGAGCCGTCTTAAATGGCTTCATTTGGGAAAAGGGTTAAGTGATAGAGTGGTAACATCTAGTAAAGACATCTATGTAATTATGAGTATGGCAGCTATAATCGAACAATGAACAAAACTGTTGTTTTAAAGACAACAAATCACAGATATTTAAAAGCCTAAATAGAGGCTGCACATTTATACAAACAATAATATAATATCTACACATCTTCATTTACGAACAATATGTACACTTTATACACTGTCTATCTTTCTATCACATTTTGTTGTTTATAGCTTTAATCCTTTTATCACTAGATTTTAATTTCAGTTGACACTCATTTTGATCACTAGACATGTATTACATCAAGAGATCCAAAGTTTGAAATATCTTTTGAAATATCATCTAAATCATTTGTGTATTTTTATATGGGGCTGAAACGGGAACAAAATTTCTACCAAAGTACCTGTCTAACAATTACCCGCCGGTACCCGTGCACCCGTACAAATAGATAATTTAAGAAATTTAGAGAGCAATCAACAAAGGGGAACATGCAGACAAGTTGACTCAGCCGAGTCATGCAACTCGCCTGCATGTTCCCATTGGTGGATTTCCAAACGAGTCCCCCTATCTAATGTGATCCTTGGCAACACGTTGTGCACCTTTTTCCTCATTCCTGAAGTTATTGAATGTCTAGATATGTTGAATTATCAAAAAAAGATTTAAGCCAAAATTAACATTGGGTAATGGGTAATAAATCTGTACCCAAGAACTAGCAATTTTATATCCCACCCACAGGTACCCAGGTACTTGTTTCTGCCCTATTCCTTTATTATGATGAAATTTAATTTCAAAACAACTGATAAAGACAGAACCAGATTTTTACTTTGAAATAAGAAATAATTTTCAAGTTATCCAAAGTCAAAATCACCAATGTCAACTGCATTTCAAATTTTCAAGAGTTGCCAAACTATTTAGAAGTTTTCGATGACCCCAAAACATATTTTAAAATGGTTACTGCTACATGTATACTATAAGTCTACTGTAATAGCATATCACCGTTTTTCTTTAACAAGAGCTTCGCAGAGCGGCGCATATACGCCGGAGAGGGGCTTGTCAGTAAAATTGGCCATTTTTTCAATTCAAGGGCAGATAATTCAAACACGATAAGTTATCAAAATTATGTTTGCACAACAAGACCATGGGTGAAAGTACAAAATTTTTAAAAACCTGAAAACCTGGAAAAGTCTGTATTTATATAGTAACTAGATGCCGAAGGGCAACATGTCGAGCCCGCTCATTTTGAAGAAAGAAGACCATACCTATGTCTACAGCTGTCATTACAATGGCGTTGTAAAAGTGGGGACAAAATAAGTTGGAATGATGGGGATCATGGTGAGACAGTTTATTGTTCACAAAATATTACATGTCTATGTATTTATAACGAGATACCAGAATGGATTAATTTGAGTATACATATGTGACCCGTCACGCTAAAAGGGACCTTATGCTAAGTCCATAAAACCAAATTCCGAGAAATATACCTTTACTTTTGAGCTAGCAATCTGGTTCTACAAAAATCAACTCATTTTTTACATTTGACCTCAAAGTTTGACCTTGACCTTTGAGCTTGGAATCTGGTTCTTGCACGCGACACTCCGCCTTACTGAGCTTGACATTTGTGCCAAGTTAAGGAATGGCCCGGACAAGCAAAAATCAACTCATTTTTTACATTTGACCTCAAAGTTTGACCTTGACCTTTCATCTTGGAATCTGGTTCTTGCACGCGACACTCCATCTTACTGAGCTTGACATTTGTGCCAAGTTATTTCTGAATCCCTCCATCCATGGTGAAGTTATGGCCCGGACAAGCAAAAATCATCTCATTTTTGACATTTGACCTCCAAGTTTGACCTTGACCTTTGAGCTTGGAATCTGGTTTTTGCACGCGACACTCCGCCTTACTGAGCTTGACATTTGTGCCAAGTTATTTCTGAATCCCTCCATCCATGGTGAAGTTATGGCCCGGACAAGCAAAAATCATCTCATTTTTGACATTTGACCTCCAAGTTTGACCTTGACCTTTGAGCTTGGAATCTGGTTCTTGCACGCGACACTCTGCCTTACTGAGCTTGACATTTGTGCCAAGTTATTTCTGAATCCCTCCATCCATGGTGAAGTTATGGCCCGGACAAGCAAAAATCATCTCATTTTTGACATTTGACCTCCAAGTTTGACCTTGACCTTTGAGCTTGGAATCTGGTTCTTGCACGCGACACTCTGCCTTACTGAGCTTGACATTTGTGCCAAGTTATTTCTGAATCCCTCCATCCATGGTGAAGTTATGGCCCGGACAAGCAAAAATCTTCTCATTTTTGACATTTGACCTCCAAGTTTGACCTTGACCTTTGAGCTTGGAATCTGGTTCTTGCACGCGACACTCTGCCTTACTGAGCTTGACATTTGTGCCAAGTTATTTCTGAATCCCTCCATCCATGGTGAAGTTATGGCCCGGACAAGCAAAAATCTTCTCATTTTTGACATTTGACCTCCAAGTTTGACCTTGACCTTTGAGCTTGGAATCTGGTTCTTGCACGCGACACTCCGCCTTACTGAGCTTGACATTTGTGCCAAGTTATTTCTGAATCCCTCCATCCATGGTGAAGTTATGGCCCGGACAAGCTCCATCCGGACGGACGCACGCACTAACGCACTAACGCACTAACGCACTAACGCACATACACCGAACCGCCATTGTGACAACTATGTCGAGCTCACCGCAAGCGGGCTCGACAAAAATCGAGAAAAAGGGGCATTTTGGAAAACTCAAAAACCTGAACTTCAGGCATATGCCTGAAAACTTTCACCCATGCAAGATACCATAGAGATTCATTGTGGCTAGTTTGATTAAATTCTGGTAGAAACTGTAGGAGTTGCCCACAGGAGAAAATGAGCATTTTTGAGAAAATGGGCATTTTTTCTTAAATTCAAGGGCAGATAATTCAAGAACGAAAACAGTTATCTAAATTCCATAAGCAGTGTGCACAACTAGAAACCGTGGAGATCCATTGTGGCAAGTTTGATCAAATTCTGATCAAGACTGTAGGAGGACTTGCGCACACAAGAAAATGGGCATTTTTTTAAGTCAAGGGCAGATAATTCAAGAACAAAAAGAGTTAATTGAATTCCGTAAGCAGTGTGCACAACTAGACACCACGGAGATTCATTGTGGCAAGTTTGATTCAATTCCGATGAAAACTGTAGGAGTTGCGCGCACAAGAAATTACTAACGGACGGACGGAGAGACAGACAAACGGACGAGTGGGGCCATAACATAATATGACCCTTCGGGCGTATAAAAACCTAAGAACTGCAGCTTGTTTTAAGCTGCAGTTATGAGGTTTTGGAAGGAAAGCGACGATATGCTAGTAAGAATATAATGCATTTACAATAGCATTGCATTAAGCCCTCGAATTTGTTATCAAGGTGTGGAAAAGGATTAAGCTATACTTTGAGCCATTTCCCAAATGGCAAAATTTTGGACTGTTCCAATTTGAAAGCTGCCATAGACGACATAATCGCAATTGATAAAGACTTAGTTTGTGTACAATAGAGTACAGACAACATTGAGACAAAAGGAGAAAATGTTGGTTATCAGCATTTTCTTCTTTTGTGTGAATGTTTTTCCTATACCTTTACTATTAGAGATATCAAAACCAGATCTTGTTTGGGAAAGGGTTTCAGCTTTACTTTAAATTTTCTCATCATCAGCATACACACATTTTTTTAACTTTCACAAGAAAACAGGGCCTTAAATGAAAGTATTTATCCTTTTATCAAACAATTCCAAAATTTATCCATTAACCCTTTCCCAAACGACAAAATTATAGGGTGGTCCTATTCAAAAGCTGCTGTAGACAAAAAATGATGTTAAATAGGAAGGGATTTGTGTACAATATAGCACAGAAAATATTGAGACAAAAGGAGAAACTGCTGGTTATCAGCAGTTTCTTCTTTTGTTTCAATGTTTTCCCAGGCCTTTTCTGCTAGGGACGTCAAAACCAGGTCTTGTTTGGGAAAGGGTTAAGTAACGTGAATCAGTTGCTGTTGACATTTCATTCATTTATTTAATTCTATCTTTACTTCAATTTCAATATTTTTTTCAGTCATATCAAGACAATATGATAACTGCTTCAGAAGACAAAATCACGATGGATAATCATGTGATACAACAATCTCAGAAAATCTTCAATAATTTTGTAAATACAGGACCAATTTGAATTCGGTTTGAACCAGAGTATGTGGACAGACGTCAAAATTGTGGCAAAAGGAGAAAATGCTGGTTATCAGCATTTTTTTCTATTGCCTAAATTTTCCTAAGCATTTTCTATTAGGGACATGAAAAACAAGTCTTATACAGGAAAAGAATAAAATCCTGGAATTGTTTGATAACAGGTTATACAAACAAATACAATATCACAGATTTACTAACATTGAAAAAAAAGAAATAAATGCTATCACAACAGAGAAATGAAACATAAAATGTAATGAAAACAAGACTCAAGTCTGAAACACTAATGCCCTTTGTATATGAAATGTCATTTTTGTATTAACCCATTACCAGATGACAAAAGTTTGCAGTTGTCTAAACTCAAAGATGTTGCAGACAACAATTTCAAGTAAATGCAATTTTACATTTCTTTATTTTTGTAAATAAAAGGAGTGTCATGAGCTAAAATACATATGAATAGCGCACTGAACTTGTAGCCCGGTAGTTGCGAGTTCGAACCCCACTCGGGTAAGGTGTGTCTTTGGGAAAGACACTTAATTTCCGGCCAGAGTCGACCCAGCTGTTAAATGGGTAGCAGTGAGGTTAAACTTACTGCTTCTTCGATTTCTTCTCTTCCGCACATATTTCTGAGTAAAAGATTCACATTGTTTGATCCGCTTTGTTTGATTTGCGTTGTTCCATTGCAATGTAAATAGAGCACATTAGATACTTGTAGTTTAGATATAGCACAGACTCATCGGAGTCTATATACACTAGCATAGCTAGTGGTGCCCTGAGTACAAGCAGGGGAAATTACCTGTATAACATAACATATGGCTTTTGACACCAGCATGACATGGATGTAGATCAGCCTGCATAAATTTGTAGTCTGATCAAGAGCCATATTGTGCCCTTGTTACGAGCAATTTCTTCATTTCTCATGTTTTAACCCTTTCGTTTGCAAGCGTGCTTTAAAGCGCGGTTCAGGAACGCCTATACTGTTTAGGGGGGCATGGGCTTTTAAAAGCAATTTTTACACTATTAAAGTTATTATGACACCGGAAATGTTGCGCAATACTGTTATGTTCTTGTAAACTGTGAAGAAAAACGCAGTTTTTGGGTTTGTATGAGCTGTAACGATGGTCTGGAGGGGTCAATATTCTGCAGAAGAGGTCGGGCGAATCACCATGTCAGTGCCGGACGATGATGATAGTGATTACCTTGATTTTTTGGGGGTAAAAAGGTGATTTGAACATTAGAAATGTTTCGTAGACTTCGAATAGTGACTCCGATAGTGATTCCAATAAGCCTAAACCGAATCCAGTCCCAAATCGTAGGGGTGGGGGTGGGGGTGGTCGGGGGTCGTGGCAGGGGGCCTGACAGGGGTCATGGGGCTAGAGGTCGAGATTTTGATGAGATGCAAATTTTCTATCAGTTACATATCATATTGTTAAAGGAAACTGAATAACCTTTCCAATGATATATAGGTTTATGGGTATTCTGCTAGTAAAATCTATTTATTAAGCATGTGTATACACGAAGTGCTTGGAAATAGGGAAAAAGTCATTTCTGGGAAATAATTCTGCAAACGAAAGGGTTAAACCCAGAAAGACAACTAAATGTAACATTTTGTTCATTCAAAATTGTTGCCTTCAGCATTCTTAAATTGGATCAGTCCCAATTTTGGCTGTATGGGAATGTGTTAATAAGTATAGGCATTGGACAGACAGACAGACAGGCAAAGCAAATATATAATGACAAGCAAGAGATCCTTAGATCCCAGTCATGAATGCAGTGCCCTATTATACGCATTATGAATATATACATTGAAAGCACTTTCTATTGTATAACATAATATACACAGGTCTGCCAAGCCACGAAGACTTGAACCCTTTACCAAACAGCAAAATCAGACTGGTCTTATTTAAAAGTATAGTTCAAAAAATTTCACCTACTCTGGCCTAAGTGATTTCACAGTTCAATGGTTTTCTAAATACATCTTTGAGACTGTTTGTCGAGTAATGACACAAGGAGCAGAATACAAAGCCACAATTCTTACGGAAAACTATCAACTATACTCGACAGCGTACAATAATGCTGGCGAGTATAGATTATTCTGCGTCAATAAAAAGCCACAATTCTTATGGAAACTATCACCTCTGCTTGACAGCGTGCGATTGCTGGCTAGTATCAATTATTCTGCATCACAATTACTCATTCCATATTCGTCGGGTTAAGGTGAAATTTTACCAACTATAGCTTCAGGTGACAAAACTTAAAGTGGTTGTTTGAGAAACTTATTTGTATGTTATACTCATCTTACAATATAAACCATTTACAATATATTCTCTAAAGTCTATAATATGATCGCATTAACTACTTCACTTACAAAAATATCAAAGTATGAATACACAGAGCAGCAGTAGATTCAAATTTATTAACTCTTTACCAAACAATTCTGATAACACCTTAACCTTTTCCAAAATGACAAAATTCTATATCAATTAATTTCAATGAGTTGCAGACCATGAAAGGTTGCACTACCCCAAAACAGAAATTGATGGATAATTGGCAAACTGGATATAGCATTAAATGATTTTTCAACAATTTTGCACTTAGCCAACATCATGTTTGTTTGTTAAGGTATTCCAACCCAATGAGAATTACACAACGTCTGAATTATTCGGGCAACATCATAAACATTCGGCTGTGGAATGCTCCACTATGTTTGGATACGTAACCAATGATAAAAATGTCACATGACAAATTCTGTCGTCACTTGAATCTCATTGGTGGAATACCTTAGATTATACATATCATTTTTTTGTTTGGTAAAGAGTTAAATGAGCAATAAGTGACTAGCGACACAAAAAATTGAGCACTTCTCTGTGAAAAAAATCTTCATAATATCGAAATAGAGATGCACATGGTCAACATCCTCAATGTCAACATTGGAAACTAGAGCTGTCGCAGAGCGGACAAATACCCCCCCACTAGGGTCTTGTCACTGAAAAAGTGTTATAGGTTAACCAGTTCTTGACTCAGAGCATGGAAACGGATTTTAACCAAAGTTTGATTGTGACCTTGACCTTTGACCTTGGTGACCCAAAAACAATAGGGCACCTCCTTGGGTCATGGGCAACAACTGTGTAAAGTTTCATGATCCTAGGTCAACTGGTTCTTGACTTAGAGCACGGAAACGGATTTTAAACAAAGTCCGACTGTGACCTTGACCTTTGACTTTCATGTCCCAAAAACGATAGGGCACCTCCTTGGGTCAAGGGCAACAACTGTGTAAAGTTTCATGATCCTAGGTCAAACCGTTCTTGAGTTAGAGCACAGAAACGAAAAAGTCTACAGACGGACGACTGGACGGATGGACTGACAGACAGACAGACATGGTGAAACCAATATACCCCCCTCTACTTAGTAGGTGGGGGTATAATTATAGTAGATGGTATAGGTCATGATAAATGACTTGGAAGAGCATGATGCATCTCTAGCTATTAGCTAGAGGTGCTCTGCCAGGTTGTTTATCACGAGCTATACGTAGCTCAAAACAGGTGTTAGAACATTAACCATTTCTTATATGACATTATATTGGGCTGGTCAAAATGTAAAGGAGCTACCAGATACTTTGATACTTTGTTCATGTAAGTTGTAAACTTAACCCTTTCCTAAACAAGACCTGGTTTTAACGTCTCTGTTTGAATTAGCTTTGGGAAAACATTGAAACAAAAGAAGAAACTGCTGATAACCAGCAGTTTCTCCTTTTGTCTCAATATTTTCTGTGCCATATTTTACACAAATCCATTCTTTGATAACATCCATTTTGTCATTTTGTGGCAGTTTTTGAAGTGGATAACCCTAAAATTTTGTTGTATGGGAAAAGGTTAAGCAAGGAGAGTATTGGGAGAAAAGAAGATTTTACATTACTCATAATGCTTCCAAAAACCATTTAGATTAGCCAAAACCCAGACAATTTGGTTCAGAATTGACTGAGTTTTTTAACAGAGAAGTTAAACACTATCTTGATACATAAAGCAAATCTAAACTTTCTGAATCTATTGAGACACACTTTGTGAAAAGGAGATGGTTTTTCTAAAATGGCAAATCAACAATCCATTTACAGGTCTTGTGTGGGAAAGCATAATGCTCTATGAAATCCATTCCCTTTTTCACAAAGTGAAGCTCAAACTTAACAACTAACAGACAAAATATTTCACAAGAGCTTTCACGTTGGATCCAGTGATTTACTTTTGTGTTCTTGTAGTGAGGCTTTGCGAAGTTTTTCTGCCGAGTTCGGATGCAGTCTGTCGGGAGATAGCGCTCGACGTAGGAGCGGCGATGTTTGTTCCGGCTTGTGTTTTGAGAACGAGTGTCTTTTCACTATTGTTGAGCTCCCCCCACTAGCATGGGAAGTGTTTAAATGTGAGGGTATTGTCTTTTGAGCCAAGTTTGAGGCCCCCGCTTGGTGACCCTGACTCAAAGCCAAGGGGCTCGGTGACCTTGTAGGGGACACTGGCATCGGTGAGGGAGATGGGGTCCGAGCGAGGGGAGACAACGGAATATTGTGTACAGATTTCCGTCGGCACGGAGACTTCAAACTTTGGGTCCTCTTGTGTTTAAGTCCAGCTAGTGAGCTTGGTCGAACATAGTTAGGTGAATGAGATTGATTGGCGGGAGAGTTTGGAGCACTAGAGTTAGGTGAACTGCTGTTGGATGAGTTGTGTTCCGAGTCCGGGGACCAAGTCAGGGATAACGGAGACGATGATTGAATACCCGCTTTAAACGTGACATTTGATGTGTCGCCAAACGACCAGGACTTGCTGAATGGACTGCTCCTGTATGAACTACCGGGGGTCAGGGGAGAGTTCGGACCCAGTGACCCTGGAACATGACCCTGTTGTTCCGCTCGCTTGGTACTCAGTCTGCGTAATAATGAGCGATTCTTCTTCTTGTCACCACTCCGTTCTTTGCCATTCTTCTTTTTGGATCTTCTAGCCATTTTACCAGGATTAGTCCCCTTCTTTCTTGCTCCTGTAAAACATAAAGAAAGTATACATGTTTTTAACATTCCTGAACTAAATTTTGTTTTGGTCTTGTCTAATATGAAAGTTGATGCAGATGACAAAATTGATATTGATAAAGATAGGATTAGTGTTCAATATAACAAATATTGAGACAGGAGAAAATTATGATTATCCAAGAGCTAAATAATGGCTTAGAGAATATGTCAATGAAGGGAAATAATTCTACCTTAGTTCTTGTAAGAACTATGGGGCTTTGCCTAAGTTCCTACATTGTAATTCTACACACATGTGCAAAGTTTCAAAGTGATATCATCAGTAAATGTAAAGATACAGAAATCTGCACATTAAATCTGAAATCTTTCCAAAACACCAACATTTTAGGGTAGTGCAGTTGCAGATGACAAAAATAATACAAACTCATAAAGAAGAGGTCCATCTATAGCACAGAAACATTTGAAGGTAAAGGATAAATGCTAGTCATTAGCATTTACTTCTTTTCCTGCAAGGTTTTCTAAACCAATATCTATTGGGGTCATCGAAAGGCTTCACTATCTAAGGACAAGAGGGCCATTGGCCCTGAAGCGCTCACCTGATATAATAACTTTTTTTGTAAACCAATTTTCAGGTTGATTGGACAAAGAATGTGACCTCTAGGGTGCACACAAGGTTTATCTAAGATTTGACCTCGTGACCTAGAATTGATCAAGACAATCATTCTGATCAATTTTCAGGTTAATTGGGCAAAAAATGTGGCCTCTAGAGTGCACACAAGGTTTTACAAAGATTTTACCTCATGACCTAGTTTATGACCCCAGATGACCCAATTTCAATCTTGTCTGAAAATTGATCAAGACAATCATTCTGATCAATTTTCAGGGTGATTGGGTAAAAAATGTGGCCTCTAGAGTGCACACAAGGTTTTTCTAAGATTTGACCCCGTGACCTAGTTTTTGACTCCAGATGACCCAATTTCAAACTTGTCCGAGATTTCACCAAGACAATCATTCTGATCAATTTTCAGGTTGATTGGGCAACAAATGTGGCCTCTAGAGTGCACACAAGGTTTTTCTAAGATTTGACCCCATGACCTAGTTTTTGACCCCGTATGACCCAATTTCAAAATTGTGCGAGATTTTATCAAGCCAATCATTCTGAGCAATTTTCAGGTTGATTGGGCAAAAAATGTGGCCTCTAGAGTGCACACAAGGTTTTT
Organism: Fragum sueziense; assembly: GCA_963680895.1. Classification (NCBI taxonomy): domain Eukaryota; kingdom Metazoa; phylum Mollusca; class Bivalvia; order Cardiida; family Cardiidae; genus Fragum; species Fragum sueziense. Next base: position 32,403,526 of record OY804594.1, on the reverse strand, counting down.
CTAAGATTTGACCCTGTGACCTAGTTTTAGACCCCAGATGACCCTATATCAAACTTGTGCGAGATTTTATCAAGTCAATCATTCTGAGCAATTTTCAGGTTGATTGGGTAAAAAATGTGGCCTCTAGAGTGCACACAAGGTTTTTCTAAGATTTGACCCCGTGACATAGTTTTTGACCCAGATGACCCTATATCAAACTTGTCCGAGCTTTCATCAAGACAATCATTCTGAGCAAATTTCAGGTTGATTGGGCAAAAGATGGGGCCTCTAGAGTGCACACAAGGTTTTTCTAAGATTTGACCCCGTGACCTAGTTTTTGACCCCAGATGACCCAATTTCGAACTTGTCCGAGATTTTATCAAGACAATCATTCTGAGCAAATTTCAGGTTGATTGGGCAAAAAATGTGGCCTCTAGAGTGCACACAAGGTTTTTCTAAGATTTGACCCCGTGACCTAGTTTTTGACCCCAGATGACCCAATTTCGAACTTGTCCGAGATTTTATCAAGACAATCATTCTGAGCAAATTTCAGGTTGATTGGGCAAAAAATGTGGCCTCTAGAGTGCACACAAGGCAAAGTTTGACGGACGACGGACACCGGACGCCGGACGCCGGACACAGCGGTATCACAATAGCTCACCATGAGCACATTCATGCTCAGGTGAGCTAAAAATGGCATAAAGTTAATCAACAATATTCTCACCAGTTGTGATAGTAGTACTCTCCAGTGGTACACACTTAATGCGTAGTTCTTCTTTCCCCTTCAATATGAGCTTTACAACTTGTGTATGCAGCAAGCTGTGTACGGCCTCGTCGTTTATGTGGGTAATAAGGTCACCAGGGCGTAAACCCGCCTCAAACGCTGGACCACTCTCCTCAACAGCCTACAAATAAAAGCCCTTTTGTAATGACTATCTTTAGACATGCTCTGACCGTGATGTGGATGCAGAAAGGTTAGACCTTGTTGATTTACAATTAAAAGGAATTATTTATAAGTAACCATCGCGGAAAAAGGACTTCAGAAACTTTTGAGATGGATGTAATGCTTCTTCTGAGCTATATTTTACATAAATTCATGCGTGACGAAAATTAAATGAAAGTGCATACAATGGTTTTAACATGAAGGATGACTGTTTGTATATTTACAGAATTGAAAATTGTGAGAGTATGTATCATGGTGTTGATCACACTAACGAGGGAATTTTTATCAATCAGAAACATTCTCATCCTTGGAATTAATGATAAAATCAAACCCCTCAACACAGGGGCTGTGACATTAGCTCCTTGGAAATAAAGTACACAGGGGTGTAGCACAAATTGGTGCTGCAAGTATGAGTATCATGCAAAAATTTCCCAATTCTAAGTTACTTTTTGCTACACTTGAGCGAAAATTAAAAACACGCACAAGATTACATAAAAGTGTGTAGTCATTAAAAAGGCCTAGCTACCCTCCCTGTTCCGCACTGGCTAAGTGTTATACCCCCATAATTTTGTATCACAACTTACCACAACAATATGCTGTAGGGTATATGTATTCGAGTCACCAAGATAGACCCTACTAGCACGCAGTATAAACCCAAACCCTCTGACTTCTTTTTAAATCAATAAAGTCATTTTAAATTTGTTTCACAATGTTGTGGATACTCATTAAAATTGTCTCGACAAGACAATTTTTTTCGAGGAGAAAATTCTGATGAGTACCCACAAAATAGGATTTGAAGAAAAAAACATTTTTTTCATATTTTAAAAACTGATCTGTACTTACCACAACAATATGCTGTAGGGTATATGTATTTGAGTCTCCGAGGTAGACCCTAATGGCACGCAGTGTAAACCCAAACCCTCTGGCTCCCTTCTTGATCAGGATCGGGGGCTTCAAGTTCTTGGTGAGCGGGGAAACATCTCTAGATGGGGAACCGTCCCGTGAACTTGTGCTGGAGTTTGGCGATTCTATAGGCTGGGGATGAAACTCTTCTGTAAGAACAAAATGTCTTTGTTAAATATTGATGACCTTGAGTTGATATTTGACCTTGACCAAAACCCTTGGCCTTGAATAAGGCAAGATCAAGTCAAAAGGAGCAAACATGTGAAATATGAAATCACCATCACCAAAAATTCAGTCCAAATTGACCGGTCAATTTGAATAATGAAAGAGGAAGATCCTTTTAGTCCTTTCTAAATAATTTTTTACATTACTCATTTTTGAAAGCTATTGCAGATGAAAGAATAATTGATGCCAAAAGAGTAATAAAAAGTGTATGAGCATAAGAAATATTGAGAGAGAAAAGAGGAATTGTGGGCAATAAAGAACTTCTATTTCAATTTTTTTCTAAATAGTTTCTATGTTAGACATGTAAGACTTATGTGCCGTATGCCTCACTGGAACAGGAAAAAACTCTATTTACTGTAGCAGCTGCTCACATTGGGTCCATGAGAAATGTAGCAGTATCAAAGGCCCACTTTAACCTGATCCAGGTTACAAATGTCCTAGATGCACTGGAACCATCCCACCAAATGTAAGCAGCACCCCAACGGAAATTATCATTGGACAGGACAAACTGGAATTTGTACCAAGCTTCTGTTACCTAGGTGACACACTGTCAGCCAGTGGTGGATGCGAGCTAGCCGCAACAACACGATGCAAGTCAGCTTGGAAAAAGTTTAGGGAGCTCCTCCCCATCCTTACAAGCAGGAACCTCCCTATCACAACAAGAGGCAGACTTTATTCCATTTACATACATCCAGTGCTGCTGTATGGATCTGAGACATGGGCTGTATCCTCCAGCACCCTCAAGAAACTGCACAGGAATGAGAAGTCCATGATAAGATGGATCTGCGGCATCAAGCCAGAAGACAAAGTAACTCTTGAAACTCTGATCTCGCAGCTACACATTAGAGACCTGTCCAGTATCCTGAGGGCCAACTGACTAAGATGGCTTGGCCACGTTGAACGCAGCACTGCTGGGTGTCAAAGGTTCAAACCATCAACGTACAAGAGAACAGATCATGAGGAAGACCTAAGCTGACATGGGAAGAGATAGTAAGAAGAGACCGCGAGGACGTAGGACTATTGAATACTAATCCCTTCGATCGACAGAAATGGAGAGGGAGACTTCGTTCTAGACTTGGCAGCCAGGCCCCACCCTCCGAAGAGGACTAATCCACGGCCTGGATAAACTAAACAGGATGATGATGATGATGACATCAAAACCTGATTTCGCGTGGGAAAGGGTTTAGTATTTAGAGGAAAAATATGTCATTTACAGTTGTAAATTATTTTTATACTTACTTTTCGGATAAGCATAAGGTTAACAAGATTAAGCAGAAGGTATACAAGTTTCAAAACAAAATAGGTTCCGCATATATAGAGTACATTTCACTCGTTAAAACATGCCTATAAATAATTTTAAAACAACATCATGTAATAGATAGATTATATAGTTGTATAAATGTCCCACCACAACCCAAAACACCATGCAGGAAAGTGATAGAATAGTATTGTAACCAACTCAACAGCTTAGGTCATATAGACTCTAGATGCAAGCCAGGATTAAGAAAAAGGTCCCTTTTAACATTTTTGACAATCATGTGGATCTCTTTTGGTTGCAATTGGTCATGAATAAACTGTAAGAGAACAACATGGTTCCTGATCAGACTGCGTGTATGCACAGGCTGGTCTGGAACCATGTTGGGCTCAAAAGCTTTGATGGACCTTTTTCCAGATCCTGGCTCATTTTTTGAACTTGATGAATGCAATGTTCAATAGTTTTACACAACTGGAGCACATAACTAAGTGTTCCTGCTATTTCTTACATCAGTACAAACATATATCCAATCCTTGCAACTACTTGCTTATCCCACCTAGATGATTCATAAGCGATTCATCTATTGGTGTGAGACATAGGTCTTTTTTGAAATATCAGTAAAGATATTGGTCGAACCAGGATTTGAAGTTATGTCCCCTGAATTGAATTATCCAGATTATAGGAGTAAAAGGCATGTTAAAATGCTACAAAAAAGCAGCTTTATAATATATACTAAGAGGCAAAAGAAAGTATACACTTTTTGTTTGTCAAGATCTCGCTTATTTTCCATCATATTGACTCAAAATTGTATACATTTCATTTCTACCCATAGACCAATAATACAGTGTTAATAAATTTCAGCTAAAATGGCTTGCCTACCCATACTCTTGTCACATGCCGATTTTGCAAACTTTGCACGTGCGGCTTAGTGGATCATCAAATATTGCTGTTAATCCGTTTTTAATTTCTTCATTCTTTATCACACCAAATCACAATGTTAAATTTTCTCTTAAATTAAAACACAATTCTCACTGGCTGGTTGAATTTGATCAATGTCTCTTTTTCGCAATAAGACCCATTTTTCTATGACGCAGCATGATGCGACAGAAACATGACACTCTATACACTTAGTCAGGTAGCTAGGAACATTCTGTGCAAATTTTACCAAAGTCTGACGATAAATTTAGAAAAAGTTATGTCAGATAACTTGTTTGTATCAAGCCCCCTTTTGCCGTGACACATCGTAATATGGAAAAGCAAATACAATGTACGCATGCTCCTAGGTGAGTAGGCACTTTCTGTGAAAATTTTATCCAAATCCGTCCTTAAATGTAAGGGTTGTGTCAACGTGAATGTTTGCATAAATTCATTGATTTAATCCCCTTTTTCGATGACTGTTTGATATGAAACACATTTGCAACGGATAAAGGACAGATAGACCGATAGGCGGACAAGGTTACGTCAATAAACGACCACATTCGGCGAGGTTTAAAAATTGTTCATAATCTATTAATCATTTTCTCAGAAAAATATGTGAGAACCAGGGTGTATACTTATTTTTGCCTCTCAGTATATAAGAATTTAATGTTATAATGTTGAAAATATCCCATCACCAAACATGCAAGAAAAGTGAACTTGCATTTTGAAATAAAGAAAATCTTTTAAATCTTGCCAAACAACAAAACTTTAGACTTCATTCATTTAAAAAGCTGCCGCTGCATGCACAACAGAATGACATAGATATAAAACGATTTTTAGGGATACATTATACTGCAGAAAATAGTCAAGCAAATGAAGAAGATGCCAATTTTCAGAATTTTCTTTTTTCTTATCAATCTTTTTCAAAACATTTTTTTTAAAGGGACCTCAGACAAAATCCTGTCTTCTTTGGAAGAAGGGTTATGCATAATTATATAGCAGAAATATACAAAGCAGAAATACTGTAAGGACATTATTATACATATATGTATATGATAAGCCATTCTCTTTGCTTCTTGTTAACGCCTCATTCAGCATTATTTCACATGGGATGGCTAATGCACATAATCATGCGCTCCTGGCATAACCATGTGTTCCTGGCATTTTTACAGCCAGTACAAAACAGTCAATCCAAGCCACTAGCTAATCCCAAGTAGATATTCATTAACAATCTATTCATTAGTGACAGACTAATGAACTTTTTCAAATGTCTGAAAGATTTTTGACCAAGTAGGTATTCTAACCCATTATTGATGAAGTTATTGACTTTGTATTTTACCGAGTCATATCTGAAAGACTTGTGTCATTACATGGAAGGGTTTTTTAACAATGACTCCTTTTGACACCCATAAGATAAAGGTTTTACAAAACATTGTGTAAAATGAAGAAATTGCTTGTGACAAGCAATTTCTTCGTCACAAGCAATTTCTTCATCTCTCACAGGTTTTCTACACAGTAAAACCAAAATAAGAATATGTGTAATATCAGCACTGCCTTTTTTCCCTCAAGGATTTCAATGCTTTACATTGCATATTTTGCCTTCTAGTTTGCATTTAATAATGTATTCTTTTTAAAGACTGGAGTCAAGACTCTTTGGGAAGATTTATAAAAGGGTTAAATTGAGTACACAAACCTGGTGCTTGAATAAGCAGCGTAAGAGCGCTAGCAGAGACAGACTTTTGCATGACCTTCACCTCACTTCTTGATTCCCGTATTTCGTCCACCGGGGATAGATCTATAAATAGATCAGAGTTGTCGTTGCAAAACGGCTGACCTATGAAGAGATGTTCGTGCAAAAAATAAAGCATCGTGCAAAAGCAAAACAGATTAAAAAGCAAAATGAAATGAGAAAATGTTAAAATAAATATATTTATATGTGAATTAAAAAGCTTGTTTCAAACTAATGTTATAAATCTGCTGAAATATTTTCTGTTAAAAAAGCTCTGTTATAAAGCTAGAATAATGAAGAATTGGTTACATTAATTATAGATTAGCTAACTACAATTTTTGTTTTCCTGCAATGTTCTTCAAAAACTTGCTGTTGTAAGAATCCTTTCCCACTCAATAATGAATTAGATTTCAAATTTCCAAAGCTTTTGCAAAATGACAAACTTTTTACTTGTGCCAGATTTTTATAGCATTATGTTTTCCAAGTTATGTTGTGAAAAAGCTTAAACTGTGATTTTTTATCATTTAGCGCTGTTAAAACATTTTACACATAAGAAAGCAATCACTAAAATTTTCGCTAAAACTGTCTGGTTTTTAAGTCCAAATTCAAGAAACATTTCAAATGCATCAAAAGAGAAGAAGAAAATGCTGAAGACCAGCAGTTTCTAATTTCCTACCAATATTTTCAATATAATAACATACACATTGATCTTATCAATTATGAAGTCAAAGGTGTGTCACCTTTCAATTTGAACTGCATGGTCCAGAAATTTGATGTTAGCTAAAACGTTTACAACTATTATTAGTCATTAGCTGCGTATTTCTATTGATACTGATTTATCAGAGTTCCTATTTTAAAATTCTTGTATAAAGTGTTTTATAGCAAAATATATCTGTTTGAAACAAATGTAGAATCAATGCAAAAATCACACAAAAATCACATCAAACATAAATACACAATAATCACAGAGCAAATCACAACAAACTTGGGTATGTGATTTGTGATATATATCCCTCTTTAAATACCCTAATTTCAGAAGTTTGACTTTTAATTTTTGACCTTGACATTTTCCAATGACTGATCTTTTTGACCTTGTAATATTTTAGAGGCAACCTAATGGATGTGAAAAATTCTTTAACCCATTACCACACAGTGACTCCTTTTGACTCCCCAAGGGCTTTGGAAAACAATGTGGAAAAAGAAGAAATTGCTTGTGACAAGCAATTTCCTCATTTACCACAATGTTTTCTTCGTAAAAAGACCAAAAAATTCAAAATTTAATTCACTTGAATTTTTTGTCTGCATCATCTTTGAATTTGGACTAGTCTAAAAATTTGACGTAATGGGTTAAGGACACACATTTTTGATTACACTTGCAATATTTTGGTATTTATCACTTTACCATATCATTTTCAGAAACATAAACTTTTCCCTCTGAGACTGACAAATCAACAGTTCTTTACAGAATTGGGGCTTTTTATTTTCATAGATTTAAATTTTTCAAGCAATGCAGTGTCTTCAGTTATCAATGGATGGTGTAAATGACACGACTAAATGATTCACAGATAATGAAATAATATGCTTCTGAATTATGAATAAAGGAATACATATTCAGAAATATTTAATGACCCAAGTATTGTGGATGTTAAAGTTCACCAACAACATAAACCATTTCAGAATTTTAAACATAAGAAGTAATACCAGATTACTGAATACAATAAGACTGCCTCAGTCACAAAAGTACCCTTTTGGTTTCCCATGACACAGCATCTATCAATGTGTACATGCTCAGATTATTCAATATTCTGTGAAACTTCCATCGAAATCTGCCCACAAATGTAGGAGTTGTGTCACAAGATGTGTACATACATATTGATGGACAGACAGACAGACAGGCAGACAGAGAAGATGATACTAGTACATATCCATGATTGGCTTTGTATGAAATTCTTTTCTTGCAATTTCAGTTTAAATGTCATTGAAAACATGACAAAAGTACCAGTACACTTGGGTTCCAAGCATCTTCTTCTTTCCAAATGTACAATTCTAAATCCACATGAAAATTTTTGGCAGTAGAATGATGATATTGTTTTCATTTCCCACAATGTTTTCTATCCAAAAAGAACAATAAATTCTAAAATTTATTCAATGAAATTGTCGTCTTTGACCGTTGTAAGACATGATCCTCGGCACAATACTCACTAGAAGTGGACAGCTTATCATCGTCTGACGAGACAGCCAGTCGTGGGATCATGGGATGTGTTGTGTTGATCGTGGATCGTAAACTACGCTTTGAGACGATCGGTGATGAGTCACTCTCATTCTGCGACGAGTCTGATGCTGATGTTGACATGGACACACCCTGGAAACTGACGCTGGATCTGGGTGTACTGAAATGGAACCATTTTAACCTTCCCTAAATGACAAAATTTTGGGGTGTTACTCCATATTCTTAGCCTTGTTTTTTTTAAGTGTTTTTAAGTGTATTTGGGGTTGCTTGTTTTATCCGCAATCTCTTCCACTTTCCATTTATTACAGTATTATGTTCAGAACGTAACCAGACAAACTTTGTAGTCCACCCCTATTGAGATTCATGGGATGTCTGAATTATTCGAGCGACGTCGTAAACATTCAGCGATGGAACATTCCACCATCATATGTTCAGGACGTAGCCTGAATAGGCTCGGACACATAATAAATATGCAACAACATTGCATGAAAAATTCCAACATCCCCTGAATCCTATAAGGGGTGGACTACCTTAAAATCAATCATTAATTTGTTTTGTTTTTTTTTTCAATATCATTTCTTACACCTTCATAAATCTAAATTAATCTACTATTCTACATTAAATTCAAATTGGCTTGTCTAAAAAATATCTCACACCAGATTTTATGTATCTCTTACCTAGATGCACTGCTGAAAACTTCTTCCTCTTCAAGTTTCAAACTCGACACATCATGTTTGAGGTCAGATGCCGAGTGCGCTCTATCACGAGGGGTACTGCTTGTTATCGCCTGTATCTCCATCGAGTTTTCCGAGCTTGTTGACTGATTTGAGTCCTTTCTCTCCAATGCTTGTCTCTCTAACAGTCGTGTTCTCATCTCATCTGCGCTGGAATGTCTGCGTCGGTCCTTGTTCAAACTGTCATAATCCTGTATGTAATAAAGTTAACCCTTTCCCAAACGACAAAATTGTAGGGTGTTCCAAATTGAAAGATGTTGCAGACGCCAAAATTAAGATTGAAAACCATTGGATTTGTGTGAAATATAGCATAGAAAATATTGAGGCAAAAGGAGAAACTGCTGATTATCAGCAGTTTCTTCTTTTGTCTCAATGTTTTCCAAAGTCTTTTTCTTTAGGGATGTCAAAACCAGGTCTTCTTTGGGAAAGCGTTAATTGTAGTTCCAAAGTAAATTTGAGTCCTAATCTTATAAGAATGGTCCTTACCGAATTTTAGACTACCATGGATCAAGGTTAAGTTTGTGTCAAAGGGCAGTCAAAATTCCCCTCCAACAAATGACAGGATAACTAATTATTGCTGAGAAGGGGGGATATTTTTGTAACAGAGCAATATCATCAGTAGACACTTTCATGTTTTACATAAACCATTGCATTACCCCTGTCATGACCAGGAGAATAAGCTCTCCACATTCCCCCCCCCCCCCCCCTCCATTCTGCAAAAAGTTTAACTGAAAGGATGAAAACCAGCATGCTGTTCTGGCTATCATAAAGATTCCATGCACCTAATTACACAAATTCTATTGCATGAATTTTGAACAGTCTACATATTTACTATTTTGGAAAGGGAAATAGATGTACCTCATGTAATTCCTCTATTCTGGAGTAGACTTTAGAGAATCGTGGAGACATGGATGAGAAACTGTGGAATAAAGCGTCATCAGCATCATCAATATCCGTGTCTTCTGTCTCTAGCTCGTGGTTGTAGCGATCCGCACGAGCTGAAAAATACAGAACAAATTCATAAAACCTAATTGCCACAAATTGCATTTCATTCTAAGGAGGGACCTTGATAATTGAACCCTGACCTAGACAGACATCCTTGACCTTGGTACAAAAAATGTGCATTGATAAAAGTTACCTTCGTGATAGACACAAGTCTTGTGTCTTAGGTAAAAGGGTAAGAAGTCACAGCAAAATGGGAATTCTATCAGCCAGCAAGACAGATGGACAGACAGATGGACTACAATAGAGCAATGTCCCCTCTGATCTATCAATGTGAAGGAATAAACAAGTGTTTGATTCCTACTTCTGAAAAGGCCATAATAATGTAAGGATGTAGTAAAGATTTGGGAGAATATTTGAGGCAAAAGAAGACAATGCTTATAAAGACTTCTATATTGTACACAAATTCTAACATCAACTTTGCCGTCTGCAGTATCTTTCAAATTGGAGCAGTCCATATCTTTGTTGCTTGAGAAAAGGTTAACCTTTTCCCAAACAAGACCTGGTTTTGACGTCCCTTATAGATATGGCTTTAGAAAACATTGAGGCAAAAGAAGAAACTGCTGAAAACCAGCAGTTTCTCCTTTTGTCTCAATATTTTCTGTGCCAAAATATACACAAATCCTGTGTTTATCCACAACCATTTTGTCGTTTGCAGCGGCTTTCAAATTGGACCATCCTAAAATTTTGTCGTTTGGGAAAGGGGCAAGACCAATGTATAAGCCACTTACTATCAAAGTATGAAGTATCATCGTCGTTCTCCAGGTTTGGCACAAACTCCGCCTTCTGTCTCAATAACCCATCCCAATCCAGTCCATCGAAGAAGAAATGCTCCTTGACCTCCTGTGCCCCTGCGGCCCCTAGTCGGTTGACAGGGTTATGTTGTAGTAGTTTGTCTATAAGGTCCTTGGCATCATCTCTCACTTGCCAATCTTCTTCTTCAGGCCATTCTATGCCCTCTGTAAGAGAGAAGTCAATAAATGGGAAAGGGTTATTTGGATAGAAAGTATGGAGGGGAAAGGAGAACATGCTGGCCACCAGCATTTTCTTCTTTTCCCTCAAGGTTTTTCTAAGCTGTCTGTGTTAGGGACATCAAAACTAGGCGCTGTTTGGGAAAAGGTTGAAGGTTAATGCATTGCCAGACAGCAAAATTTTAGACTGGCGCAGTCAGAGAAGTTAAAGATGACACTTTCAAGTAAATGATTTTTTGTGATTTTTGTTTTTTCTGTGTAGAAAACGTTGTGGGAAATGAAGAAATTGCTTGTTACAAGCAATTTTTTCATTTTCCACAATGTTTACCAAAGCCTTTTTCATGTGGGGAGTCAGAACGTCTCACTTTGTGGTAATGGGCTAAAGGACAGAGCTCCTAGTCGGTTGACAGGGTTATGTTGTAGTAGTTTGTCTATAAGGTCCTTGGCGTCGTCTCTCACTTGCCCATCTTCTTCTTCAGGCCACTCTATACCCTCTGTGGATGCGTGAAAAAAATGATGGATTGATTGAATCTAGATTATCAACCAATTTAACATTTACATTTAAATTTTGCTCAAAATAATGTTTGTTGGCATTTTTCTTTACAGGAAAAACATAACATCATGTCTTTGAAATAAACTGTGTAATTATCCAAAGCTGATGGTTCATCAATCAGGGAAACACAATCCAGGCATGTTTCAAGAGTTTATATTAAAAGATTCATGATTTCTTTGGAACAAAAGCCTAGCACAAAACTGATGTAGAGCAATGTCGGGTACTTTCGGACAGTTAAGCGATCGTCAGCCATTATTGAGATAGGTTATGAGAAAAATTGTGTCTTGTGTCACAATCAGAAAATTCTAAGCCTTTTCCCCGGCATCGGTAATGAGAAGTATGTATTTAGCGTACAGAACCGGGAACCATGAGGAAATCAAAATAAGTGATCAACGGCGGGTTATTTCGGACACATCGGGTCTGATCGGACAGGTCGTCGGGTATTTTCGGACATGCGTGCTGGCATCAAAATTCGTTAAAATGCCGAATCAGTCACAGTCCTTCTTACCTGGTAGTGGAATATAGGAACAACGACTGAATTAATCTGGCTCATAGGAACAGGGTAAACATTCATAATGTAACCATAGTGCATGTAGGTACATCTGTAGCCTTGCCTTTCGGCGAAAAAATCGTAACTACAGTTTAATTGAAGCCGCAATTCATTGTTTTCAACAAAACGCAGCCATTAATTTATGCAACTGTAACGAATATCCAATCACGTGAGCAGTTATATTTAGTAACAGAGGTAAATTCATCAAAGAACCTCGAGCATTCTATATCTGACCGTTTGTACCGGTACCGCTTTCGACGTCATTTGTTTAAATGATTTGAGACAAAAGTGGACTTTGCAGCTCCTCCCTTTCTCTGAATATTTTAGATTAATATAGATTTCCGCTTTTGACATTTTCTATTTTGTCGTCTGCATATTTTTCCTGTCTAAATATTACCTTTTATGGCTAGGCTGTATCCCTTCCTACGACGTGACAGACCATTGTAATTGAATTGGGAATAACAAATCGGTGTAAACTCATTTTCAGACGACAACTTTTTAGACTGGTCCTATTACAAAGATATTGAAGACGACTATTTTGGGTGAAGGAAACTCAAATTATTTTCTGGGGTAGAAAATATTGCGGGAATGAAGATATTGCTTGCATCAAGCAATGCCTTCGTTATCCACCATATTTTCCAAAGTTTTTGACTTTTGGGGAGTCAAAAGGAGTGTAGGGTATGTGTGGAAGTGGGTTAACACACGAACTCTCGTTTACGCTACAATTTTAACAGCTGTAAAGGCTGTTGCGGGCACAATTAATCGTTATCTCATTTGAAATAAAACATCGTCGTTTTTCAACAAAACCCCCGTAAGTGTAGTTTTTTTAACCTGCAGTTATGGGGTTTTCGTTGGAAATCAACGATACGATATATTAAAACGTAGATATTGTTCTTAACCCATTACCAAATGGCAATATTTTAGAATGGCCCAAATTGAAAGATCTTGCAGACGACAATTTGAAGTGTATGAATTTTTACATTTGTTTGTGTTTTCGTGTAGAAAACAATGTGGTAAATGAAGAAATTGCTTGATACAAGCAATTTCTTCATTTTCCACAATGTTTTCCAAAGCCATTGTTTTGTAGGGAGTCAAAAAGAGTCATTGTGTGGTAATGGGTTAAGCAAAACAAAAAGCTACGAGCAAATATGATTATCAACATAGATCTACTCTTTTCCCTGTGTTTTCTGAACAGCTTACTTTTATGGACGCCATGGCTACGTATTCTTTCGAAAATGATTGAAAAAAAGTAAACCTCGTTTGGCCAAGATTGAAACTCGGCTTTTATTTTTTATAAACATGATAATTCAATTTAGAATCTATCTCTTAAACTTTAAACTCGTAAACAATTTATCTCTTGAACTTTGTTATATTTTATAAATGTTATGATGAACGCTATAAACCAGAGAATAAATGAACTTGGTCAAGACCCATCGGTGTGAATAATTCATTGTTAACAATAGTCACATTCAAAGGCAAGATCTTCAATTTCTTCTTCAGACAAACACAGAAGATCTATACTTTTCACACACAGCATATGCATATTTCTCCCACATCTGGTGCACTGAATCCAGAACGGACTGCCGTCAAACACTTCTTCACATGAGGCACATTTGTTACTGTTGACATTCAGAAAGGCCTCGGTGTCAGATCCCTCACTGTATACAACAGAATCTGAATCGGACTCCGACGATGACGATGACAAATGTGCTCCTCTTTTTGACGTTGTCTTTTTCAGCGCTTCCTTTTGACGTCTCTGTTCCTCTCTTGCTCTTTTCTTCTCTTCTCTTTCCTTCTTTCTTCTAGCTTTTTCCTGTTCTTTTTCTTCTTTCTTCTTTTTACGCTCCAACTTTCTATCTTCTTTGGCCTTCAGATCTTGTGCCTTCTTCCTATCCTTTTCCAAAAGCATCTCCCTGAAATTGTTACCCGTTATGGCCTTCGGCATGCTTACTCGTGTCTGTTTCGGCTTAGACGTTTTGGCCACTGGTAATTTTAAATGCTCCAATACAACCGGAGAAACATTGTCACCCCACATATCAACTTTTTCTGTGGTGTCAGCTTGATTCAATGGTTCGGGTCCCGGTGTCTGATCGATTGGCTGAGAAGAGTCTCCCGTTTCCATCGGTACATGTCCAGATGAGGTAGATGGCAGATCATCCTGTTTTTCTGCATGAAATATCGAGGCAGGCTCAAGTTTCAAGCTGTTTAAAACTTTCGAGGGATCGAGGGGGAAGAGTCCTGCCTCTCTAAATCCGTTAACGGCATTTGGTGCTGTCGTTGTTTTCATCCAGGCCTCCTTAAATACTTCTGCAAAAGAATGCTTTGTAACATACTCTCCTATATTTTTCATCTGATAATCCCTGACTGCCTGACGCCAGGCTTCTTTTAATGCATGAAAAAGCCTAAGGTCACAGGGTTGGATTAAATGTGAAGCGTGTTCAAGAAGGCAGTATAGTTCAACCTTATTTGCTCGACATAAATCACTTAGACGCATGGACATGTGGGTTGAGTGGCCATCTACGAAAAGGACAACTGGTTTCTCCACACCGCGTTCATCGACCGATGGTATGAATATATCTTTAACCCAGGTGTAGAATAGATCAGAGTCCATCCATCCATTGTCGGACCGCCCCATAAAAGCATCAGGGAATTTCTCTAGTGGGTTGTAGGAAAACCGTTGGCCTGGATACACAATCATTGGCTTAATGTAGTGCCCAGTTGCACTCATGCATGCCAACACCGTTATCTGGGTTTTATCGGAGCTCCCGAAGTTATAAACTGTTCGAGTTCCTCTTTGAGCGACGACTTTTCCTGATTTAGGACACAGTGAAAACCCAGATTCGTCTGCGTTATATAGCCTGCTGGGGTCAAGGAGCAGCCGTGGTTCATCGATCTGTTCCAGTATGTATCCTTTATAATCATCAAACCACCTTTTTACCTTTTCAGGCGAGATAATGGCCCTCTCTTTCCCCAGAAGCTGTGGGTTTCTTTCCCTGATTGAAGGGTTTCTCTTGACGAACCCGAACCACCAGTCCTTCCCGGGTTTGTTTTCTTTGAAAGGGTTGGGCCGTTTGTCGTCGTCTAAAATCTTCTTGACCGTCAACATTATTTCATGACGTGTTCGGCCGTATCCTATCCTGGCCATGTGTATAGCCCAGTCTGCTATGGCCTTCTCTTCCTCTGGAGATAAAATTGTACGTGGGACAGCAACTAACGGTGTTTTTTCCTTCAGTTTGTCGTGTAAGGTCGACTTCGCTATACCAAAGGTAGCTGCGGCTCTCCTCACCGACATTGCATTGGATTGAACAGCCCTTAAAGCACTAGCAATGTGGTTGAAATCATGTATTTTTCTCTTTTTTGTTTGGAGTTGGTTACTCATCCTGAAAATAAAATAAAGATAATTTGCTAACTAGGTCTAGCATAGGCCCTAAAGATGACCGTGATGAGCCATGTCTTGTTTGGGAAAGAGTAGATATGTTTTAAATATTTTCAAACATTCCAGAACACCATTATTTTGAGAAAAAGAAGAAAAAAAACAACAAACAAAATATTGAGACAAAAGGAGAAACTGCCGCTTATCAGCAGTTTCTTTTTTTGTTACAATGTTTTCCCATGCCTTTTCTATTAGGGACGTCAAAACCAGGTCTTGTTTGGGAAAGGGTTAAGGTAAAATACAATTATATCATCTCGGGTGATTATTTTCATTAGTATTTCATGTTACAGAACTGTAAAATTTTGGCCGCTGGCTGGTCTTGAACGCCGGATCTCGAGGTTCTGAGACCGCGACGTTCCCACTCGACCACTTCCTCCACACTAAAGAGTGGTACAAAATCAATATATAAAATAAATTTTTCGTCCGGATAGACCCGACGGATCAATTTACCTTCGGGTCAGTTCGGACACCATTTTATTTCTAAAAATAACTAATATTTCTACCATCGACAGATGAAAACACCTCGGAAACTTTTTAATCTTCTTTTTAAACCAGACTTAAAAAGATTTTAACACAATATTACATCGTCATACTCTTACGTATGCAGGGTATCTATATATAGATCATTACTTACGAACCTGTACGGAAACTTGAATTCGGGGGAAAACCCACTGAACGTTGTGTATCGATGGCGGAAGACGAATTCAAAAGAATGGCCGCGCTGGAACTATTCAAGCATGCGCAGAGGACATAAAAATTCGCGCGTGTGTAGCGTTGAGGACACGTGTCCGAGTTGACACGACGTCCGAAAGTACCCGACATTGCTCTAAATGTCATATGATTATATATGCAGCTACAGTAGTTTTGCATTAAGTCCATGAAGTGTATACTTACCATGAATGACTTGAGAGAACAATTCCTCTGGTGTATCACCAAAGAACGGTGGACATCCAACCAAAAACTCGTACAGAATTATACCCATAGACCACCAATCTACTGGTTTACCTGCAATATCAGAAGTATACAATTTAAAGCTATATTCATTTTTTGAAATGGCAAAATTTTGGACATCTCCAATTTGAAAGATTTTGAAGAAATGTTTGCAAACACCTATTGCCGTTTAACAGACATGATCTAACCTGAATTAAATGAACCCTTTCCCAAATGGCAAAGTTTTAAGGTGGTCCCATTAAAAAGTTGAGAGACGATAAATATATGTTAAAATTGAATATGCGTAAAAATAGCATATAGAAAGTATTGAGGCTTGAGAAAATGCTGGTCACAAGCATTTTCTTCTTATGCACCAATGTTTTTCCAAGCCTTTACTGCAAGGGACATCAAAACCTGGTCTTTTATGAGAAAGGGCTAAATTAAGTATGGGAATCAGCATAATAATATTTTTTTGGGTAGAATCTGATTTTCTCATTGCCTTTTTTCAGCTGCATCAGCATTACAATTTAGATCATTTTAAAATTAAACTAGAACTGTCGCAAAGCGGACGAATACCCCCCACTAGCGCGTTGTCACTGAAAAAGTGCTAAAGTTCAAAGTGGCATAACTCTGAAACTACAGCCTGGATCAAGATGAAAATTGCAGGTGCACAACTTCATATGATAGGAAACAACCTGCTAAAATTTCAGCAAAATCGGTCAAAAACTGTGGGAGGAGAAGAGGACACAAAATTATGTCCACGGACGGACGGACGGACGGACGGACGGACAGACGGACAGACGGACGGACAACCTGAATCCAGTATACCCCCCCATAACTTTGTTGTGGGGGGTATAATGAGTATGAAAGAGGTAAGAATTCCTTACCATAACCGCTTCTAAGAATCACTTCCGGTGCAATATATTCCGGGGTCCCAATAACTTGAAGGTCCTTGAATTTATTACAGTCTTTATCCATTGTACCCTCGTACAGATTGGTTGTTAAACTCATAAGACCAATCTTCGATAAACCAAAGTCCGTCAACTTTATTTGATAGGTCACAGTAATAAGATTTTTGACTTCCCTAATTAATAAAAAGTTTGGGAAAATATTGAAGCAAAAGAAGAAAATGCTGATAAACAGCATTTTCTGCTTTAGCCTCAATATTTTCTGTACTTAATTGTAAAGAAATTCCATTTCATTTAGATCCATTTTGGTATTTGGTGCAACTTTCATCCAGGAAAATCCTAAAATTTTGTTGTTTGGAAAAAAGTTCATAAATCCTTACCATAACCACTTCTAAGAATCACTTCTGGTGCTATATATTCCGGGGTCCCAATAACTTGAAGGTCCTTGAATTTATTACAGTCTTTATCCATTGTACCCTCGTACAGATTGGTCGTTAAACTCATAAGACCAATCTTCGATAAACCAAAGTCCGTCAACTTTATTTGATAGGTCACAGTAATAAGATTTTTGACTTCCCTAATTAATAAAAAGTTTGGGAAAATATTGAAGCAAAAGAAGAAAATGCTGATAAACAGCATTTTCTGCTTTAGCCTCAATATTTTCTGTACTTAATTGTAAAGAAATTCCATTTCATTTAGATCCATTTTGGTATTTGGTGCAACTTTCATCCAGGAAAATCCTAAAATTTTGTTGTTTGGAAAAAAGTTCATAAATCCTTACCATAACCACTTCTCAGAATCACTTCCGGTGCAATATATTCCGGGGTCCCAATAACTTGAAGATCCTTAAACTTATTACAGTCTTTATCCATTGTACCCTCGTACAGATTGGTTGTCAAACTCATAAGACCAATCTTCGATAAACCAAAGTCCGTCAACTTTATTTGATAGGTCACAGTAATAAGATTTTTGACTTCCCTAATTAATAAAAAGTTTGGGAAAATATTGAAGCAAAAGAAGAAAATGCTGATAAACAGCATTTTCTGCTTTAGCCTCAATATTTTCTGTACTTAATTGTAAAGAAATTCCATTTCATTTAGATCCATTTGGGCATTTGGTGCAACTTTCATCCGTGAAAATCCTAAAATTTTGTTGTTTTGGAAAAAAATTAAGAAATCCTTACCATAACCACTTCTAAGAATCACTTCTGGTGCTATATATTCCGGGGTCCCAATAACTTGAAGGTCCTTGAATTTATTACAGTCTTTATCCATTGTACCCTCATACAGATTGGTCGTTAAACTCATAAGACCAATCTTCGATAAACCAAAGTCCGTCAACTTTATATGTCCAGTGGCAGTGATTAACAAATTGTCCGGCTTAAGATCACGATGCACAATCCCATAACTATGTAAATATTCCAACGCTAATACAGTCTCCGCAAAGTAAAGCCTCGCTAAATCAAACGGAAGTGGTCCAGAATTTTTTAACAAAGTAGCACAGTCACCTCCCTTTACATACTCCATGACCATACACAGGTGGCGCTTTGTTTCAAAGCTGCACCACATGCTTACTACAAATGGATTGTCCGCGAATGTTAACACATCACGCTCCGTGAACACTTGCTCAGTCTGATTGCGTAATATCAAGTTTTGTTTACAGATTTTCTTCATGGCAAACCGTTCTTTTGTTTCTTTATGACGCACAAGATAAACAGCTCTGAAATTGAAAATATTTCACATTACTAAACAGGTCATCAAACTATTATTTATAATTGTTCAGTGCCATTGCTGCTAAAAAGTGCAATGCATACAAATGTATACCTTATATTTTGCAACCAGCCTTTGGTTCTGCTATACCTTTTACACATAAATGAATCCTATGTAAATCATTAGAACGTATTCAAAGAATCAGTCACAAACAATTTCTTCATTTCTCATAATGTTATCATACTTATATAACAGATATCATTTCACATGACCCAGCTTTACCTTTTATAATTATCATAAATTACATGTCAGGGCTTTATTGAATTAACAAATCAGTGATATTTTCTTGTGTACCTGTTACATCTGTGTACTATGATACAAGTCTTTTTGAAGAATGTTACTCTATATGCGAAATATGAACACATTCATAGTAAAGGTAAGTGTCAGGTCAAATGAAATCCGTAATACCTACTGGCTGTGTATGCATTTACATACATGTATACAGCTCTTTGGGATCATAAATGTTGGGATCTATATGTCCTGCCCTATTTCTCATATATATTTTTTGTGAACATATAACGACGGAACTTTAAAATACTTACGCATAAGCCCCATTACTAATAAGTTTTATTGTCTCAAAATCCTCCTCATTTGGTGTCAGATCTTTTTTCCTGGTAATATCAATGCCATCTTCAACATCAGAGAGTACGCTCAGTGATGTGTCGATGGTCAGACTGGAATCTACGATCTCACTCTCCCTGTTCTCTCTCTCTAATTCTGAAAGTGCACAAAGATTCTTTATCTTAAACTTTTCCAAAACAAGGTGTCTTTGTAAAATACTAATGCCCCCGAAATGGCTATTTTTGGGGAAAAGGACAATGTTAAGTTTTCAAGTTTTCGGAATGAAAGATTGACAGACAGACAGACAACGGTAAAACAATATGCCAAAATCTTACGATACAGGGGGCATAGCCCAGTCCAAATTGAAAGCATTAAAAACGTTAAAGCAAACATGCTGCCAAGCAACATTATCTGCTATTGCATCAAAACTTTTTGAGCTTGTATACTGTATACACATCCTTCTTTGTCAACATGCATCTTTTTCAACTGCAGAAGCATTCAATATGGAACAGTGAACTCTCTACATTTTTGTTGTTTAGGAACAAGTATCTTTAACCCTTTCCCAAACAGCAAAATTTTAGGATGATCCACTTCAAAAACTGCCAAAATTGACAAAATGGAACTTATTATTGATAGAATTTGTGTGAAATATGGCATTAGAGTAGGGCGCTATGTAACGAAATTGGCTCCCGTGTGCTTTTGATGATACAGGGTGCCAACATGCATTTTTGTAATCTCATATGTTCCTGTTATCGATATCCGTTTCTTGACATTTCGGTAGAGGCGGTGTTTTCCCAGAATTCGGCCATTTCCAGGTTGCTTAAATACGTCACAAATTCAATGCAAACATTCTAGTTGATATAACTCTTACATTTATGAACGGATTTGGATCAAAATTTCACAGAATATTCCTAGTTACCTGATCATTTACATTCTGTTGATGTTTTTACCATTTTATGCTGCGTCATGGCAAAATAGGACTTGATGCAAAAACGTTCTTTGACATAATTCCTTAGAAATTTATCGGCGGATTTTGAAAATGAATACGAAAAGTGTTTCTATCCACATGATTATGTGTATATTGTCACGTGTTTTTGTCTTTTAATGCTGCATCATAGAAAAATGGGACTTAATTAAAAAAGCTGGCATATTGATCAATTTCTCCCCGCCACCACTACTTGTGTTTTAATGTAATAGAAATAACAACATTGTGATATGTTGTGGTTAAGAATAGAGAAGACAAAGCATAATCAACAGCAATATCCGATACTCCACTAAGTCGCACATGCAAAGTTTGCAAAACCGACATGTAGCACGAGTATGGATAATCGATTGATTCCAGGGGACATCTCTCAACCTTGTGTAAATGCTTTATGAATAAACGTATTTTGTTCCAAATTTCGATTCGATATCATGAAAATTAAGAGAGATATTGAGAAATAGAATTTGTATACTTTCTTTTGTCTCTCAGTATATACATGTAAACCTATATAATCTATTAGGCTTCAGAGGCAAAATTACAGCAACTTCATTGATGTCATAGCAATAACCATGTTACCATGTTGGATGGCTTTATTGCAAAGAGGCTTCACACAAATGAAACACAGTTTTGATGCACGATGACAAAGGCTTCTCTCAATTTGTACAGGTCATCTGTCAAATCTATTGTAGTCCAAGTACAAAACAAGCTTACTGAGCTCAAAGAGGACAGAGGACAGTTTGCATGGCTACTGATAATTGCGAATTCTCGGAAGGAAATCAGCCTAAAAAATGGCCTCAGTAATTATGAACTTTCAGTCGTCCCAAGAGCACTGTTTGACGCTGATGGTTAACTTCATCGTCGTTCGAACAAGTCTCAGTTGATGACGATTCTGAAAGAGAATGTTACCTCTGATCACACCGAGCCTGTATTTGGTCCTAGGAACAGGGAAGTTGTGGTAATAGATGCGATGAACTTAGTGCAGGCACTTCATAAACCCCAAAGCATCAAAACAAGTTTACAATTGGGCGACCATTTTGTATCTGTACTTGAGTCAACGCATGAAGGCTATTCTGAAGTGCATGTGATCTTCGATCGCTATGATCGACCATCTTCTTTGAAAACAGCAACACGCCTGAAACGACTTGGCAAGAAACAAGCGGTATCGTATCACATCACAGACAGTACACCGCTCGAAAATGTGTCGATGACAACTCTTCTCTCCTAGTCTTCTACTAAAGACGAGCTCACTGTTTACCTAGCACAAAACTCAAAGAAAGCATACCGTAACATTGTACGTTCAACGAAAGGAGAATTGTCATATCTTTCCAGTTCATAAGAAGAGGCCGATATAAAGATTCTGCTCCATGCAACTGACTGATTCAAATGTTGCTTCATTTTCATTAATATTTATTCGCCAGACACAGGTGTATTTGTGCTATGCTTGAGGCGAATTCCAATTTTTTTACCTGGAGACACCGTGTTTGTTTCAGGAAATGGCGAGACAAAATGCATTGTACGTTTGACAGCAGTAATTGATGCCATAGGAAATAACGCAGCCGAAGCTTTACCAGCCGCGCATGCCTTTTCGGCCGCAGATAACACAGGGTCCTTCACTAGAAAGGTGAAAAATCTGTTTTGGAAGTCATTTGAACAGGCAAACACAAAATGTTATATATGTCCGTCCGTCCGCTAGCAATTTCTTGTGTGCGCAACTCCTACAGTTCTGATCAGAATTTAATCAAACTTGCCACAATGATTCTCCATTGTATCTAGTTGTGTTCGCCGCTTACGGAATTCAGATATCTCTTTTCGTTCTTGAATTATCTGCCCTTGAATTGAAATAAAAAATGGCCAATTTTACTGACAAGCCCCTCTCGGGCGTATATGCACCGCTCTGCGAAGCTCTTGTTAGGATTAGGTGATATAAGTAATATTGAATTTTATCTAATTTCATCCCGTTTTTATATTCTTTTACGTCGTTTTATATGTTTTAAAAGAGTTTAATCATTCTACACAGTTTAGTAGCCTTTCATAAACAGGTGTAAAAGATGTAATTGGCATAATTGCAATAACGTCAAAATTGGGAATCTAAGCAATTGTTTATAAACAAACTGTAAGCTTCCTATATTTCTCAGAAATGTATACGTATATACGTTTCGATACTACATACTAGACCATAATTACCGGTATATCCATTTCAAAGGGTGGACAAACAAGAAAGGGCATCATATACCAACGTCAACTACAATTTTAATGATTTTATATCTATCCCTATCTACTTGTGTACATTAAATGTTTTCTGTGGTAAACATATTTGCTTTAGATCGGACAGTATTGAATAAAATAATTACTATGCGTATTCTTTGAAAACAATACTAAAGTGACGTCACCGGTTTTCAATAACGTTTATTTTGCGTACTCATGGTGGCATAAAAATCATTTTTATTTTTTTTACAATTGTTCAATGAGTGATTTTAAACATGATCTGTTTATATACCAAAAAATACCTACGTCTGCTTGTTTTATTAACAACGTTTAAATTGGGTCGTGACGTCAGAAATGGCGTTTAAGGTTAAACACAGTACACAAAATACGTTTTTCTACGTCAAGATAAATGCACTTTGAAGAACTGAAAGTATATTCATCAAACTTTTTATCATTTACGTCTTTTATTTCTCAAAAGTCCTTTTTCTGGACGTCATTTTTAACGTTACGTCTCAAAAATCTCCCGCGAGAACACGGATGTCAAGATGTTGTTTCTCTACCTTCGGTGTATGGACTTCGTAATGGACAATGTTGGCAAGCTGTATCATCAAAAGCACACGGAATTACATAGCGCCCTACTCTAATAGACAAGAGCCGTCAGAGACGGACAATGCTCCCCGAATAAGGCATTGTCACAATAAATGTATGCCATGCACAGCTAACATAAAGCTAGCAAATGTTAAGCCCCCTTTTTGCATGACATAATTATTATAACCAAATTTCACATAGTTTATTGTCAAGGGCATCTGATTTACTACTCAAATATGAAATTTCATCAAATTCTGACCATTAGACTAGGAGAAATTAGAGAAAAACTAAATTTTACCTTAAGTCCCCTTTTCCCATGACGAGGCCTCAAATCCAAAAACCGGGAAAAGTACATCGGCATTATGTCATAGGGAGTTCACATGGTAAGTTTCATTTGAATTGGCCCAAGGGTTATGGAGAAATCACTTCGGACGGACGGACGGACGGACAGACGGACGGACAGACAAAGCGGCGACTATATGCTCTCCCTTCGGGGAGCATAAAGATATTGAGACAAAAGGAGAAACTGCTGGTTATCAGCAGTTTCTTCTTTTGCCTCAATGTTTTCCCAAGACAATTCTATTAAGGATGTCAAAACCAAGTCTTGTTTGGGAAAGGGTTAAAGAGGAAGAAGTCACATTTGGCTTTATCTTCCATTGTTGACAAATTCTCGGAAAAGATTCTCAAATCAATAAGTCTATATCACCCTAGAGACCCATTTTTCTACAAATGACAAAACCCAGTGTCTTTTCTTGTATCTTCTTCTGCTAAAGATGTTTTCAAAAGAATATGACAAAAGTTTTTTCGCAATATGTCCCCTTTTTAATGTGACACGGTATATGGCAAAGCACCGAAAATGTGCACATGGTCAGGTCAATAAGAACATTTTGCAAATATTTAGGAGTTTCGTTAACCCTTTCCCAAATAAGACCTGGTTTTGACGTCCCTAATAGAAAAGGCTTGGGAAAGCATTGAAACAAAAGAAGAAACTGCTGATAACCAGCAGTTTCTCCTTTTGTCTCAATATTTTCTATGCCATATTTTACACAAATTTTATCTTTAATAACTTCCATTTTGTCATTTTTGGCAGTTTATGAAGGGGATCACACTAAAATTTTGCCATTTGGGAAAGGGTTAACAAGATTTGAATGGATGCACATAATTATGAACAGACATTAGGATGGACAGAGGCAGATGATACCAATATAGGTCAACCTCGGCAGCACATCAAATATTCTTATTCTACAGAAATTGTGCTTGTGATTTTTTTCCTTGTTTTGGAAAGTGTTGAAGAAGACTAATGTAAGTGTACAATAATCCAAAAGAACTAACTACAGTGTTGAGCAAAGCCCTTGAATTTCTCAGAGAAAGAATTTGCCAATCAATAAGTTTTGTAAAACCCAAGGGACCCATATGTTTTGTACAAAATGACAAAACTTTAGGCGCCTTTTTTCCTCACAAAGTGATAAATATTGCCTTGGAGCTTTTCTAATGGCAATTTTCACATCCCTTAGGACTTGAACTTTGGTTAATATTTTCCTGTTAATGATTTCTTGAGTTTAAAATTTTCCAAAAATCAAAGACTTTGGCAGTTGTAATAAGAAAGCCGCTGCAGACGATGAAATGTATGGTAATAAGGATGGGTTGAATAAATGGGGTTTAACATCTCTTTCAACTGCTATGGTCATATCATCACAGCTGGAGCACCTAACCATGTGTTCCTGATATTTCTCGCACCAGTACAAACACAACTTCTAATAAGAGCCATCAGCTGCTTTCTCACTTAGATAATTCACATCAATTGGTGAGGGTCAAATGACATGTCAGATTTCAGAAAGGACTGAGCAAGGAATCGAGTCCTAGACCGCTGGATTGATAGACGTTACAGACTGAGCTCTCCTGGCTCAGTCAACATCTTCTGTGTTATATTTTGCATAAATGAGATCTCTATTAACATCCATGCTTTTAGCATCTGCATCAGCTTTCAAGTTTCAACAGTCTCAATTTAGGAAAGGGTTAAACTAGCCATTTTACAGAAAGGCATAGATCACAATGATTACTGAAAATAACTAAAACTGTCGCAAAGCGGACAAATACCCAAAATCCCCCCACCCTGCCACCAGCGCCTTGTCACTGAAAAAGTGCTACAGGTCAACCGGTTCTTTAGTTGAAGCCGGAAAAGGATTTTAAACAAAGTCAAACTGCAACCTTGACCTTTGACCTTGGTGACCCAAAAACAATGGGGCATCTCCTTGAGTCATGGGCAACAACTGTGTAAAGTTTCATGATCCTAGGTCAAATGGTTCATGACTTAGAACATGGAAACAAAAAAGTCTATGGACGGACGGACGGATGGACAGACAGACATGGTGAAACCAATATAAACCCCCTCTACTTCGTAGGTGGGGGGTATAATAAGCAAAGTATACCTTCTAATGGATCTTTATTCAGCCCTAGATTATTGATGATATAACTTGGCACATCTTTTATAGATTGTTTGGCTTTTCCCTCCCCTGCTTCCAAAGACCTGGTTTTTGATGCCCTATAAGAAAATGTTAGAGAAAATTTTGAGACAAAAGAAGAAAATGCTGATAATCAGCATTTTCTCCTTTTGCCTAAATATTTTCTCTAGCATTTTGTCTTCTTTAGGAAAGCAAAATGCGAGCTTCTGTATATAATATAGAAAGTATACCTTCTAAGGGGTCTTTATTCAGCCCTAGCTTGTTAATGATATATCGTGGCACATCCTTGATAGACTGTTTGGCTTTCCCTTCTGCAGCTTCAAGTAGATGATAAAACTCCTCTGGATCAAATTCCTGTGAAAAACATAAGTGGAAACATTTTTTTGAGATCAGGGCAAAATGGTTGTAAACTTATACACAGCAACAGATAAGGGGGACTAAGCCTAGTGGCAGATCCTGAAGGGGGTTAAGGGAGGGGGTGATCAAACGAAGCCTTATTGTTCCATTTTCATGTAGAAATGCAGTCAAAATTAAGTAATAATAGGAAAACGGACCCCCTATTTGTATGCTTGAACCCCCTTCACAGAAATCAAGGATCCATCAAAATTGTCATCTGCAACAACATTGAATTTGGGACAGTTTGTGCCTTCTGATAATGGGTTAAAATGTGGTGAGCCTAAAAAAATGTTAGTTTGTTATTTTGTTGAATCAATACCACCATTAAACCTTTCCAAAATTAATTTTAGTCCTTTTCAATTTGGAAGCTCTTGTAGATGATAAATTTGATGTTGATAAAAATAAGAATTGTGTACAATAAATCACATAAAAAATTGAGTCAAAACAAGAAAAATGCTGATTATCAGCATTTTCTTTGTTTGCCTAAATCTTTTCTCCAAATCAAGCGATTAAAGAGTCAAAAAACATAATCTTGTTTAGGAAAAGGTTAAAAGCATTAGCATTAGATTTCAAAGTGTTGTAATAAAACTGATGATTTCAGCTAGATTCCCGAGTTCATTTACAAATTGCTTCAGAACGTTTCCATGGTAACCAAATGACAATAATGTATTATCACCTTGCACCTTGTTGATAATTATCTCTTTTAACAGATGAGAAAATTTGAGAATTGTTGAACTGCGAATCTATTGCAGGCTATAGTCAATATAACCAAATACATACAATTAAATCTGGATCTGGAAAAACCTTACAAAATTTATGATTTGAGACCGACATGGATCCATATCAGCCTGGATCAGGATCCATGTTGCTCTCCAATAGCTTCTTTATGCTATATATTGACTGTAAGTAGAATGGATCCTGATCAATATGCACCTCCTCTTCGCTAGCAAAGGTTGAACCCACCTATGTTTGTATTCACCCTTGGTGGATTTAGTCCGACATTTTTGAAATCGCGAGGTGCCGCCTAGCGGTTGTCCTGCTGGTTGTTTGTTATTTTGTCCATTATTGATAACGTCATTAATGCTCGTTGTTTTTTCGCGTCATACGCCATGTGGATTAGGTAAAAGTTAGCTGCTTCTTTAGTGGAGTTGTCGAAAGTATAATAATTTGTCGATTAAAGATAGGGAATTCCTGTCTATTGCAGTGAAATTCTTAGAACAAGAGCCGTCATAGACGGATTATGCTCCCCGAATAAGTGTTTGTCACAAAATAAAAATTATCATACATTAAGCCCCCTTTTCCCATGACAGATTTTTTGTACACACGTCATTTATAGAATATGGTCTAGAACATCTCATTTATCACAAAAGTACAAACTTTCATTAAATTCTGTCCATTGGATGAAGAGAAATTGGAGAAAATCTAATTTTTACATTAAGGCCCCTTTTTCCATGACACAGCCTCAAATCAACAAACGGAGAAAAAGGTCCCTAGGGATTATCCCTGGGAGTTCACATGTGAAGTTTGGTTGAATTTGGTCCAAGGGTTGCTGAGATATGGCTGTGGACGGACGGACGGACGGAGGGACAGACGGACGGACAGCATGGCGACTATATGCTCCCCCGAAATTTTTTCGGGGAGCATAAAAATTGCAATGCTTTTTCCCGCCCGTTGTCATGAATTGTTTACTCATAACAAATGTATCATTCGACAATCTGATGAAATTGCTTTCCAGGACACCGCGAAAATTGGACTTGATATGCCAAGGGTGAATACAGAAACAATGTAACTTCGTAGATGTCACCCTTGGCTTACGAAGATGTATGCACCTAGGAATAGGCCGATCTAGGGACATGGAGACCTCAACGCTTGAAGGGACCTTTCTTCAGAACCCGCCTAAAGTCTTATCAGACATAAAGCATGGCAAATGGATCCATGTTGGGTTTCAATTACCAAAAGGGTCTTTTTGTTATATCTAAAATTCTGTTGCTTAAAAAGGAGTTTCAAAACTTCTTTGATACTGTCCAGACATTCTATAAGTCTTTAGAGACAAGTGATACACAACAACATTCCCTCTGTAAGAAGATAAACGAATGCGACATTCATGATTTATATAATGGAGAAGGTTTAACCCTTTCCCAAACAAGACCTGGTTTTGACGTCCCTAATAGAAAAGGCTTTGGAAAACATTGAAATAAAAGAAGAAACTGCTGATAACCAGCAGTTTCTCCTTTTGTTTCAATATTTTCTGTGCCATATTTCACATGAATCCTATCTTTGATAACATCAATTTTGTCATTTGTGGCAGTTTTTGAAGTAGATCACCCTAAAAATTTGTCGTTTGGGAAAGGGTTAAAGTGGTCAACATGGATCTAACTCAGTTTGTGAGTATAAAGAGACTGATCTTATTTTCATATCCCACAAGATCCATGTTTTTTCCAATATACCATGACGGTAAGTTTGTTTTTTTTCTATGACTTTATTGTTTCAAAAAGGTTTTAACAACATATTGACACTTACCAGACATTCCAAAAGCCTTGAGGGACGAGAGATGATCAACAACATTCTCTTAATTAGTGGATAAACAAATGCGTAAGCTTCTTCTGAACGTTCCTCAGCCTGCAATATAATCAAGCATAAAATATTTTCAGTTCATTACAAGTTCATCAATAGGCAAAATTTGTGATCAGTGGCAGATCCAGATGAGGTTTGGAGGTTCAAACATCCTCCATCATTTCATTTTTATGTAGAAATTCAGTTAAAATTGTGTAATAATAGAAAACGAACTCCCCACTTCATATCCTTGAACCCCCTCAGATATCCTGGATCCACCAAAGGTGCAGATTCATATCTCTTGGTACTAACTGAGTTGAGAAGAGCAAAAAATTAAATTAAAAATTTTTTAAAGTTGACTTGTGACCATGACCTTTTACCAATGTAACTCAAAAACACTATGTCACCTGCATGGGTCATGGGCAATATTTGACTCATATTAATAGTACATTACAAGGTAAAAACAATTCAAGAAGTTCATGCACAGAAATAAAATATTGACAAATAGACATGATTTATCCAATTTGCCTATTCTATACTGGGTTATAATGATGACAGTAAAACTCACATCAATAAGAAGTTTTTCAAGGCTGTCTGACAATTCATAGAAGTAGGTACTGGTAATAAGCTTGCCCTCTGACTTCTCCAAACAATCTTTGGCTAGTTCTATAACTTGATGATGGAGAAAACTTGTGATTGCGTCAGATTCCATCTCATGCTGAATGTTACGACAATATTCCAGAAACTGGCGGAGTCGCTCTTCCATTTGGGCTGTAGCCTGTAAAATATCATTCATGTGTAAATTTACGTAGTTACAAATTCAACAATTGTAACTGTTGCAGATTATATCTTTTAAATGTTGCAGTAAAATGTAATTCATGTTTAAATTAACATAGTGAAGAAATCAACAATTATTGTAACTTAAGCAAATTACATCTGTTGAATGTTGCAGTATAATGTAACTTGTGTGTAAATTTGTGTTCTTAAGAAATCAACAATTGGAACAGTAGCAGGTTGCATCTGATGAATGCTGCAGTAAAATGTAATTTGTGTGTAAATTTACATTGTTAAGAAATCAATAATTGTAACTGTAGCAGATTACATGTGTTGAATTTTAGAATGTATAATACTCTAGATACTTGATGCTGTTGCTCTTACATCTTTTTTTATCTTATAAGGTTTATATCTTGTTTGTAAGTTAATGTACAATTAATAATTTATGATATTTGGAAATTTTTAGCCTATCTCACCTTTGGGAATCGATCCTTGTAGACATTGTTCATCAAGATGATTTCTGAGTCACCACCAGGGGATCTACCAGGACTACTGCAAATACACATGGAAATAATGCATAAATGTCATTTTCTTCAATATCATCCCAAATTTCAACATTCAGGTGTGCCAAATGTCTCATTTTTGGGGAAAGAGTTAAATATATTTGAGAACACAAAAACAGTATTGGCTGTAATTAGAATCCTAGGAAAAATATCATCTTACAATTTTATCTGATATAATCAAAATTAAGTTCCAATCTCATACACTAAATTAAGTATTGAAATTAACAATAAATTTGTTAATTTTTATTGGCTTTTATATGGTTTTCAATATTTTTTCAGTCAAATTGGTCATGTTCTTTACTGGGTCTCACCAAGGACCTGACAAATCTCTCAAAGTCAACATTGCACATTCAAATCAGCAACAAAGGGATTGGTGAAGAAATAGGGAACTCTATAAACAAGGAGCTTGGATTGATGGTCTTACAGTAACAACATAGGTATGATGACAACAGTGAAAAGATTGTACGGCAAAGAAACTAAACCAGCTGAACCACGGTGTATAATCACATGATGCAACAATTTCAGAAAATCTTCAATAATTTTGTCAATACGGGACCGATTTAAATTCGATTTGAATCAGAGAATGCAGGCAAACGCTACGCATTAGATAGAAGTGGTGGATTTTTAAACAATCGACTGGCAAAAAACTTATTGAAGAACAACCAAAATTTTGGTTTATCTTCAATAACTTTTTTATCAGTAACTGTTGATTTTTCAAAAATTTCTTTCATCTAGGTTATTCCTGACATTTTTCTGCATTCTCTGTTTCAAACCCAATTCAAATTGGTCAAGTATTGACAAAGTTATTGAAGATTATCGGAAACTCTAAGTCACATGATTATACACCTTGACCATGGATCCGTAAAAGTCTTCAGAATTACAGTGTATTTGGGAAAGGGTTAAGATCCACGCTGTTCACTTATAACTTCTCAATGCCTGTAGAAACTGTCTAAGTTGCATGGATCCTAATAAGGCAGTGTGCTTCTGCACTTCAGTTTCAAATGACTAGTCTGTTGTTTTTTTTCATATATCGGACCCAGTTTATTCCCATTTTCTAATAACATAAAATTTACATCATTTTGGTAGATGACTTTATTTCCTATCGTAAATTGTTACTTCATATTAACCCTTTCCCAAACAACAACATTTTAGGATGGTCCACTTCATAAACTGCCACAAATGACAAAATGGAAGTTATTAAAGATAGGATTTGTGTAAAATATGGCACAGAAAATATTGAGACAAAAGGAGAAACTGCTGGTTATCAGCAGTTTCTTCTTTTGTTTCAATGTTTTCCCAAGCCTTTTCTATTAAGGACGTCAAAACCAGGTTTTGTTTGGGAAAGGGTTAATCAATTATGTAGAAACTCTATATAAACAAATGATTTGAAAATACACAGCTAAAGGCTCGAAAAAGAAAATCTCAAAAATGAAATTAAACTCTGAAGGCAACAAATTTGGTCTAAATAACAAAGATAGAAAGAAGCTACATTGAGATAAAGCACAACAAAAATCAAAGAAAGTCTTACTAAAGAGCAAGCCAGGACAGACTGCAAAAAGTATGAATAAAGAGATGTTGAATATTTATATGAAGAAGCAAATGTATAGCCAAAAGACTGAAAATAGAAATATTTCAACAAGAATTTGTATATTAGTCTTAGTATTCCATTTTTAAGTATTAAGTCTTAGTCTTCCATTTTTAAGTATTTTAGGATCATTTATTAATACCTAGGTTTATCTTCTTTGAAATCCCAAATGTCTTTGAAAATATGGCATGATGACAATAGAAAGGTTTGCATTATTCTGTGAAGTGCTGTGGTAATAAGTGCACAAATGAATTCTTCTGACAAATTAAATTTGTCAGTCACCAATCCATGTTACACAATTTTTACACCTTTAAGGTTCCTTGTGAATATTTCAGTAAAATTTTATAATCATTTGCAAGAAACAAAGAAGATAAAGCTTTGACACCATCTCTGGTATCTATTTAGCCATTCGAAAACAATCCTTGATTTCGACTTCCCTTTCGGATGTTGTTTAGAAAACCTTGTGCAAACAGATGAATATGCAGATAACCAGCTTACACTTTTTGTATCCATTATTAGATTGTCCGTAACACATTTTTAATTGTACAAGTCCATAATTTTGTCCTTTGGGAGACTAGTTAAAATGTGTGACTCCAAATTTAAAACAAACCTCAATGATCTTGATCGCGGTCGCATGAATGACGAGGATAAAGGCGACCGCCTGCCGTCATCCTCCAAACTAGAATGGCCGCCGTCATCTCTCTGGCCAAAATGTCGGTACAACTTTCCGAGCTCTTCTTGCGTGGGTTGGTAGGGCAACTGATTGAGTCTTTCTTGTGAGGAATACTGGGACTGAAAAACAGAGAAAGCTATTTGATTAGTTTTGATGATATGTCAATTAATTATTGTTCAATTTTTTTTATTTGTGAAAGCTTGTATTTCTTTCAATTACTAATTCAGAGTTACTGATAAGAGGGGATGTGGCTTTTTACAATGAAATATTTCTTAAATGGTTCATCAAACCCTATGTTGTGGGTACTCATTTGAATCGTCTCCATGAGACGATTCAAATGAGTACTCACAACATAGGGTTTGAATCTGAAATAACAAATCTTTAATGTCTTTGCCCCCTTTCATCTGTTTCTCTGTACATCAATAAATTTTTGTTCAATTTTTTTTTAATTGTGAAATCTTGTACTTCTTTCTATTACTAATTCATCCCTTTCCTAAGCATGATTTTGATCCATTGTGTCATCTGCAGCAACTGCGCTATGGCCACGGCCTTCAAAACAAGAACATAAGTAAGTATGGCTGAAGCCTTCAAAACAAGAACATTAGTAATTCATGTATACGACACTTATCAATTAAACACAAAAGGAATGTACAGGCAAATAAGTCCATACTATACTTAAACTAATTCTAATCTAACTCTACTTATTGTCAACAGCAGACTGCAACATTCAAGCCTGTTGTCGCCCTTTTCTCAAATGATACAACTCTAGACTGGTCCAATTTGAAAAAGGTTGCAGACGACAATTTTTTTTAATCAGTATCAAAGGTAGACAATTTGTATGTTTATGCATAAAAAACATTGAGGGAAAAGAAGAAATTGCTGGTTATCAGCAATTTCTTCTTTTCCCTTAATGTTTTCCTATTTTTTCTCTGGTACTGACATCAAAATTGGTTGTTGCATAACAATTTTACACAACAGATTTGCACTTAAACCTGTCCCAAAACAAGACCTGGTTTTGACGTCCACTTTAACTCTCAATACTGTCAACAGCAGATGATAACAAGGACTGAGGACTGTCACTGAGTGGACTAATACCAACCCCCCCCCCCCCCCCCCCCCCCCCCGGCGTAGGTCATGTGGATCAATCCAGTAAAGTTTCATTAAAATCCGTCCAGGTTTTAAGAGGAGTTGTGTTGGCCAGAAATGTGGACGGACAGACAGGGTGATAATTACTGTATACCCCCTAGACTGATGTCAGTCTGTTAAGAATAACATCATTTGTATTGAGAAATATGAAAATAAGGTACATAGAAAATTGTTGCTCTGTGTCGTTCTTGTCGTTGTTAAGAACGACACAGAGTAACAATTTTCTATGTACCTTATTTTCATATTTCTCAATACAAATGAATGAATAGATGTTATTCTTAACAGACTGACATCAGTCTATATACCCCCCTCAAACTTTGTTTGTGCAGGTATAAAGACCCCTGTAGATCTTGTAATTGATAATAATTATTTCTTGCATAAACATTTCCTGAGACAGTTGAAAACAATGTTCTGATGATTTGTAAACAAGCATTTTCTCCTTTTCTCTCAATGCTTTTAGAATAAATACATTTTTTGTCATTTGGTACCTTTAACCCATTACCACACAATGACTCTTTTTGACTCCCCACAAAATAATGGCCATGGAAATCATCATGGAAAATGAAGAAATTGCTTGTGACAAGCAATTTCTTCATTTCCCACAACGTTTTCCATCCAAAAAGACCTAAAAAATAAAAATTCCATTCACTTCAAATTGTCGTCTGAAAAATCTTTCAATTTGGACCGCCCTAAAGTTTTGTTGTTTGGTAATGGGTTAATTTGGACCAGACAAAGCATTTGCAGTTTAGGAAAGGGTTAATGACATAAAAACCATGTATTGTTTGTGGAAACTTAACCCTTTCCCAAATTAGAGAATTTCAGACTGGTCCACTTCAATGCATTTGAAAATTATAAAATCATACATTTATAAATATACATCTGCATATTACAGCATGGACAGTATTGAGAGAAAAGGAGGAAAATGGTGTTTAATCAGTATTTTTTGTTTTCTCTCTATACTTTGAGAGCTATCAGGGCTGGTTTGGGAAAGGATTAACCCTTTCCCAAACAAGACCTGGTTTTGACGTCCCTAATAGAAAATGCTTGGGATAACATTGAGGCAAAAGAAGAATCTGCTGATAACCAGCAGTTTCTCCTTTTGCCTCAATATTTTCTGGGCTATAGCCTGCATATTTTCTCCTTTTGATCTAATTTATTTTGTCGTCTGCCACCCCTTTGAATTTGGAACACCCTAAAATTTTGTCATTTGGGAAAGGGTTAATTCTACAGCCATAATGTTCCAGACAGATTTGCAGATAATCTCTGCTAAAAGCATTGTCTTAACCATTTCCCAACGAACAAAATTTTCGAGTTGTCTAATTGAAAAGCTGCTGTAGACTACAAAGGGATATTGTTAAAGATATATTTTGTCTATATTATAGTACAGAAAATATTGAGACAAAAGGAGAAACTGCTGGTTATCAGCAGTTTCTTCTTTTGTTTCAATGTTTTCCCAATACATTTCTTCTAGGGACGTCAAAACCAGGTCTTGTTTGGGAAAGGGTTAACCATTTCCCAACAATCCCTTGCTTTGGAGTCCTTACAATAATAGAGGAAGATTCAATACTATCGAAGGAAAAGAACAATTTTGTCCATTTTGGCATTTCTCGAAATATTTGTTTGCTACACAAATATTCTGTCCTTCTCATAAAAGTCATCTTGACTACTGACCTTTTGTATTTAAACTAGTCTAAAATTCTGTTGTTTTGGAAAGAGTAAAAGCATTATGTCGCTTTTCAACAAAAACCTCGTATTTACAGCTTTAAACAAGCTGTAGATACGAGGTTTTCGTTGAAAAGCAGCCATTGTCTGCTGTGAGGCTTTTCTCAAGCTTCTAGTTCAATTCTATTTTGTCTGGTACAAAAATACAAAAAGGAAATGTTTTTGACACTTTCTGACTGTTTGGTTATAATTAACAAATACTTGTCGCAAACATACATAACTCCTGTACCGAGACTTGTCAGAAACATACACAATTCTGTCAATTTCAGAACAATTTACATTCAATTTAAATCAACGCCTTTATTTTTGCTTTATATTATTATGTGCTGCACACCTTTTCATCAAAGAAGGTCTCAATTCTTTGATTGATTCCTATTGCTACAAGTTGGGCATATCGACAATGTTATCAACACCAAAGAAGATTTGAGCAAATTGTAACACGCCAGATAGCCCAAATACGCATGTAAACCCACTACTTTAACCCTTTCCCAAACAAGACCTGGGGCCTGTATTATCACTGATCCTACGACCACGTTTTTGTGTAAACTTTGTAAGAAGACAATTGATTGGACAAGAAATCAGATTTGGCCTATCAGGTTTGTTGTTACCAGTAATTACACAAAAAATAATCGTACGATCGTTGATAATACCAGCCCTGGTTTTGACGTCCCTAATAGAAATGGCTTGGGAAAACATTGAGACAAAAGTAGAAACTACTGATATCCAGCAGTTTCTCCGTTTGTCTCAATATTTTTTGTGCTATATTGTACAGAAATCCTATCTTTAATTTCATCCATTTTGTTGTCTGCATCAACTTTCAAATTGGAATAGTCTAAATTTTTGTTGTTTGGTAATGGGTTAAAATTCAAATTGTAATTATGCATTCATACATAACTACTTACTGAGACACTAGAACTTCCCGGAGTGTTGGTTCCATATCCAGATGATGGTAATGAAGCAAGAGACCATCTTCTTCCATCCGTTCTGAAATTGAAGAAAAAGCAGTTATTTAAATGCAGTTTAACTCTGTCCCAAAATGACAACAAGAGGACCATGATGGTCCTATATCGCTCACCTGACCCAAAATGTTTGAACACTTTTGTTCAATTCAATCAATATTTATGACTTTAAGAAAGCGAACTGATGGTCAAAAATATTGTGAAAATCGAACTCATCTGAGATCTTATGGTGCACATTATTGTGTCCAAGTTTTATGTTGATTGATAAATAATTGTAGATTCTAGAGTATAAGCAAGGTCGAAAACAGCCCAAAACGGCAATTTTATCAAATTCAAAGGCACATAACTCTTGTCTTTCTGGTCAGATCAGACTGAAAATCAAACTCATCTGAGATCTCATGATCCCCAACATTGTGTCCAAGCTTTGTCTTGATTGATTAATAATTGTAGATTGTAGAGTGTAAACAAGGTCGAACCTGATCATTCCTAAAAGCTAAACAGTCCGAAATAATCAATCAGAGCAAAAAAAATCTAGATTTTTTGTGATAATGAGAAAGTGTAATGGGCATCAGGTGCCATTCCTTGTAATACACATAAGATTCCTGACAACCTTAACCCATTAGCAAACCACAACATTTTGGACTGATCCAAATTGAAAGAAGTTGCAGACGACATTTTCAAAGTGATGGAACTTGGAAAATGTATGGGTTTTTTTGGTAGAGAACATTGTGGGAAATGAAAGAAATTTCTTCATTTTCCACAATGTTTTCCAAAGCCATTTACTTGTAGATAGTCAAAAGAAGTCACTGTGTGGTAATGGGTTAAAAACTAAGATGTTCAATCAAAGCTAAAAACTACTTGTTTACACTCTGATGTTGTCAATGTGTGATGGGCAACAGTTTTTTTTTTCTTTAATATGATAAGATTTCTAGACTGGTATCAGTCTGTAAAGAACAATATCATTTGCATTAAGAAATATAACAAGATGTGTTTTTGAAACACTAATACCCCCTGAAAATGCTAGTTAAGTTTTCTCATTAAGTTTTCAGAATGA
This sequence comes from Fragum sueziense, assembly GCA_963680895.1. NCBI lineage: Eukaryota > Metazoa > Mollusca > Bivalvia > Cardiida > Cardiidae > Fragum > Fragum sueziense. The sequence continues at coordinate 32,366,271 of OY804594.1, read as the reverse complement.
CAGACAGACAGACGGACAGACAGTCAGACACGAGTAGGGGTTAGGGGTATTTGAAGGAAGTAGAAATTATCAACTGCTTGTTTATTTTTAAAAGTTAAGTGTGAAAGGCGAAGTTTCCATTTGTGTTGGGTGACAGGTTTCTATGATGAAATGTCATCACACAGATAGATAGACAGACAAGCAAAATATGGTACATTAACAACTTATTTACCTTCTAATGTTGTGAAATGCGAAGTTTCCATGTGTGTTTGGGGACAGGTTTCTGGGACTTTCATGGGGGCTACTACCTGCAAATACAGAAGATATACATGAATAATACAAGGTTCATAAATTAACCCAATACCACATGGCAAAATTCTAGACCTGTCCAAATACAAGGATGTTGCAGATGACAGTGAGTATTCAAGTAAATGGAATTATATATTTTTGGTCTTTTATGGTACATTTATTGTGGCAAATGAAGAAATTGCTTGTCACAGGCAATTTCTTCATTTTTAACAATGTTTTTGAAAGCCAATATCTTGCTGGGTATCAAAAGGTGTCCATGAGTGGAAATGGGTTAAATTATATTACAATTAAGCCATCTGATTGGACAAAACATAGCATATCATGTCTCAGCTTATCAGCTTGATTGCTATGTAATTTTAGTCACTAATCAACCATCTTCGCAAGCCAAGGGTTACTACCTCCACTTTGTTCCTTACGAACCCTTGGCCGCTCGCTTCTATTGAAATCGAAAGTACCACCATGCCACCTTTCGGCGATAAAGAGTCGCGGCCCTTTGCAGTTGCTATTTCTGGCCAATCAAAAGCCTCGTACTAAAACGTGTTAGGCGATGCATCAAATACGGATATCGATTTTCACGTCAGCCGTAACGTTTTCGTTTTGACAAAGACGGCTTGTTTAGTGTGTTTTGATTGGATAATGGGAAAGTTATCGCGTCCAATGAAATCGCACGGTGGTACTTTCGATTTCCATAGAGGCGAGCGGCCAAGGGTTCGTAAGGAACAAAGTGAAGGTAGTAACCCTTGGCTTGCGAAGATGCTAATCAACCAGTGGTTGGCAAATTATACTACCACAGGTCTAAAATTAATAGAGTTTGAGGGTTTTCAGTGCAAAACATTAAGAGCTTGAACATGGATCCAGTGGGTCAAAAGCAGCCAGTGCATAAAAAGAAGTCTGATCAAGATCTATGCTGTTCCCATAAAGCTTAGTCAGAGAAACATGGATCCTTATCTGTACTTAGTAACATGCTGATCAGGATCCATGTTGGCCTCAGCATGAATCATGTATGACTTTTCAAAATCTGGAGCAAAAATATTTCGAGAAAAGCTGTTGAACAGTACCTTTAACCCTGTGCCAAACAAGACTCTGTATTTAGGTTCCAAATAGAAAAGGCTTAGGAAAATATGGAGACAAAAGAAGAAAATGCTGATACTCAGCATTTTCTTCTTTTGTCTCAATATTTTCTGTGCCATATTGTGGACAATTCCCTCATTTTCAATATCAATAATTTGTCCTTTGCAATATTTTTTTCATGGGAACAGTCTAATCTTTTGCTGTTTAGGAGAAGTTTAAAACAGAAATTTATTTGAAGGACACAAACAATGTTCTTGATAAGAATTAATCTCTTTTTTATGTTGCTGAATGCATATTTCTGTTTTTTTCAGGATTTCTTATTAAGATATGCAAATGAATTAGATTAAAAGGTCCTTGATATTGTGACAATCCTTTGTGGCTGTCTCAAAATAGAAAATCCTCCAATTGAAGATCCCTAATGTTCTTCTATCTAATTTATCTAATTCGATCTAATTGATCCAAAACAGTGAGGAAAAAGATAAACTGAAAACTGTGTGGGAAAGGGGGTAAGAGTAACAGATTTATCATTCCCTGGCCATCTATAATTCTAGTTTAGATGGAGTCTTGTCAAGTATAATGAGGTTATAGGCTTATTTTTTCTACGATCAATAGTTGACCGAAATCTTGTCATTGTATGTCAGGCGATGAAATTCAGATGAAATTCAAGACATGCGATATTGAGAAGATGGGTTTAAATCTTGCCCAAATTGAAAAGAGGATGTTTCTAATTGGTTGTTGGTGTTATTGCAAAGCCGTGTATCTCCAGCTTGATTAAGTTGGAAATACAAGATTTTGCAATACCCTAGACAATATAATTATCTTAACTCTAAACATAATCACATCTTGTATAGCATTTTTATTTTTTTATTTGGAAAAGGGAGATAATTCTAATGAGTCCCTTACCAAGCCAAGACAAACATTTACTTTTCCGCTGTTTGGAGCGCCCCCTACTCCTCATCTGCAGGACCGTATCATCGTGACTTAAGCTCAGGTTCTCCACCGAGCATGCAGCCCATAACTGTAACGACCCACGTCTTCGCGACAATACACCTAAATCATCCTCCATTTTTTTATTGTCAGTTATTTTAATCGAGTTTATTCCACTTAATGTATCACAAATCATCTACTTTTAGTCCATTCTTTCTTTATCCTTTAACCTATTATCAGACACCAAAACTTAAGAGTGGTCCTATTTGAAAGCAAACACAGACAAAAAGATGAAAGTAAAAATCATATACAACATAGCTCTGAAAATACTGAGGCAAAATGAGAAACTGCTAGTTATCAGCAGTTTCTTCTTTTGTCTCAAAATTTTCCCAAACCTTTTCTCTTAGGAACCCAAAAACCTGTTCTGGTTTGGAAAAGGTTTAAGACACATCTCTAATATTCCATAAGCATGACCAGATCGTTAATCCAATTCATCATTTCAAAATGTTACAGAATTTAGCAAAGCAGAGAAAATATTGAGGCAAAAGGAGAAACTGATGGTTATCAGCAATTTCTCCTTTTATCTCAATGTTTTCCCAAACCTTTCCCCTTAGGAATGTCAAAACCCGTTCTTGTTTGGAAGAGGGTTACTTAAGACACATCTCTAATATTCCGTAGGCGTGACGAGATCACTAATCCAATTGATCATTTCAAAATGTTACAAAATTTAGTAAAGCAGAGATAATATTGAGACAAAAGGAGAAACTGTTGGTTATCAGCAGTTTCTCCTTTTCTCTCAAAATTTTCCCAAACCTTTTCTTTAAAGTGACATTTCAGAATTTTTTGTCATAAATTTTACTTTTATTTTTATCTGAAAGAGCATATTTCCTTATGAAAATTCTGAAAATTTCAAGCCAAATTATTGCGCCGTTTACGAGAAATTTATATTTTTGTGTTAAAATTGAACAAATTGTTGTGGACAACAGTTCGGATTTATATGCAATTTATCGATTATGCCTCAACTTTAAATGCGTGTTTCTCGCTTATTGACAACAACTTCAAAAAACTAATAGTATTTATACTCATTAGAATAACCAATCTTGGCATCAAGACATACTTTAAAAAATTGAAATTGGAATGAAATGTCCCTTTAAGGAACGTCAAAACTTGTTCTTATTTGGTAAAAGTTTACGAAACATCTCTAATATTCTGTAGGCGTGATCAGATCGCTAATCCAATTGATGATTTCGAAATGTTGCCGAATTTGTTCATGCTTTTATCAGATTGTTTGCTATATATAAATAGAAATTCAAATATCAAGAAATCATTAACCCTTATCTTAGGGTGGTCCTATTTAAATTTTTTAGCTGCTCTAGACAACAAGATTGATGTTAAAAAGATTCAAGGGATTTGTGTACAATATAGCACAGAAAATATTGAGACAAAAGGAGAAACTGCTCTTTATCAGCAGTTTCTTCTTTTGTCTGAATGTTTTCTCAAGCCTTTCTATGAGAGACATCAAAACCAGGTCTTGTCTGGGAAAGGGTTAACCCTTTCCCAAAACAGCATAAAAATGGACTGAGAGGTGCTACAGGTGACAAAAATGGATGTTGATATAGATAGAATTTGTGTACCAAGTTGTATGCAGAAAAATTTTAAGGTTTACAGACCCTCAAAAAGCCACCACTTTCTAGCCATACGAAATGCACCGAATTACACACTCTTGTAAATACACTTCAAATAAGTTGATTCACTGTGCCAAATTTCAAGATTGTACTTAAAGAAGAAAACAAGAGCTGTCACTGTAAGATGACAATGCCCCCGACACCGCTTTGATTTTAAATTATGGCCAATCTATGTTCAAGGTCAAGGTCATCCAGGGGTCAAGGTCACCAAAGTATGTGCCTACAGAAAGGTAATGTACCAAGGAATGTTGTGGTAAAGTATGAAGCGAATATGTTAAGTAATAAGGAAGTTATGGCCAATGTTAAAGTTTTTGGACGGAATGACGGACAGACAGACGGACAGACGGACGGACAAGTCAAATTTATGATGCCTCCCTATCGGGGGCATAATAATTTACAAATATTATTTTACTATATATTCATATGCAAGGGAGGTAATTTTGACCATTTTTGTTAAATATTTCCATAAGTATGCATTAATTCAAAATTCTAAACTGTTCAAAATGTTTATGTTTGTAATTGGAATGGAAACGTAACACTGTTGAGAAATTACTGGCACTTTTCAAATTTGGCATCTGGGTCTTTGGTGCTTTTGAGGGTTCGGATACCTTAATATTGTAACAAAATTATATTATGCCATTATATTATGCCATATATATAATGTTTGGTTTTCTATACGAGCATTAGAAAACATGAAAGAACAAATAGAACAAGTATCTGGTGTTGTATGCAATACATAAAGTCCCCTACCGGCTTCACATTGACTCAATATGGTAATCAATAATAGATTAAGTTGCAGGATCCATTTTTTGCCATATTTTCACTATTTACGTTACCATAGCAACCACACTTTTCGTCAAAGAACAAAGATAAAATGATGTGCATAATCTACACATTGCCATCTAGTCATATACCAAGTCTCATCAAATTAGCTTGCTTACTTATTAACTTATCGCAGGATCCAATATTTTTTGCCATATTTTCACTATTTCCGTAACCATAGCAACAACAATTTTAGTCTAAAAACAAAAATAAAATGATGTGCATAATCTACACATTGCCATATAGTCATATACCAAGTCTCATCAAACTAGCTTGCTTAGTTATTATCTTATCGCAGGATCCCATTTTTGGCCATATTTTCACTATTTCTGTAACCATAGCAACCTCAATTTAAGTCGAAAAACAAAAATAAAATGATGTGCATAATCTACACATTGCCATCTAGTCATACACCAACTTTCATCAAAAACGCTTGCTTAGTTATAAAGTTATCGCGGGATCCAGATTTGAGCGGACAGACGGACGGACAGACGGACGGACGGACAGACGGAGGGCAAACCTATAGTCCCCTCCGGTGTGAACACCGGTAGGGGACTAAATATATATCATTCCCACACCATGACACATAAAATTTCATTCTTCTACAGCAAGAGAAAGGCAAGGAGTTAATCGAAGAAATAACTATTCCAACAAGCAATTTGTTCCTTCCAATGATGTTTTTTTTTTTTCATCTAATTACTAAATAATTCAAACATACTGAATAATACAAAATTTCATCAACTTGAATTTAAAAGCTCAAAATACACTGGTTAAATTTTGATTATACTTTTTTTGCTTAATTAGGCACTATGTAAACATATAGGCTCCGAAAACACATCCAAATATAGTCCGCCTAATTCACTTTCCTAATTAAACAAGAGATGTTTGTAAAACATATATGCCCCCTCAAGGGCCTACATTTGATGTAGGTCAAAGTCCAAGGTCAAGTTAACAAGGTCCAAGGTCATGGTCAAATATGAAAGGTCTTGGTAGGAGGTGTCTATGTGTGAAATATTAAAGCTGTATATGTAAAAGTAAAATGAAACATAGGCCAGGTTAAAGTTTTTAAAAGTAGGCCAAATGCCAAGGTCATGGTCAAATGTGAAAGGTCTTGGTTGGAGGTGTCCATGTGTGAAATATCAAGGCTGTAGGTGTAAAAGGACATGATATATATGCCTGGTTTCAGTCTTTTTAAAAGTAGGTCAAACTCCAAGGTCAAGGTTGCAATATTCAAGGTCATGGTCAAATGTGAAAGGTCTTGGTAGGAGGTGTCTATGTGTGAAATATCAAGGCTGTAGGTGTAATAGGACATAAGATAAAGGCTAGGTTAGATATTTCTAAAAATAGGTCAAAGTCCAAGGTCAAGGTTCAAGGTCATGGTCAAAGTGAAATATCTTGGTTGGAAGTGACCATGTGTGAAATATCAAGGCTGTATATGTAAAATGACATGAAATATAGGCCAGGTTAATGTATTATAAAAGTAGGTCAAACACCAAGGTCAATGTCACATGGTCCAAGGTCATGGTCAAATGTGAAAGGTCTTGGTCGTAGGTGTCCATGTGTCAAATATCAAGGCTGTATGTGTAAAAGGACATGATATATCAGCTAGGTTAAAGTTCTTTTTAAAGTAGGTCAAAGTCCAAGGTCAAGGTCACAAGGTCCAAGGTCAGGGTCAAATGTGAAAGGTCTTGGTAAGATGTGTCCATGTGTGAAATACCAAGGCTGTATGTGTAATAGCACATAAGATATAGGCCCAGTTTATTTTTTTTTAAAGTAGGTCAAACTCCAAGGTCAAGGCCACATGGTCCAAGGTCATAGTCGTATGTGATAGGTCTAAGTCAGAGGTTTCCATGTGTCAAATATCAAGGCTGTATGTGTAAATGGACATGATATATCGGCCAGGTTAAAGTCTTTTTGAAAGTAGGTCAAACTCCAAGGTCAAGGTCACAAAGTCCAAGGTCATGGTCAATTGTGAAAGGTCTTGGTAAGATGTGTCCATGTGTGAAATATCAAGGCTGTATTTGTAAAAGGTCATGAGATACATGCCGGGTTTAATTTTTTTTTTAAAGTAGGTCAAACTCCAAGGTCAAGGTCACAAGGTTCAAGGTCATGGTTAAATGTGAACGATGTTGATAGGAGGTATCTATGTGTGAGATATCAAGGCTGTATGTGTAAAAGGACACGAGATATAGGCAAGGTTAAGAATTAAGTGTAAAAATCAACAAAGGGAAATAACTCCAAGAATTTGATTGGCAGAGTTACGGTTCTTGTGCACTGCACCTCTCCATAATGAAATCTATCCACCTGTAAAGTTTCATGATTCTACCTCATATATTTTTTGAGTTGTGCTCCGGACAAGAATCAAGTTATAAAATCAACAAAGGGCAATAACTCAAAACATTTGATCAGCAGAGTTACGGTTCTTGTGCACTGCACCTCTCCATAATGAGATCTATTCACCTGTAAAGTTTCATGATTGTACCTAACATAGTTTTTGAGTTATGCTCCGGACAAGAATCAAGTTATAAAATCAACAAAGGGCAATAACTCAAAAAATTTGATCAGCAGAGTTACGGTTCTTGTGCACTGCACCTCTCCATAATGAGATCTATCCACCTGTAAAGTTTCATGATTCTACCTAACATAGTTTTTGAGTTATGCTCCGGACAAGAATCAAGTTATAAAATCAACAAAGGGCAATAACTCAAAAAATTTGATCAGCAGAGTTACGGTTCTTGTGCACTGCACCTCTCCATAATGAGATCTATCCACCTGTAAAGTTTCATGATTGTACCTAACATAGTTTTTGAGTTATGCTCCGGACAAGAATCAAGTTATAAAATCAACAAAGGGCAATAACTCAAAAAATTTGATCGGCAGAGTTACGGTTCTTGTGCACTGCACCTCTCCATAATGAGATCTATCCACCTATGAAGTTTCATGACTCTACCTTTAATACTTTTCGAGTTATGCTCCGGACAAGGTTTGGTCTACGGACAGACCGACCGACCGACCGACCGACCGACCTTCCGACCGACCGACCGACCGACCGACCGACACTTGCAAAACAAGAGATGTTTGTAAAACATATATGCCCCCTCAAGGGCCTACATTTGATGTAGGTCAAAGTCCAAGGTCAAGTTAACAAGGTCCAAGGTCATGGTCAAATATGAAAGGTCTTGGTAGGAGGTGTCTATGTGTGAAATATCAAAGCTGTATATGTAAAAGTAAAATGAAACATAGACCAGGTTAAAGTTTTTTAAAAGTAGGCCAAATGCCAAGGTCAAGGTCATGGTCAAATGTGAAAGGTCTTGGTTGGAGGTGTCCATGTGTGAATTATCAAGGCTGTAGGTGTAAAAGGACATGATATATATGCCTGGTTTCAGTCTTTTTAAAGGTAGGTCAAACTCCAAGGTCAAGGTTGCAATATTCAAGGTCATGGTCAAATGTGAAAGGTCTTGGTAGGAGGTGTCTATGTGTGAAATATCAAGGCTGTAGGTGTAATAGGACATAAGATAAAGGCTAGGTTAAAGATTTCTAAAAGTATGTAAAAATCAAAGGTCAAGGTCACGCAGGCCAAGGTCATGGTCAAATGTGAAAGGTCTTGGTAGAAGGTGTCCAAGTGTGAAATATTGAGACTGTATAGGTAACAGGACATGAGATATAGGCCTAGTTTAAGTTTTTTTTTAAAGTAGGTCAAACTCCAAGGTCAAGGTCCAAGGTCATGGTCAAACGTGAAATATCTTGGTTGGGAGTGACCATGCATGAAATATCAAGGCTGTATATGTAAAATGACATGAAATATAGGCCAGGTTAATGTATTATTCAAGTAGGTCAAACACCAAGGTCAAGGTCACATGGTCCAAGGTCATGGTCAAATGTGAAAGGTCTTGGTCGTAGGTGTCCATGTGTCAAATATCAAGGCTGTATGTGTAAAAGGAATTGATATATCGGCTAGGTTAAAGTTTTTTTTAAAGTAGGTCAAAGTCAAAGGTCAAGGTCACAAGGTCCAAGGTCAGGGCCAAATGTAAAAGGTCTTGGTAAGATGTGTCCATGTGTGAAATACCAAGGCTGTTTGTGTAATAGCACATAAGATATAGGCCCAGTTTAATTTTTTTAAAAGTAGGTCAAACTCCAAGGTCAAGGCCACATGGTCCAAGGTCATAGTCATATGTGATAGGTCTTGGTCGGAGGTTTCCATGTGTCAAATATCAAGGCTGTATGTGTAAAAGGACATGATATATTGGCCAGGTTAAAGTTTTTTAAAAGTAGGTCAAACCCCAAGGTCAAGGTCACAAAGTCCAAGGTCATGGTCAATTGTGAAAGGTCTTGGTAAGATGTGTCCATGTGTGAAATATCAAGGCTGTATTTGTAAAAGGTTATGAGATATATATGCCGGGTTTATTTTTTTTTTAAAGTAGGTCAAACTCCAAGGTCAAGGTCACAAGGTCCAAGGTCATGGTTAAATGTGAACCATGTTGAAAGGAGGTATCTATGTGTGAGATATCAAGGCTGTATGTGTAAAAGGACATGAGATATAGGCAAGGTTAAGAATTAAGTGTAAAAATCAACAAAGGGAAATAACTCCAAGAATTTGATTGGCAGAGTTACGGTTCTTTAGCACTGCACATCTCCATAATGAAATTTATTCACCTGTAAAGTTTCATGATTCTACCTTACATATTTTTCGAGTTGTGCTCCGGACAAGAATCAAGTTATAAAATCAACAAAGGGCAATAACTCAAAGAATTTGATCGGCAGAGTTACGGTTCTTGCGCACTGCACCTCTCCATGATGAGATCTATCTACCTGTAAAGTTTCATGATTCTTCCTTACATACTTTTTGAGTTATGCTCCGGACAAAAATCAAATTTGAAAATCAACAAAGGGCAATAACTCCAAAAATATGATCGGCAGAGTTACTGTTCTTGTGCACTGCACCTCTCCATAATGAGATCTATTCACCTGTAAAGTTTCATGATTCTACCTTACATACTTTTTGAGTTATGCTCCGGACAAGAATCAAGTTTGAAAATCAACAAAGGGCAATAACTCAAAAAAAAATTATCAGCAGAGTTACGGTTCTTGTGCACTGCACCTCTCCATAATGAGATCTATCCACCTGTAAAGTTTCATGATTCTACCTTACATACTTTTTGAGTTATGCTCCGGACAAGAATCAAGTTATAAAATCAACAAAGGGCAATAACTCAAAAAATTTGATCGGCAGAGTTACGGTTCTTGTGCACTGCACCTCTCCATAATGAGATCTATCCACCTATAAAGTTTCATGATTCTACCTTTAATACTTTTCGAGTTATGCTCCGGACAAGGTTTGGTCTACGGACAGACCGACCGACCGACCGACCGACCGACCGACCGACCGACCGACCGACCGACCTTCCGACCGACCGACCGACCGACCGACACTTGCAAAACAATATACCCCCATTTTCTTCGAAAGGGGGCATAACAATATACCCCCATTTTCTTCGAAAGGGGGCATAATTATCTCGGCAGTTTCTTAACGAGATTAGAATAGTACAAGCAATGATTCAAACCATCAGGCAAATTGTCTACCATTATTACATGCAGCCGTGGGGAACTTCCTTAATTTGAGAAATTTGTTTAAAACTCTTTTCAAAACCATCCCCGCTTTTGACTTTCTGAAGTAGGAGTAAGATGGCCACAGTTGCAGTATGATTGGTTAGATAAATTGATTGGGGTTTGACGCCTCTTTCAACTGCTATGGTCATATTCAAAGTTTTCCCTCGACTTTTTCTAGAGGTGGGTCATTATGTCCCCTTGGTCTTCACATAAGGGGGTCATACCTGTTTTAAGATTGTTTCTTCATGTCCGAGCTGATAATTTTAGGTCATTTGAGTTAAAACTGCACCAAATCAAATGCACAATTTTGTGCGCCAGAGAGAACCTTAGCCCTATCGTGGCCGTTCGACACCTAACCATGGATTCCTGTTGTTTCTCATACCAGTACTACTACAATATCCTAACCGAGCCTTCAGCTGCTCGCCCACATAGGTTATAATGATTATCAAACCATTGGTGGGGGAAAATTTTGTCAGACAGGATGTTTGCTGCAGCCAGGGTTCAAATGCAGGACCTAATATTATGAGTGGGAGTCAGATACGCTACCAATTGCGCTATGGGCGCAGCCCCATAATTGGTTAGATGGATTTTAGATGTGGCTGCTAGTCAACCCTTACCCAAACGACAACATTTTTGGGTCGTGACATTTGAAAGCTGTTGCAGATGACAAAAAGGATGTAGAATATAGAACAGAAAATATTGAGGCAAAAGGAGAAAATGCTGATTATCAGCATTTTCTTCTTTAGCCTCAATGTTTTCCTATACTCTTCCTATTGTGGCCATCAAAGCCTGGTCTTGTTTGAGAAAGGGTAATTAAACCCAAGACCCTATGATTTAGAAAGATACCGTCTGCGTTGTGGCGAAAGTCTGCTTCATCTTTATTTCATTTACTTCAGTATTAGGTCAATGTCAGCTATGTTATCATTTTATAATGTACCCATACAATAACAAACTTTCTAACTATTAACCATTGACATCAAAAGTATTTGTTACAGTCTAGAAATGTTACATTTGTATTCCTAACATCAGCAAAGTTTAAACCTTTCCTAAACGCAATTTTTTTGACAAATCCTATTTCAAAGTAGTTCCAGACAAGTTACAGAAATCGCCAATTGAGTTTGAGTTTATTGGGGTTTTACGCCGTTTTCAACTACCAGGGTTATATCGCGGCGGCTGGAGCAACTACCCATGGATTCCTGTTGTTTCTCAAACCAGTACTACCACAACACCCTTACCGAGCCTCCAGCTGCTCGCCCACTTAGGTTAACGATTTCAAACCCATTGGTGGGTGACAATTTTGTCAGAAAGGGTATTAGCCGCGGCCGGGTATCGAACCCGGGACCTCTTGTATGAGGGTCAGATGGGCTACCAACTGCGCTAAGGCCGCGGCCAAATCGCCAATTGAACCCGGACCCTGTGATTAAGCATCACCCAGACTCGCTACCAACTGTGCTATGGCTGCAGCCTACTTTTATCATTGTGCAGGTACTATTTTTCCTCTTTCTTATTAGGTCAATGTCATGTTATCATTTTATTGTATAACAAACTTTCTAACTATTTAACATTGACATCAAAAGTATTCCTAACAGACTAGCAATGTTTTAACTTACTATAATATTTTAGTTACAAAAATACTTAACCCATTACCTAACAACAAAATTTTGGGCTGTTCCAAATTCTAAGATCATGCATGCAGACGACAATTTCAAGTGCATGAAATTTTACTTTTTTGTGTGTTTTGGGATAGAAAACATTGTACGAAATGAAGAAATTGCTCGCAACAAGCAATTTCTTCATTTATCACAATGCTTTCCAGGCCTTTCTTGTAAGGGAGTCAATAGGCGTCACTGTGTGGGAATGGGTTAATCCTCTTCAAGACTAAATTTAGACTGTTCCATTTTGAAAGCTGCTACAAAAGATCAATTAGATGCCCATACAATGCCAAATATAAAGAGAACAGAAGAAATTTCTAGTTATCAGCATTTTTCTTCTTTTCACTCAATGTTTTATGAGTCTGTCTCTCTTGGACATAAAATTTAAGCTGGTCACCCCGCCACAAAAGAAGCAGAGACTTCAGATAAGTCTCTGTACTTCAAATGTACCTCTGATATACTTATAAAGTACTTCAAGTCATGAAGGTCTGCTTCACCTGAAGTCCCAGAGGCTTCAATTAGGCTTCCGAAATATACTTCTGTTTAAGCTCAGGGACTTCAAGTGAGCTGCTCTATCACAATGGGAACTTCTTCAGAAGTACCAAGTACTTTAAATGTACTTCAGAAACTTAAATTATTATATATGGGACTTCTTAAGAAGTACCAAGTACTTTAAATGTACTTCAGAAACTTAAATTATTATATATGGGACTTCTTAAGAAGTACCAAAAACTTAGTACTTTAAATGTACTTCAGAAACTTAAATTATTGTAGGTGGGACTTCTTAAGAAGTACTAAGTACTTTAAATGTACTTCAGAAACTAAACTTACTGTAGGTGGGACTTCGTTAGAAGTATCAAGTAATTCAACTGTACCTAAGAATACTCCCAGTCTAATTTCAGTCCAGTTCCAGTCTATATATGAGGTCACTTCCTCTTAAGAAAATTGGAGGGAATTTTACTTGTCTGACATTTTTTTAAAGAAACTGTTTATGAGCAGAATTTCCAACTTGACACATATGGATTATCATGATACTAAGGGATTCACTTAATGGAAAGACCAAGTAGAGATCTAAGGCAACTTTGGTGAGTGTTCTTCTGACTAAATTTAACAAATTTTAAAGTTCTATTTTTTACCATTCCCCACCCACATATTGCAATCATTTGTTGTACATCATATGGTAAAGCATCTTTGAAGCACCACCTTGAGCACTGATGAAAAATATGCTTTGAATGTACTTCAGTAGTACTTCCTGTGAAGCTTTTATGATATACTTCAAATGTACTTCAGGGTGTGTACTTTAGTTGTACTTCTGCCTAATTAGCATATTTCAGACGCGCTTCAAAAGAAGTATGGGACTTTAGATGTACTTTGAAGTACATTTGAAGCATAATTAACATATTTCAGACGCGCTTCAATAGAACTTTAGCTGTATATTTAAATAGGTACATTTCTGATAAAAAGCTAAAGTACAGAAGAAGTACATGCTTCTATTGTACCTCACCTATACTCTAACAGAGGACTTCATTTGTACTTTTAATATACTTTAAAGATACTGAATTTGTGGCTGGGCATGTATGTAAAAGAATTAAATCAGCATTTTTTCCCATTTTTCCAAGATTCAATACAAATCTTAAAATATGTATCAAAATACACATTGAAATAACTCAAAATCTCATCAAGCAAACTATTTCTGACCAATTTAATCAACCAAACCTATAATAATCATCAGACACATTGTCATTGTCTTTTGAAAGCCGGAGACAAGACTTGTTAGATGTAAATAACATTAAATAATTCATCTGCAAATTAATAAACAACACAATTTGCCTAGAAAATCAAAATGAATCCCAATGAATAGCCACTAAGTCAAATAATTAATCTAAACCAACCACACATTATAAGCACATCATATGGAAATGTCATCCACTCGAAATAGATAAACTATGTATAGCACCAACTCACTTTCATGATTCAATAGTATCAGAACAAATCAATTAACCCTTTCCCAAACAAGACATTGTGTTTCACATCCCTGAAAGACTATGCAAGGGAAAACATTGACGCAAATTAAAGGAGACAATGTTGATAACCAGCATTTAATCCCCCATTTGCCTCAATATTTTCTTTACTATATTGTGCACAATTTCTACCTTTATTAACATCCTTTTTATCGTCTACATCACCTCTAAACTTTCAAATAAGAACAGTCTAAATTCTGCCATTTGGGAAAGGGTTAATAACTACATAACCACAGCAAGTCCTACATTCACCACATGAAAATAACAGCAATATTACAAGCTGTTATTGTCCCAAATTATCATTATCATTTTTTATCATTTATTGCAATAAAAGTTATGAATATTACATTCCACAAGTCTATATTATTGTATTACAATATAAGCGATAGTATTAGGTTCCGCAGTTTAAACAATATCAAATAATATGTCAACAAAGGCAAGCAACCACAAGCGTCGACGACACATTTCTTAAGAGGTACAGATAAGAGACTGTTATGAAATTAACAAACATGAAAATATCATTCATTGTTCATCAAACCCTATGTTGTTGGTACTCATTGGTATCGTCTCGGAGAGACGATGGCAATGAGTACCCACAACATAGGATTTTGAATTGAAATAACAAAGTTAGAATGCCTTTAATTCTCTTATCTGTTGCACTATTTCTTTGAATTGTGCCTCAAAGATCAATACAATGGTTTGCCATATGTGAACCAAAGGCCAATGGTAAGGAGAGATATTGGATGTTGGGTTTAGAAATCATAATGAATTTCTATTTTTACAGTGTCTTTTTACCTCTAATTGACTTTTCCCCAACATTGCATTGATTAACCCTTACCCAAACAACAAACAAGAGGGCCATGATTGCACTACACCGCTCACCTGAGTTATCTTATTTGGCCTTCAGTTTTTCTCTGTGCAAAATTTCGGCTCTGTCTGATCTGTACTGGCTTAGATTACTACGGATATAAAACTCCATTTCACATCATTTTGTAAATACAATCAACGAGATGTGAATATTTTACGCAGTTTAACGCAACTGCATGATTATCGATTTATGTCATTTACTGTATGAATCTTGTGTTATGTCATATAAAGCCTATAAACGATGTGACAACATGCTAAATGCCAACTCTTGAGGATCAGTAGAGATTATAATAAATAGTGGACCAACTGACAGACATTGACCGATCAAAATAACTCTTTTTAGCACTTCAAGCTCAGGTGAGCTAAAAGTACAAGAGATTGCTAACAATAATCATTTTCTCCTTTTGTTTCAATTTTTTACACATTGTGGGTAACATGTTCTGTTTTAAAAGTCATTAACATTCATTTAAAGATCTGCAACTTTGGACTCATTTTATTATTGACCTAATCCATTAATATGGGTTAATGGGATAAATGCCCTTGTTCCTTTTGATCATATTTAGCTTAACCCTTTCCCAAACAAGACCTGGTTTTGACGTCCCTAATATAAAAGCCTTGTGAAAACATTGAAACAAAAGAAGAAACTGCTGATAACCAGCAGTTTCTCCTTTTGTCTCAATATTTTTTGTGCCATATTTTACACAAATCCTATCTTTAATAACATCCATTTTTCATTTGTGGAAGTTTTTGAAGTGGATCACCCTAAAATTTTGTCGTTTGGGAAAGGGTTAATGCCACTTGAAACAGACTAAAAGTAAAATGACCCACATTGTATTAAGGTCAAAACTTGGCCAATATCCTTGTCAAAATACATTTGAAATAGATGAATCCATTTTGGTATTAATCAAATGGAAAACAATTAACATGTTGCTTACCTTCTATTGATAATTACCCTTTCCAAAATGACAATATTATACCATTCCAATGTAAAAGATGTTTCAGATGACAAAACCGTTGTTGATAAAGATAAGATTTGTGTACAAAAAGGGGTTGCAAAAAGAGGCAAACGCTGGCAATCAGCATTTTCTTGTGTTGCGTAGCTTTTTTATCCCTTTCCCAAACAAGACCTGGTTTTGACGTCCTTCTGGAAATAGGCTTGGGAAAAATTGAGGCAAAAGAAGAAACTGCTGATAAACAGCAGTTGCTCCTTTTGTCTCAATATTTTCTCCGCCTCATTTGACACAAATCCTATCTTCAATAACATCCATTTTGTCATTTGTGGCAGCTTCTGAAGAGGATCACCCTAAAAATTTGTCGTTTGGGAAAGGGTTAAATAGTTTGGTCAAAACCATGTTTTGTTCGGGAAAAGATTAAGAACCTAGATTGGAAGTCACTGACAACAGCTGTTGATTGGAGGACAGTTTCCTTCACTGACAAAAGCCTACACATTGCTGAAGTTTTAGTAAATCCCTAACCAAAATCCACATCGAGAAGGTTTCTTTTATTGGGGTTTTACACAATTTTCAACTGCTATGATCATATCGCGGGGATGTATGGAGCACCTAACAATGAATTCCTGTTGTTCCTCATACCATTACTACCACAACGTCCTAACAGAGCCTCCAGCTGCTCGCACACATAGGTATACGATATCATGCAAACCATTGGTAGGCGACATTTTTGTAAGAAAGGATATTTGCCACTGCTGGGGATCAAACCCAGGTCCTCTTGTGTTAGAGGCAGATACGCTACCAACTGCGCAATGGCCGCGGCCAACATTGAGAAGGGGATGCTTGGAAGTTATTAAATCATGTGATGTAAGAATTTGGACCCCAACACAAAGGGTCATCACAGATAGTAAAATTTCAGTATATGAGCATCGAAAGTGATGTTAGAAGGACCAACATGATGTGCTAAGACTTATTGGGGTTTTACACCGTTTTCAACAACTATGGTCATATCACAGTGGCTGGAGCACCTAACAATGGATTCCTGTTGTTCCTCATACCAGTACTACCACAACGTCCTAACAGAGCCTCCAGGTCCTCTTGTGTTAGAGGCAGATGCGCTACCAACTGCGCAATGGCCGCGGCCAACATAGAGAAGGGGATGTTTGAAAGTTATTAAATCATATGATGCAAGAAGGACCCCAACACAAAGGATCACCACAGAATGATAGTAAAATTTTCAGTATATTAGCATCGAAAGTGATGTGATAAGGACCAACGCAATGTGCTACGGACCCACACTCACAATGCAGTTTTAAATCATTAGCAACAGAAGAAAGACTCTTTGAAGATTGGAGGAAAAGGAGAAAATGCTAATGGTAATCATCAGCATTTTCATCTTTTTCTTCAATGATTTCTGAAACACTCGCCATCAAACCCAAGTGATGTGTGTGAAATAGTTCAACATAGATTCCCCAATGTCAAAGACAAGACTCAGCCGAGCACTCAAAACGTGACCAGATTGACACATGGCATTAATGGAGTGCTAAATAATAATACATTTTCGTTTCCATGGTAAAAATAAGAGCGTAATCCATCTATCCATTTGCTTTATTCTCTTTTTGAGACAGTTTCAAATCTCATGTGTGATCTTAACCGTTTTCCCAACAAGAAATGGTTTTGCAGTCTCCAATAGAAAAAAGGTTTCAGAAAACATTGAGGCAAAAGAAGAAAATGCTGATTATCAGCATCTCTTCTTTTGCCTCAATATTTTCTGTGCTGCATGGCACACAAATCCTATCTTAATCAACATCCACTTTGTTTTTTGCATGAGTTTTAAGTTTTTTCTGTTTTAGAAACTGATAATTCTCTTTTTGAGAGAATTTCAAATCTCATGCGACTAATGATATATGGCCAGGAGCAAACACCATATTTCAAAGATAAAAGTTTAAACATATATGCAAATACTTTTCCCCTCTCTTTCGAAAAAAAACTTTTGAATTTTTCCCAAACAACAAGCCCAGGTTTAAATGATTAACCCATTAACCAAACGGCAAAACGACAAATTCAAAGATGTTGCAGACGACAATTTCAAATGAATAAAATTTAAATTTTTGTTGTCTTTCGGGGTAGAAAACACTGTGGGAAATGAAGAAATTGCTTGTAACAAGCAATTTCTTCATTTTCCACAATGTTTTCCAAAGCCATTATCTCACAGTGAGTCATGTGTGGTAATGGGTTAAGGTTATTATGAAATACTACATCTCCCAGTCATCATTTTTCTCCCATGATCACACTGAAAAATTTCCTCTTCAAGTTCAAACTGTTACAATCTGCTTTTTTGTCCATTTACACATTAAGGCGCTTTTTGATAAAAATATGTGCAATTTTGAAATTTCTTTCACTTCAAATTACTGTCTAAACTTCCTTTGAATTTGGACCAGTGTAAAACTTAAGTTGTCTGATGATACAGTCCATTTCTTAAATTTGAAACTACATGTGAATTTAAAACATAAGTCATACTGTTATATATTTTTATAACAATAACACATAGAAAGATTGGGACAACATTGAAAATGCTAACAACTTTCATCTTTTTCCTTCAATGTTTTGTTTTCATTATAGAAATAATACACATGTAATTCCTTGAGAAAAATTCACATTGTAATTAAATCAACTTCTTTTAATTAAGTTTAAACACAAGGTGAAAGTTGAAATTCCTATCCGTTTTTGATACACTGATAACTACGATATTCAAATTAAACATTAACCGACATTGTTGCGACATTGTTTTGACACTATTTTGGGTTTTTACACTTCTATTTAAACTATGAATAATAACTTTTACTTTATTTATCCTTGTGCGATTTAATCCTTGCCCTTCTTAACTCTTTCCTAATGAATGACTATTTTTGACGAGCCTTTTTCAGTTTTATTGCCCTCACTTGCCCACCTAACCACGTGTTCAAAGATTTCTCACACAAGTACAAGCATAACAATGCAATCCAATTAAGTCATCGCTTGCTTTTCTTGGTTAGAAGACTCATTTTTGCCGTTTCGGAAAGAGCTTAGATCTCTCTTATAATTACTTAATACACTTGTTAACATCCTTCGTTTATGTACAAACGAGTGAGTAATCTGTGGTGTGGTGACAAAATTATTTCTGCTAGATCTCTACATGTAGTACATACGGTATACAATATACACATTCCCCAATATTTCTCCTTTTATAACAATATTTTTCAAACACAAGCTTTCCTGACTTGAACTTCATCAAAAGTAACATGATGAAACATCTAAGCCCCTCCCCCAAGACCACATTATCAATCAAAACATGCAAAAAGCTTGGTCATGTTCATTTCAAACACAGTAAAGAAAAATGTCCTATGGTGACAAAAATATTTTTGTCCTGCTACTTTGCCAAACAATAAATCACTGGCAACATTTAATCCCTCCCAAACAACCACATTTTTGGCTGCTGTAACCAAATTTAGTCAGTGGTGTTGGAAAGTGGTATGCTTTAGTATGGAAGACATTTTAATTTAGAGAAGTGGAGAAAATGCTGTTATTAATATTATAGTGGATCTAATGAATAATCTTTCACTCAAAATTCATCTCTTAATCCTTTTCCAAATATTTATTTCAAGACCTGGCCCCGGTTTCTCGAAGAAACTTAAGTACATACTCATGAGAACATGCTCAACTTCAAAGGAATACTCTCCAACATTGAAGGGTATTCGATTGAAGTTCACATAGATTTCGTGCGATTTGAGCACGGTGCTCAGATTTGAGAATGAGAACGTACTTAAGTTTTTTCGAGAAACCGGGCCTGGTTTTGACATTATCAATAGAAAAGGCTATGGAAAACATTGATGCAAAAGAAGAAAATGTTCATAACCAGCATTTTCTTCTTTCACCTCAATATTTTTTGTGATCCTATCTTTGTTTGGTTTATTGGGTTTTACGCCATCTTCAACTAAGGTCATATCGCGGCTGGAGCACCTAACCATGGACTCCTGTCGTATCTCATACCAGTACTACCACAACACCCTTACCGAGCCTCTAGCTGCTCCCCCAAGTAGTTTCACGATATCAAACCATTGATGGGTGACATTTTTGTCAGCAAGGGTATTTGCCGCTGCCGGGAATCGAACCCAGGACCTCTCAAATGAGAGGCAGATGCGCTACCAACTGCGCCATGGCCGCAGCCTGATCCTGTCTTTGTCAATATCTATTTTGATGTCTACACCAGCATTCCTGTTTGATACATTCTAAACCTTTGACATCTGGGAAATGATTAAAATGTCATCTGAAAGACTGGCTTGGCCGGGAATCAAACCCTCGACGATTAGGTTCGAAGTCTGGCATGATACTGCTTTTTCAAGCCCGCCCATCCACCAAATATGTACTTGGTTTTTTGTAAAGGATACAATAAAGGTTACCATGTGTGGTAAACATTTGTGAATGAAAATTTTGTTTGATCAATATGTATAGTTTGTTTACAAACACTAAATAAATCAAACTTACAGCAACCAATCTATTGTAAACCAGCCAAATAGCAAACAAGATGTACAAAGTTTGTATCAGGTTTCTTGATTTTTTACTTCTTTTTCCATACAAAGCTTTGGTTTTGACTACTGGGTGATGAAGAGACTCTTGAGGGAAAGAGGATAATGCTGTTTATCAGTGTTATTGATGCTTTTGAACAAAAACCTTGTAACTGCAGACTGTTTTAAGCTGCAGTTACAAGATTTTCATTGAAAAGCAATGATTTAGTATGTAGGTTTTCCAATTTACATAACTATAAACTCTTGTATCAACGTCTGCAAATTCTTTTGATTTCAGAACAGCCTAAAATTCTGAGGTTTAGGAAAGGGCAAAACAATCTTTAACCTTTTCCTAAACAAGACCAGGTTTTCAAGTCTCTATTAGAAAAGTTTTGAGAAGTCATGATTTCCTAAATAAAATCCTAAAGTATACACCCTGATACAGTTCCAAATTTTTAACCGTGACCTGCGCATGAAGTGAGCAAACAAAAGGTCACGTGGTCTTTTTACTATACAATTCATTGTGCGAGTCGTTATTTTCGCGCGAGCAATTTTCATTTATTCTGCCTAAGTATTAAGAATATTTTATACAGTCATTTGCGTCAATTATTAGAGTTTTCAGTTACAGGAATATTTTTGCAACTTTGATTGAAAAAAAGAGATTTTTTGGCTTGTAATCATTCGTACCCTGTCTCCATCGCCCATTACCACCATGCAAGTTCAGGATGGGCTACTGCTTTTGAAAACCATATAAAAAGAATTTTGCAGGAGCAAGTGAGCTCCTTAGTACTGTCCAAGTGTGAGCGGTAATATTTTGCATGTGTTTGTGCTCTAGATTAGAGCCAATAATGGACAGGTCACAGGATGGATTACCAGCCGCGGAGCGTGGACAATTATAAAGTAACTTATTGCTGAAATATTGTTGAGAGGCCTTAAATTAAAAAAAAGAAATGAAAAGAAAAATGTTTTAAACTTTTACCACACAAGAAATGTTAATGTTTTGACTGTCAAGGGCGGACCCAGGATTTTTTTCAAGGGGTGGGGGGTGAGGTCTAGCCCAAAAGATGTCTTTAAATTTGTGAATTTTGTAATGTTAGATCAATACCATACTAACGCTGTGTAGTCAAAATTCGATTTTCGACCTATTCAAGGCGGGGTCCGGACCCCCGACCCCCTTTTAGATCCGTCTTTGAGATTGTTTCAAAAATCATTTCAAGGGGCAAAATAATGAATTACTTTTAATCAGCATTTTCTCCTTCTGCCTCAAGGTTTTCGTTACTATATTACTATATTTTTCATGGGGGTCCAAGCCCAATTGCCGGGGGGGGGGGGGGGGGTGGTCCACGCCCAAATGATGACTTAAATGTGTTAAATTATATATTGACGCTTTTAAAATTATATAGTGAACATTCAATTTATGGCTGATTCCGGGGGAGGGGAGTGCGGACATCCCGACCCCACCCCCCCCCACTCTAGATCCGCCCTTGCACTTAAAAAAAAACCCCTACTTTCATGATACCCATTCTGTTATCTGCAAGAGCTTCCAAATTGAATCAGGTGCCGTTTAGGAAAGGGTTAAGCCGCTGTCAAACTTGAAAAGTCTAAATAATTTGTCGTTTGGGAAATGGGCTTTAACAGCTATGTTTTTATTATCAAATTGATCTACCATAATGAATTATCTTTCTTCATAAACCTTTCGGCACTGACATAACCATCTTCACACTGAAAATGGCATGTTTCGTACTTTTTTTGTTGGGGAAGGGGGTTTGTAACGTGAATATGACAGTTTAACCTTGCGGCTAGGTCCTCGAAAGATCCGAGGATACTACTTTTTCGGAGGGTCAAAAATGACTTAAAAGCCGATAAAGGCCATAAATGGAAGTCAGTCAATGATATCCCGTCGAGATTCACAGAGGAATCATCACTAAACGGTGTGTGATTCCTCTTAAACTTCTTCTTTCCTCCGTTCATTTCCATTGTACGTTGGATGCTTTACTCACCTTCGGGTCAGAGCCTCGATCTGGCATCAAAAAGTGTTACTATTTTTAGTAACAAATTGGAAGTGTATTTGGGTGTATTGGACTTCAACAAAGGGAGACAATCCATACAGCTACTTATTCATGTAAGCCATGAATTATTTCCCTTGTCATGACATATTCAATGACAATAAAGTTTTACTTTCAATTTGATGGATATTTGATAAAGCATTTTCTCCTTTTGCCTCAATATTTTCTATATCATAAATCAATTCTGTATGGATAAACATGTCATGGATAAACATGCATTTTAAAGTTTGAAGCTCCTTTCATTTGGATCAGTCTTAAATGTTGTCATTTGATAAAGAAGAGGACCACGATGGTCATAGATGGCTCACCTGAACCAAGATGGGACAGAGAAAAGCAAGTAAAACCCAAACTTACCATATATCTGGGGTGAAGGACATCTAGGCTGTAAGACTGGAGATTTGTTTGGACCCACTACAGATTTTCTCTGTCTGCTGCAGGGAGAAAAAATATAAGATGTCAAAGGATGGAAGCAGTGTTCCCAAAAATAGACTTGCGTTTGACTTACATTGCTGCAAAACATTGAGGCAAAGGAATAAAATTATGAAAACCAGCATTTTCTGCTTTTGCCTCATTATTTTCAGTGCCATATTGAACAAAAATCCAATCTTACAATACATTCTTTTTGTTATCAGCAAAATCCTGCTTTCAAATTTGACCAGTCCAAAATAAGATGTGGTTAATTGTGAAAGAAAAATTCCCCCGAAATGGCACTTTTCACTTTTCACGTAAAGGGTTGATGAGGGTTAATGGATGACCTTGAGGAAGGTCCTATTGCATGGAACAGATATATATCATAGACAGAAAGTTACATACCAAATTTGAGCTTTGTATGTGGAATACTTTTGGAGAAAAGGCCAATGTTAAGTTTTCAGACAGACAGACTGACGGACGGACACAAGTAAAACAATAATATTATGTTATAAGGGAATTGTAAGTTTTTATACAGAGTTATGAAGATAAACAGACTGAAAAGACTTTCGACAAAGTAGCTTAAAAAATAAAGTTGAAACCCATTGTGGGCAGCAATTTAAGTAAATCGACATCATCCGAAGTTTGCCTCACCCCACGTTGTTCAGTTTAGAATTAAATGACATTTGACCATTTTTGTTGCTGATCAAGAGTGTTCATCATTGAAAACTGGTAGGAAAACAAAAGAAATTGCTCGAGCTGGCCGACTTCTGTCCTTTTCCTACTGTAACATTTCAATGGCTATGTTTATTTAAAAATAATTTTCTCTTCAACTTAACCTGAAATTTAACTCATTCCATGTTCGGAATACAATAACCTTAGGTCATGATAGGCTATATTGTTGTGTGTGCATTCAAGTAATGAATATTTCATTATAAATCCGAGTTATTACAAGGGGAAGAATTCCTCTACGAAAAAAGTTCAAGACCACATTTAAGTTCAAGGACAGTTCTAGAACGTTAAATGGCAGTTATAGAACTGCTCTAGAACTGCCATTTAAAATTCTAGAATGCTCTAGAACAGTTTTGGAACTGAAATGCGTTCTTGAACTTTTTTTCGCAGAGGCTGTTAAATAGTGTACTCACTTGCTTGAACGTCTTGAGAAACTCAGCTCTTTCTGAAAATAGAAAAGAAACAGATTTGAGTACATTATTCCTTATTCAACCCATTACTAGATGGCCAAATTTTGGACTGGCGCTCATGCACATGTTCCACTTTGAAAGCTGTTTAACATGACAAAATATTGATGTTAGCATGAATATACAATGGAAAATTCTTTACATGATATTGAGGGGATACTGGAGTTAATGCTTATCATTAGTGTTTACTCCTTTTGCCTCAATATTTTCTCAAGCTTTGTCTAATAAAGGACATCAAACCAGGCCTTGTTTGGAAAAGGGTTAATCTGTGATTACATTGCTTGGTCACAAGTTTTGTCAGATCAATGAAGCATTCACAGCTGAAATATTAATGATGGAAGTTTTTGATGTAAAGCAGTCAAAGAAGAAATGTTTATTTGATCATTGCAAGAAAAGTCTTACAATTCTAAACTAGCAGAGCAAGCTAACAACCCATTCCCAAACATTACATTGGCGTTACTTGATACCCCTCTCAGAAATCAGTTGCAGAAAACATAGTGGAAAATAAAGAAATTGCTTGTGACAAGCAATTTCTTCATTTTTCTACCAACAAAATTATGAAATTTTAATATTTCATCAACTTAGAAATTGTTGTCTGCAAATTCTTTTAACCCTTTCCCAAACAAGACCTGCTTTTGACGTCCCTGATATAAATGGCTTGGGAAAACATTGAGACAAAAGAAGAAACTGCTGATAACCAGCAGTTTCTCCTTTTGCCTCAATGTTTTCTATGCTATATTTTGCACAAAACTGATCTTTTTCGACATATATTTTCATGACTGTATTAGCTTTTGAAATGGATCACCCTAATATTTTGCCATTTGGGAAAGGGTTAATTTGAATAAACTACCAAGCATTTATTGTTAGGGAAGGGGTTACAGTTTTACAGTTTTACAATGTCCATTACAAATCCATTATTACAGTGGAAAAGTATGTCACAAACTCCATGGTAAAGAGCTTACCGAAGATTTAACCCTGTCCCTAATGACAAAATTTTGTTCTGTCGAAAGGACAACAAAATTAATCAAACAGTCAGAATAAATATCCTCTATCAATGAGAGAAAAATTATAAGCGAAAAGGAGTTTGAGTTTATTGGGGGTTTACGCCGTTTTCAACTACCAGGGTCATATCGCGGCGGCTGGAGCACCTAACCGTGGGTTCCTGGTATTTCTCGCACCAGTACAACCACAATATCCAAACCGAGCCTCCAGCTGCTCTCTCACATAGATGATTCACGCCCATTGGTGAGAGACAAATGACTTTTGTCAAATGTCAGAATGGATACTGGCCGAGCCGGGGTTCGAACTCGAGACCCCTGGATTGACAGACTCCGACGTAACCGACTGAGCTATCGGGGCTCGGCTAAGCAAAAAGGAAACATGTGCTGGTGTTCAGCTTTTCTTTCTTTCTCTTCAATATTTTCTATACCTGTATCAGTATGATGTATTACCCTTTCCCAAATAATACCTGGTTTTGACGTCCCTAATAGAAAAGGCTTGGGAAAACATTGAGACAAAAGAAGAAACTGCTGATAACCAGCAGTTTCTCCTTTTGTCTCAATATTTTCTATACCATATTTTACAATAATTATGTCATTAATAATTTCTATTTTGTCATTTGTGGCAGTTTTTGAAGTGGATCGGCCAAAATTTGGCCGTTCGGGAAAGAGTTAAAAGCATCACATTCTGGGAAGGGACCTTACCCTTTCCCAAACAATACCTGGTTTTGATATCTCAGTGAGTAAAGTTGAAAATGTTTGGTAAACATTGAGAGAAAAGAAGAAATTGCTGATAATCAGCAATTTCTCATTTTCTCTCAATATTTTCTACAAACAAATATCTTTTCACTTTATCATATCAATCATTTTGTCCTCTGCATCACTACCTGTCTCATTGGAAGCAGTCTAAAATTCACCATTTTGGAAAGGGCTTAGGACTGGTAATTCATTAGCATTAACTAGGGTAATCAGTAGTCAGGTCATTTGGTTCTCTTCAGCTTTTATAATGAAGAACACCAATACATAATTTGTAAGTAAAAGTACATTTTTCTGAGTACATAATTCCAAGGCTCAGAGTGAAACGGTTGTAACTGCCTATAAACATAAAGGCAGTTACAACCATTTCGCCCTGAGCAATCGATATGTTCTAGAATCCAATCAAAACTGAATTGGAATCTAATCAAATCAGGTTTTATGAAAACCCAATTTACTTTAAACACATAATCTCCTACCGAAATTGTTTAACCCATATTACAGATGGCAAAATTTTAGACATGTCCAAATTCAACAAGGTTTTAGACGGCATGCAATTCTACATTTTATGACTTTCTTGCTTTACCAATGACCAAACGAAAAATTTTTAGGACGGTCCAAATTGAAAGACCCTGCAGAAGACAAGTGAATGAAAATTTTGATTATTAGGTCTCTTTAGATGGAATACATTGTGGAAAATGAAGAAATTGCTTGTCACAAGCAATTTCTTCATTTCCAAAAATATTTTCCAAATGAATTATCTTGAACGGCGCCAAAAGGCATCACAGTTTGGAAATGGTTACCGTTATCTTTAATTTTGTAATCTGCGACTCCTTTTATATAATTTAGACCAGTCGAGAAATTTGCCATTTGGGAAAAGCCAGTTAAGATTAGACATTACTCAATAATAGGAATAGTTTTGGAAGACATTAGGGCAATAGAAGAATATGCTCAAGATCAGTTAGTACCTTCAATGACATAGGCGACCTAGCATGAGGAAATTCAAACACCTCGTCATCGCTATAATTAGATCGGATAGTCACCGGTGACCTTGGCCCTTCACTCGGATACTCATTCACCGAGATTGACCTTCGCATCACCGCAGGAGACAGAAAATAGCGACGAAGGTCAGTCTCACTAGCCGAGGCAAGGATGTTTTCTTCTCGCTTCTTACTCTTGCCATAGCGAGACAATTTTGAGTCGTGCCATGACACGGATCTCGTCAAAGTGTTCGGAACATCGAGCGAAGACACAGCATCCTCCTCATGACCTTCATCTTGACCTTCACTCAAGGTCGCTTCTTCGTCACCCAAATAAATCTCCATAGTTTTTAAGGGAATTTAAAATCCATATAATCACAATAGTCAAGAATAAAGGTTTCCATGGATACAATGTATCCAAGCACTTCACCGTTGCCATGGCAACCAGGCACCTGACAACTAAGCACCATGATGAATTTTATAACATGTTCCCTAAATTACTTCCATAGCAACTAAAATGTTTCCTTAGTAATACTGGATTTTTATTCCATTTCACTTAGCAGCATGATTTATCCTCACTCTAACACTTTTACATTGTCAACCCATTTCTGATGGGTAAGTCAAATTCAACATCCAATTCTAGAACTATTCTGTAGAAAAACAATCATGTATTATTTGAAGAAAACTTCAGTTAGCAAATTAATAACAACTCATGATAAATAACCTGGCGGAGCATCTCTAGCTATATTAGCTAGAGATGCACCGCAAGGTTATTTATCATGAGCTGTATCACAAGTGGGCACCAAGGGCTTCACACAAAACTGCTGTAACTGCATATGATTCTACTTTTTGTACTAATCATTTCAATAGAGAAAGAATACTTTGCAAAACATGAAGGGCAAAGCAGAATGTACTTTTATGCCATATCTCTGCTTTTCAACAAAAACTTTGTAACTGCAGCTTAAAACAAGTAGCAGTTACGAGCTTTTTTTTAAAAGCGACATTATGTTAGCATACTTTCTCTAGAACATGCATTGCCTGCATTGCCTGCAGCTGAGACTATTTCAATGTGGACCATGTTTTTTTTTTTTCTTTTTTTTTTTTTTTGAAGCATCAATTTTGTAGTACACAATTAACACCTTTGCATTTAGACAACAGGATCAAAGGATTAAACTTTCATAGTTCCAGAAATTCCGGAAGAAACAGAAAAACTTCATGAATGGTAAAGACATATACAAAACACAATTTCCCCACTACAAGTCTACATTTCCAGAATAAAATGAGTTTTCTATTTATTATTCTGACCACATTTTCTCTAACCCTTTCCCAAGCGGAAAAACATTACACTGTTGAAGCTAATGCAGATATGACATAATGAATATTGCATCAGATGCAAAATAGCAAAGAAAAACATTGAGGCAAAATGCTGATCATCAGCATTTTCTTCTTTTGCCTCAATGTTTTCCTAATCCTTTTCTGTAAGGGATGTCCGCCCAAGGTCTTGTTCAGGAAAGGGTTAATGCCAGCATCATTTCCATCAGGGAATACACAAGAGGATTATGCCAAAGTCTTCTGTAATCCTTTTTGTCACACAATTCATGCAATCTGTTAACCATTCTGGGTTTTGTGGTTATGCCTCTTTTTCATAATGTAATAACTTGATATTCGACCTTGACCTATGACCTTGAAATAGAAGGAATTGTCAGCACAAGGAAAACTAACACTACAATTTTATGAATTTGATGACAGTGAATTATAATTTTGTTAGCATGTTTTGTAAATTTGTTTGACATAACTGTAAATTAATGTTTCAAAGATGTCCAGATGAAAGATAAGGTAACCAACCAAATGTGTATTAGAGATTATTATTATAATCATCATCATTATTATCATTTATCACATTATGGCCATTCCAATTACACTTGTTGCCTTAATTCTTCAAATGCCTTGAATAGGTAAGTCATTCATTTGGGAAATGGTCTAAAATAGTGTTTTTACATCTTCTGTGTCAGCAACTGGTTTCGAATTGCTTTTAACAATGCCAATATCACAATTAATCAAGACAAGATCTCTTAACCCTTTAACAAACAGCAAAACTTGTAACTGTTTCAATTTGAAAGCTGTTGCAATCAACAAAATGGGTGTTGATAAAGAATTAAGCATTTGTGTGAGACACAGTGCAAAAAGTTTTGGGGCATCTGGAGAAAATACTTGCTATCAGCATTTTCTTCTTTTACCCCAATACTCTTCCAAGCATGATCTATTTGGGACATAAAAACCAGGCATTGTTTAGGAAAAGGATTAAAAGCATTCCCAAGGACATTATAACCAGTAGCTGCGATTTCATACACCTTTATAATGATGAACCATATAAAATATTGAATGAAAGAAAAATAATGATCAGATATGATTAGGATTTCCAATAAAAGTTGCCATCCTATTGTAATTTACATGACAACGATACGATAAAAGCCTTAATTATAAACGAGATCAATATTTATCTTTACGGGAAATCCGCCATACTGCATCAATTGTGTTGCATAACTGAGCCAATTTCAAAATGCCTTGTAGAAATAGTTTGGGAAAACATTGAGAGAAATTGCAATTGAATAACACAAATGTTAACGCAAGAGTTATTTTCCTACATAATGTGACATTATGGCCTTGGTGAAAGATCTTAGCTTTTATACAAAAAGATGAACAGTGATATGATATGTGTACCAGCTATTGTCACATTGCAAGTCAAATAGTAAAATCAAGCAATAATTTCTCCTTTGCCTTCAATATTTTACTGCTAGTACATACAGCTTTCATAATATTGACATGAATTATTTTGTTGTCTGCTACTTCTGTCAAATAGAAGCAGACTGTACAATTACTGTTTCGTTTGCGAAATGGCTAATGCACGGGTGGTAAACAGAGAAACTAGCTCCAAAAAGAGGTAGTTGCATAGAGCGAAAATTTGTAGGTCACGAACACATTTTCTAAAATTATTTCTTTTAAAGCGAGTTTTTGAGAACTCCGTCGATGCTGTAATATGAAGAAATGGTCGAAGTTTGTTGTGCACGGGAGTATACGGTATTAGTAGCAGGGTTTTAATACAATCGTTGAAAAACATTTCAAAATCGAAAGTAAAAATGTTTTTCTTTCGATTTTGAAATGTTTTTCAACGATTGTATTCAAACTCTGCTTGATAACATCGAAAATTCTCATGCACAACAAACTTCGACCATTTCTTCATATTACAGCATCGCCGGATTTTTCAAAAACTCGTTGTAAAAGAAATAATTGTAGAAAAATGTGTTCGTGACCTACCTTTGTTTACAGATTTTCGCTCTATGCAACTACCTCGGTAGAGGCCGGATGTCACGAGGAAACAAAATACCGTTGACTCTTTTTGGAGCTAGTTTCTCTGTTTACCACCCGTGTAATGGGGCATACAAAATTTCATCATGACAGTGAAGTAATAAAATATATTTTTTGTTGTTGTGTATAATTCATTGCTTGTTTATGATATTGAACCAAGAATTTTGTCTGACTCAGCTAAAACACATGTAGGCCATAAAACAAATTTTTCCAAAGCAAAAGCTGCTAAAAATTTTGTCGAAAAAGATAGGAATATAGCACAGAAATAAATGGACACAAAAGATGAAAGTCAGCAAAAGATTGGGGGGGGGGGGGGGCAAAAGAAGAAAATCAGCTTTTTCTTTGCCTGATTTTCCCCCAAATTCTTATCTACACTGTTTGCCAAAAGCAGGTCTTGTTAAGGTAAGGGTTTAACCACTACTGCACAGTGACGCCTTTTGACTCCCTCACAAGAAAATTAAGGCTTGCGAAAACATTGTGGTAAATGAACAAATTGCTTGTGACAAGCAATTTCTTCATTTTCCACAATGTTTTTTAACCCAGCATGGAAATAATTTTAAAATTTCATCAACTTGAAATTGTCGTCTGCAGGACCTTTCAAAATGGAAGAGTCCAAAATTTTGTCGTCTGGTAATGGGTTGAAGCTATGGTTATGATATTTCAGATAGAAAACATTGAAAACATCCCATCTACGTCCCATCTACTCACTGGGGTGAATAATTGCACAAAGTCATTTTGTCAACTCATATCCTTGCTTTTCAACGAAAACCTGGTATCTGCAGCTTGTTTTAAGCTGCAGATACAAGGTTTTGGTAGAAAAGCAAAGATATATTTTTGTGATGAAATGTAATGTGACTACCTAATGAGCCCTGACTTTTATACAGATGGTTTGTCATGTAAAACATCCATTAACATAATTCTTATTCAATGAAGTATCATCAAGGTCTAGTACTTTGAATTCTGCCACATTCATTTGTTTCTTAATTAACCCTTTCCCAAACAAGACCTGTTTTTTTGATGTCCCTAATAGAAAAGGATTGGGAAAACATTGAAACAAAAGAAGGAACTGCTGATAACCAGCAGTTTCTCCTTTTCTCTCAATATTTTCTATGTCATATTTTACACCAATACTATCTTAAATTAAATTCAATTTGTCATTTGTGGCAGTTTTTGAAGTCGATCACCCAAAAATTTGTCTCTTTGGGAAAGGGTTAATTAAGATAATTTGGTAAAGGATTAATAATGATCATGCTCATTGATCTATGAACTTTGTTGTTATGTTAATAAATTATGCATACAATGATTAAAGTTAGGGAAATGTTTATGGGTAATTAAGAATGGAAAGCAAGTGAAGGTGGAAGAATGCAATTGCTTGCAAACTAGATGCCTTCACTCTTTCCCAATTAGTCGACAAATTTCAACATTTCAAATCAATAGATTGATTGGGTGAATCAACAATAACAGTAAACACCAATATCTCAGTCATATTGCTGATGCTGTAGCACCTAACCATGTATTCCTGTTGAATCTCTCACAAGTTCTATCACAACACCTTATCCATTTTTAAGTCTCAACCACTTAAGATTCCCACTTCAGTTTACCATTTTCCACCCATTGGTTGTAGACTAATGTCTCGAAGGACAAATTAGCCATGGCCTGAAGGATCGAACATGATAGACCAAGCCTGATATGCTCCAAACTGTGCAAAATTGGCTCAGG
Organism: Fragum sueziense; assembly: GCA_963680895.1. Taxonomy (NCBI): domain Eukaryota; kingdom Metazoa; phylum Mollusca; class Bivalvia; order Cardiida; family Cardiidae; genus Fragum; species Fragum sueziense. The sequence continues at coordinate 32,334,348 of OY804594.1, read as the reverse complement.
TTACACAGATAGTATTCTGAAGTCAAGAAATTTATATGAACTTATAAAATATTCTATGAAAAGATCAAGTCTGGGACAGTTCCAGACAATATTTCTATTGAAAATCAATAGGTGTAGATTACAAACAGGGTAGAGCAACAAGTTTTGTGAGTCTGAAGCCAAAACTTAACCCTTTCCCAACCAGCACAGTGAGTCGTCCAACATGAAAATTTTCACTTTTTATACATTCTCTCACCAAAAATATTGAAGCAAAAGGAGAAAGCCCTGTTGATATTCATTCTCTTCTTTTGTCATAATGTTTTTCCAAACCTTTTATATGATGCACTTCAAAACTGGTCTTGTGTAGAAAACAATAAACCCTTTCCCAAACCGCAAAGAGTAACTTGATGACCATACAAAAGGTAAGTAAGGTGAATGTATGGGTGGTCAAATGAAAGCTATGGATGCTAATGTGTACAATATAATATAGCCAAGCAGGTATCAAGGCAAAAGGGAGAAAATGCTTGATATCAGCATTTTCTTCTATTGCCTCAATATTTCCAGCATTTTTTTCAATGATGAACTACAAAACCAGGTCTAGTTTCAGAAAGGGTTATTACAAAGAATTTAGCATAAATCTGTTCCAGCATCCTGATCAAACATTCAAGGAAATCAAGTCTGGGACATTCCCAGACAATTCTGATTGAAAATCAATAGTTTTTGGTTACCAACAATGTGGAAATATAACAATAATTCTGGACAGGATTTGGTAAATTGTGATTTTCAGCATGGTTGACAGTCCAATTGACCCTTTCCTGAGCGACAAAATTCTAAACTGGTCCCAATTGAAAGAAATTGTAGAGCGCAAAATATCTTAAACAGCTAACAAAACTGAAAAGCATTGTGCCAAATAGCACAGAAAATATTTTGGCAAAAGGAGAAAATGCTGGTTATCCAGCATTTTCTCCTTTTGCCTCAATATTTTTCTATAGCTTCTACTGAGGAACCTCAAAGCCAGGTGCTGTTAGGGAAAGAGTTGTGCTATTTGACAGTTCTCTCTATATTTTAATCAATCATACATGATTTATCCCCGCCACAAAAGAAGCAGAGACTTCAGATAAGTCTCTGTACTTCAAATGTACCTCTGATATACTTATAAAGTACTTCAAGTCATGAAGGTCTGCTTCACCTGAAGTCCCAGAGGCTTCAATTAGGCTTCCGAAATAAACTTCTGTTTAAGCTCAGGGACTTCAAGTGAGCTGCTCTATCACAATTGGAACTTCTTCAGAAGTACCAAGTACTTTAAATGTACTTCAGAAACTTAAATCATTATATATGGGACTTCTTAAGAAGTACCAAGTACTTTAAATGTACTTCAGAAACTTAAATTATTATATATGGGACTTCTTAAGAAGTACCAAGTACTTTAAATGTACTTCAGAAACTTAACTTACTGTAGGTATAGGACTTCTTTAGAAGTACCAAGTACTTTAAGTGTACCTAAGAATACTCCCAGTCTAATTTCAGTCCAGTTCCAGTCTATATATGAGGTCACTTCCTCTTTAGAAAATTGGAGGGAATTTTACATGTCTGTCATTTTTTGAAAGAAAATGTTTATGAGCAGAATTTCCAACTTCACACTGATGGATTAGCATGATATTAAGGGACTCACTTAATGGAAAGACCAAGTAGAGATCTAAGGCAACTTTGGTGAGTGTTCTTCTGACTAAATTTAACAAATTTGAAAGTTCTATTTTTTACCATTCCCCACCCACATATTGCAATCATTTGTTGTACATCATATGGTAAAGCATCTTTGAAGCACCACCTTGAGCACTGATGAAAAATATGCTTTGAATGTACTTCAGTAGTACTTCCTGTGAAGCTTTTATGATATGCTTCAAATGTACTTCAGGGTGTGTACTTTAGTTGTACTTCTGCCTAATTAGCATATTTCAGACGCGCTTCAAAAGAAGTATGGGACTTTAATTGTACTTCGAAGTACATTTGAAGCATAATTAGCATATTTCAGACGCGCTTCAATAGGACTTTAGCTGTATATTTAAATATGTACATTTCTGATAAAAAGCTTAAGTACAGAAGAAGTACATGCTTCTATTGTACCTCACTTATACTCCAACAGAGGACTTCATTTGTACTTTTAATATGCTTTAAAGATACTGAATTTGTGGCTGGGATATCAAGAATTCCATTCATCCAATTAATTAGATGATATTATCCCAACTGGACATGATTATCAATTGATTGATTCCGACTTAGTTCCCTTTTCAACAATTCTACATTCACATCCCGCCTCCGCAGATGCTGGTGCACCTAATCAAGAAACAGGTGCTATTTGGGAAAGGGTTAACCTATCTGACATTTCTCCAAACGAAATCAATCATACATGATTTATATCAAGAATTCCCTTCATCCAATTAATTAAATGATAGTATCCTGACTGAACATGATTGTCAATTGATTGATTTGGACTTAATTCCCCTTTCAACATTTTTAGTCACATTCTGTATCTGCAGCTGGTGCACCTAATCAAGAAACAGGTGCTAGCTGTTTGGGCAAGGACTAAGCTATCTGACATTTTTGTGAATACTTTTCAATCATACATGATTTATATCAAGTATTCCGTTCATCTAATTAATTAAATGATAGTATATCCTGACTGAACATGATTACAGGGGTAAAAGTTGAAAATTTTGAAAAACCTGAAAACATGGAAAAGACTGTATTTATATAGTAAAAATCGAGAAAATGGGGCATTTTGGTATACTCAAAAACCTGAACTTCAGGCATATGCCAAAAAACTTTTACCCCTGTGATTATCAATTGATTGTTTAACTCCCCTTTCAACATTTTGGAAAGGGAAAGCTAGGGTTAACCTATCTGACAGTTCTCTATACTAATCAATCATACATGATTTACATCAATCCAATTAATTAGTTGATTTCTATCCACACTGCAGGGACAATATTATCAATTGGATGATTTGGTGTTTGATTCCACTTTCAACCATTTGGGGAAAGGGACAACCAATATCTACCTGACATTTTAATTAGATATTATCCTCATTTGGCATAATTAACTGATCATTTGGGGTTTCAGATTCTGCATTTAACATTTTTTGAGGGTTGTTCGTTTGGTGCAGGATTAATAGCTTAATTAATGAAGTAATTATACAGTATGACTGGACATTATTAAAGATAAATCCATATTAATCCATAATCCATAACCTTAACATTAGTACAACATATTAAATCCTGACATGGTCTTCCTTTTGGTAACCCTTTCCCTATCAGCAAATCTTCAAAATTACCATTTCAAATGCTGCTGCAGACGACAAATGGGCCTTGTTTAAGAAAGAATTTGTGTACAATATAGCATGGAAAATATTGAAACAAAAGGAGAAATTGCTGATTATCAGCAATTTCTTCTTTTGCCTCAATATTTTTCCAAGCCATTTCTTCTATGGATGTGAAAACCAGGTCTTGTTCGGGAAAGGGTTCACTGACTTTTTAACATAATTCCTGGGTTATGTTTGAAAATGCCGTAAATAAGGCTTGAATAAAGTGTAGTTACAGCATATTTAAACATCCCAGGTGAAATGTATCATGGTTTTCCATGAAATAACATGAACTATCATGGGCCAGGGACCATGTTTGACCATGGACTACCATGTTTTGTTAAATGGCCGCTACTATAGTCAACATACCATGATGTACCATGGTCAGAACATGGTTGACCATGTTAAGGAAAACATGGTTGACCATGTTACTTTACCCATGGTCTACCATGTTTTGTTAAATGGCCGCTACCATGGTCAACAAACCATGATATACCATGGTCAGAACATGGTTGACCATGTTAAGGAAAACATGGTTGACCATGTTACTTTACCCATGGTCTACCATGTTTTGTTAAATGGCCGCTAACATGGTCAACTTTAACATGATATACCATGATAAAAACTTGGTTGACCATGTTAAAGAAAACAAGGTAAACCATGTTACCAGCATGATAAAAAGCCATGGTAGGCCATGGTCAAACACAATAAACCATGTTATGCTAAATCATAGAAAACTTACCAAGGTTAATTGAGTGTTTCCCCTAAGCCATTTTGTATGATGCATTACCATGCCCCTTTTCTGGTGCACTATGTTGGTCCAAACACTGTGTATAACCGTACAGTGAGCCAAACCGGAAGTGCCACCGACTGTACGCACAAATATCACTAGTTCACCTCGATAAACAAATAGGGTCACGTTTTCATATCGAGATTGTTGAAAGCTCAGGAAACGAATCTAAACGCTGTTTTCGATGTTGATGAGCGAAGTTAAACGTTGTTCAGCCTGGGTGATGATTTTTGTGATAGTATGTATACTTTATCCATCAAACAGTAATTTCGGTTGCAAATCACTGACTTTTCATTTTCCCGACCCATCAAATTTGTGTTTCCAATGTCATTTTTCGTTACTGAGTGCATGGATTTTGATGAAACACGCACAGAAAGACAGGCCAATCTTTATTCTTGAAGCCCTATGTCCCTGTTTTCGCCTAGTTATTATACACTCCTGAGTATTTAGCGAAGAATTACACCCCTGTCTTCCGACTGACTGTACGACTAGCGACAAGTGTACAGAATCACTAGTCACAACCTATCGTCAAACAACTGTACGACTAGTGTCACCATAACAATGTATCGATGGACTGGATTTCGTTACTCTAGCTAATTGATTTGTAGTTTTGCGTTTATTTTTTTCTTAGGAAATGTAAGCAAAGGGTATGAGGCATTTGATTAACAGCCCTATACTTCATTTAAAGATGTGTTCTTTCTCCGTAAACCAGCAACCCCTTTGTTAATTGACGCTTTTTAATATACTCAATATATACCTCACGAGAAATGACCTGGCAGAGCAGCCCATGCTAATTGAATGAAAAGCTCTGCCAGGTAAATTCTCGTCCGCTATACATGTATCAAGCAGGCATTCTGAGTATGAGTGATGGTCAGACACTATGTCTATAGGTAAAAAAATCTGAGTGATCTTCTTTCAAATAATCGGGTCAGTATTTTTCGGTAAAAAACGAAAGTGGATGGCGTTCACGTGCACAGATTTTTTTTTTCGCTAGAATGTTAGAAGAAACCTCTGGATTCGGGGGAAAGTCGAGTTACAATCTGGAATGGCCCTCTCAAATGCACGTACGGCGAACTTTATCTGGTCTTAATCCATAGAGAACTCTTCCCAAAAGTCACGTATGTTATCCAAGTTGTTGTTTAACATTAAGAGAATTAAGCAGTATTTTTCCTCTCCTATAAAATTTGGGAAATGGGGGTACAATAGTTTCGCTCTGGCATAGCGACATGTTTAACATATATATTATGTCCGTGGAGGAGTGGTATCGAGAAGGACCAATATTAGCTTTAAGAACTTGATTCCCAATCGATGTAAAATAAATACATAATTATATGTATTTACATTTTGTAAACATAATTATGATAATCCTGACTGTCTAAATTTATCTTGTTTCGTTTCAGCACAGATGAAGAATGACGTCTGAACACGGCTTTAACACTTTCCCAAACGGCAAAATTTTAGGGTGGTCAAATTTAAAAATTGCCACAATTGACAAAATAGATGTTATTTAAGATATAATTTGTACAAAATATGGCATAGAAATATTGAGACAAAAGGAGAAACTGCTGGTCATCAGCAGTTTCTTCTTTTGTCTCATTGTTTTCCTAAGCCAATTCTAACAGGGACGTCAAAACCAGGTCTTGTTTGGGAAAGGGTTAAGTGTTATTTCTGCCCACATACATTTATACAACTTATCAAGAAATTGCTGATAATTGAATTAAGGTAGTCCAAGCCTAATGAGATTCGTGCAACTTCAAATTTTTTCGAGCAACATCATTAATTAACCCATTAATGACCCATGTCCGTTATATAGTACGGTTATGGAATCTGGTTTATGTCAACAGTTATCAGTGTTGAATTGCTATTATCTCTTCATTGTGACTGAAATAATAGTCTGTTGGATCAGGTAACACCAACTTAGAGATGAAACAGAAACATTTCATAGTCATTAACATGATTAGACTGTTGAAGACCGGACAAATTTTTGGTAGAGTGAAAATGACAAAGAAAAAGTAGGCATTTTTTATGTCCTTCAAAAGCTGTTGATGAAAATAGTCCAAATTAGCAATTATAATGTAGATTGATGTCTCTTTTATACAAGTCAATACAAAAGTAATGTATATTTGATATGTTTCCATGCTTTTTTCAATTGTGATATAACGTCCCAAATATAGGACGATGGTCACTAGAGTATACAAAATGTGAGTTTGTATGAACATATGAGTTTCAAATTCTAACGTTTTTACTGACATTAAATCATCATTTATATATAGAGATTCACTTGAAATGAGGTGCCACATCTTCTTGAAATTGACAAAGCCCTTCAAGAAGCCCAGGCCCGTATGAATGGGGGGGCTACTAAAGATTGCCAAAAATGCCGAATTTTCCTTATTTCACACTGTAAATTTAGGGAAAATCCCATTTTATGCTCCCAATATTCAGACACAGGTGGCTTCAGCCAACCCAATATGAAAATGTTTCCTACGGCCCTAAAGCCAATGTATTTTTAACTGCACAAGAGGATGTCACAAAAAGTGATGAAGACATCGTTGATGAAAATTTTGGTGGAAATATAAACAATCTGACATGAAATCAATTACGCACAGATGCAACAGTGTCTGTGCGACATGTCACCAGACTAGACTTCAATACTACAGGCGATGAAGATTCTGGTATTTCAACGGATGTAGAAAGCGACATATCAGAATCGGTTTTGCATTCATCTTGCATCACCATTGACAATGATGTTCAGATACCTTTGCAACCAAATGTGCATCCGAGAGCTGCTGCCAATCAAACAGTAAGACGAGCAAATGCACCCCACCTCACTGGATTAAACAAGATATTCCCAATGATCAGACAGAAATCTATTCTTACAATGTTCCACTGCACGACATATGTTCCGTGGATTTTCATCGCCATTAAAGTAGGTATGTGCTAAAAACTTATAAACAAACATTGCTAAATGTGTTTTTGGATTAATAATCTCATAAAAAGGATATATAAGCCTCAGATTTTGTGACAATCATTTTGACGGAAAGTTGGATTATTTTTCAAAAGTGATATCTCTAGTGACCCATGTCCTAAATATGGGACACAACAAAAAATGCATTTTTCAACATTATTTCAGTCGGAAATCTAATTATTTTGTAATTTTTTATCATAGCTTCCACAAAAGTATCACTTTTTGATAAAACTTCAAAATAAAAAAATGTGGTCATTAATGGGTTAACGTTTATTACGTTATCGGAATTTTTAAGTTCGACGCTGTAAACATTCCCAGGTGAAACGTTCCACAGCCAAAAGTTAACAACAAAACCCGTATAATTCAAACGTCCCGTGAATCTCATTAGGGATGGACTACATTAAGAATATGTTGGTGATGATGGCTGTATTTTGTTAGATGAATGGCTGTATTCGGATATTCTGCTTTGATGACTTATGGCTTTGCTGAGGTATGGTAGAATGATCCATATCCGCTTTGCCAACTTATCAAGAAATTGCTGATAATTGAATTAAGGCAGTCCAACCCTAATGAGGTTCATGCGACATCGTTAACATTTGTTACCTAATCCGAACTTATACGTGTGACATCGTTAACATGAGGTGGTGGAACGTTGCACCCCTGCATTTAAACGACATTGCCGGAATAATTCTGATGTCACATGAATCTCATTAGGGATGGACTACCTTAAGAACATGTTTGAAATGTCGACTTTACTTCGTCAGATGAATGGCTGTATTCTGGGATTCTGCTTTGATGGCTTTTGGCTTTGCCGACATATGGTAGAATGATAAAAGTGTATGTCGGCTTTGCCAACTTATCAAGAAATTGCTCATAATTGCATTTAGGTAATCCATCCCAAATGAAATTCAAGCGCCTTCAAAAATTTTCGAGCGACATCGATAACCTTTGTAACGTAATCCGAATTTATATGTGCGACATTGTTATTATCCCGCTGTGAAACGTTCCTCAGCTGCATGTTAACGACATTGCAGGAATAACTCCTATGTTGCGTGAATCTCCTTAGGGATGGACTGCCTTAAGAATATGTTGAAAATATCGACTGTACTTTGTCAGATGAATGGTTGTATTCTGATATTCTGCTTTGATGGCTTATGGTTTAGCCGACGTATGGTAGAACGATACATGTCCACTTTGCCAACTTATCAAGAAATTGCTGATAATTGAATTAAGGTAGTCCATCCGTAATGATAATCATGCAACATCGTTTACATATGTTACCTTATCCGAACTTATATGTGTGACGTCGTTTACATACGGTGGTGGAATGTTGCACCGCCGCATGTTAACCACATTCACGGAATAATTCCTTTGTCGCGTTTCATTAGGGATAGACTACCTTAAGAATATGTTAGAAATATCGACTGTACTTTGTCAGATAAATGGCTGTATTCTGATATTCTGCTTTGATGTCTTATGGCTTTGCCGACGTATGGTAGAATGATAGATGTCCGCTTTGCCAACTTATCAAGAAATTGCTGATAACTGAATCAAGGTAGACCACCCTTATTGGGAATCATGCTGCATTGGAATTTTTCGAGGGACATCGTTCAAATTTGTTACCTAATCTGAACTTATGCCAGCAACATTGTAAGTATTTGGTGGTGGAACGTTCCACTGTCACATGTTAACGACATTGCCTGAATAATTCCGACGTCGCGTGAGTCTCATTAGGGATTGACTACCTTATATACATGTTGGAAATGTTGGCTGTTCATTGTCAGATGAATGGCTGTATGCTGGCCAATTGTCTGTGAAAAGTATTTGACCCTTTACTAAATTCTTTATACATCTAACATGCTGTTAGGGGTCGCGAGTTGGAACCCCAGCTTGGCCAGTTTCCATTCTGACATTTGACAAAAGTCATTTATCACTCGCAAACGGGTGTCATCTATATGAGGGAGCAGCTGGAGGCTAAGTTTGGATTTTGTGATGGTAATGGTGAGAGAAATACCAGGAAACCATGGTTAGGTGCCCCAGCCGCTTTGATACGACCATAGCAGTTGAAAACGGCGTAAAACCCAATAAAATCAAAATCTTGCATGCCCCCAATTGATTAGGTAGTTTTAATATGGTGTTAAATTTGGTCGTTTTTTTTCTTTTATTGGCGATTTAATGCACGACACGACAAAAGAGATCAAACAAGTTTGTGATGTGTATAATTGAAGTATTAAGTCCAATCGCCGGTGAGATGTCGCCAACGCTTTACCGACTAAAAATGCCGCGGATTGGTTGTTTGATTTTGCTTGATCGGTTGCTACTGTCATATGAACGCTCTGACGCGCCTGCAATGGGGTTTTTGGTAATATCGGGGAAATTGTCGGCGATTAATCGGAGATGCATAGTCGATTGGTCGTAGCATTGGCCGACAGAAATAGCAGTTTTTGTATGATCGGCGACTTGTCGGCCAATTTGCACCTCAAGTTAAAATCAACCGATCAATCAGTGGCATTTTGAATGTCTGAAAAAGTCGATGAAGCCTCGGTGACTACACATCGACTATTTGAAGGGAAACTGTCGACTGTCTGACGGTGTACAGCTGACTTTTTACACATTGCTGAAGAGTCTGTCTCATTTTTGCAATCATCAGTGACCTATCGTTGACATCTCGCTGGGTCCCACTCAGATGCATTGCATATGTCCAACCAGTTTCATCCGATGACCTGCATACCAGCCTAATTCCAAAATAAAGGTAATAGCCACTGCCAAGGCGTGGCTGTAATGTGGCTGATAGGAAAACCAATCACATTAAAACAAATCGACGTCAGTCTTACGTCAATATTTTCTACTGGTCTGACAGCAACAAAACGAGCGAAATCGCTGATAAAACGGCGCAACCAAATTTTATGCGTTTTTTGCCTGGTAGAGTCACATAGGCATTGACGGTATGGGCATGTGTGCGGTTCTATGTTGTTTCTATGCTCAAACTACACTGTAGAAGTATACCAAGGTAGTCACTTGACTGAGGAATGGTTTGGTCGAGTAGTCACATAAAAGCGACGCCCCAGCGTTGGCGGCTAATCTCTTTGATACCGGCCGATTTAAGAAAGTCGGTGTTACATGAAATTGCCTGGAAGTTGGAACGTCGGCGATGTTTTAAATATTTAGTTAGAGTCCGTTAGATGTTCGGCAGAATCCCAACAGATTTTCAACAACTAGTCAATGAGACTTCACCGACTTTTTCAAAACAGAGAAAATTCAGCCGATTGATCGGTTGGTTTAAACTAGCAGAATATATTGGCAGACACGCTGCCGATCATGAAAATATTCTGTTTTTGTTGGCTGATGCCTCTATCAATCAATGACACACCGCCAACTAATTTTCAATAATATCTCCGATTCTTCTATAATATGCCAGTACCACATCTCCGGGTCGTCCGAACTTTTATGAAACCCCCTGAAGACGCAAAGCAACACCTGCGCAGACACAAGGGCTGTGACATTAACTCCCCGGACACGAAGTCCCGGCTCACTTGACAAGGCATCTCAGATAATTGCTGTTAATTTCCATTTCCATAATATGACAAAAACAACCATAAACATGACCTGTGTCAAATGACGTCATCAATAATGTCATTAAACCACCAATGCGTTTCCTACGCTGAAAACTAGATCATGGCAGAATTTACACAAAACAACACATTTCGAATGTGCGTTTTATTTTTATTTAGGGTGTTATAATGGAGATAATAACAAGTTTAGAGGTCTTTATTTGCCAAATAAAAACCTCTGTGCTCTGAACATGTTAAGGCAAATACCTCGGCGCTGAGCGCCTCGGTTTTTACCTTCACTGATGATGTAGTCCGTCGCACATCGGTTTTCATTTGGCGGATAAAGACCTAAACTCGTTATTATTTCATAACTAGAAATCGATCAACGAAAATCAAACAGCACGTGGCATTTCTTACACAAATCAAAAGATTTTTATGTAAAGTTTGGGTATTTAAAGGTTTGCACGTGAGAAACGTGTAGACGTCTATTTTGACGTTATCTCACAGATAAGACAGGTTCTAACGTAAACACAAAGATCAATATCAAGATGCAGTTCCCTGTAATTATCAGTAACAACTTTGACTAAATATCATAGAAGAATTAAGAGAAATAATAAAAAAAAAATAGTTGTTGCGTTTCTTCTTTCCTCTAGTATATTTCACATTTTTCTGTCATATTGTTCTCCCATTGAGCAAATTTGAGTGAGATTTCTGGCAAAAAAATGAGAGAATTTTTCCGAATCGCGCCCCAAAATGATCCCAAATACAAATATCAATTTTCAAAATGAATAGGATTGGTATGGAAGCAAAAGTGACTGTAGGCCGCGACCATAGCGCAGTTGGTAGCGCATCTGCCTCTTACTCGAAAGGTCCCGGGTTCGATACCCGGCCGCGGCAAATGTTCTTTCTGACAAAAATGGCCCTCTCCAATGGTTTGATGTCGTTAACCTATGTGGGCGAGCAGCTAGAGGCTCGGTTACGGTGTTGTGCCAGTGCTACTATGAGAAACAACAGGTACCAATGGTTAGGTGCTCCAGCCACCGCGATATGATCATAGCAATTGACAACGGCGTAAAACCACACAAAATCAAACCTAAACATGCATTACATACTGGACACTAGTCATACAGTAACGAAGAACTAGTCGTACGGTAACGAAAAGCATTTTGGAAACTAGTCGTACAGTTGTTGGCAACAGGGTGGTTGTTTTCAGTAGGCTTTTTTTCAAATATCCGAGCTCCCGTTGCAAAACGGAGAATTGGGTTGTCAAAATATTAGATTAAACGACTCTTCCATCAGTAAAACACTATGCATTGTGTGTCGAAACATACCTTTCGGTAGAAAAATCTGTCACAACCACGGCCAAAATGGAACGAAACTCGGTGATTGCGAGTGCTAAATCCTGATTTGTAGACAAAAGCGCCGTTTCTGGGTGTAACGAAGAACAAAAATGACAGGTATGTTCAGTTCGCTTTTTATAATCGCAAACCGCGTTCAAAAGCGATGAATAGATAAAAAGTTACCTCGATACGAAAAAAATGACTGTTGAATTATTTGACGTGAACTAGTGATATTTGTGCGTACAGTCGGTGGCACTTCCGGTTTGGCTCACTGTACGGTTATACACAGTGCAAAGAAGATTAAGTGCAACATGAGCCTTTTTTTTCTTAAAATAATTTTAACAGTTGTGAAATGATTGATAATATACATGTTTATTCTTAGCCCTTCGAGAAAGGATATATCATAGGTTACATTGTAAAAATGTGGGTGGGGTGTTATTTGAATTTGAAAGTCAAAAGATTACTCACCAAAATTAAGGTGTTGTCTTACTTGGCCTTTTCAATAAGCAAACTCCTGTATTCTTATTTAATTAGTCCCCTACCGGTGTTCACACCGGAGGGGACTATAGGTTTGCCCTCCGTCTGTCCGTCCGTCCGTCCGTCTGTCCGTCCGTCCATCCGTCTGTCCGCTCAAATCTGGATCCCGCGATAACTTAATAACTAAGCAAGCGTTTTTGATGAAAGTTGGTATATGACTAGATGGCAATGTGTAGATTATGCACATCATTTTATTTTTGTTTTTCGACTTAAATTGAGGTTGCTATGGTTACAGAAATAGTGAAAATATGGCCAAAAATGGGATCCTGCGATAAGATAATAACTAAGCAAGCTAGTTTGATGAGACTTGGTATATGACTATATGGCAATGTGTAGATTATGCACATCATTTTATTTTTGTTTTAAGACTAAAATTGTTGTTGCTATGGTTACGGAAATAGTGAAAATATGGCAAAAAATATTGGATCCTGCGATAAGTTAATAAGTAAGCAAGCTAATTTGATGAGACTTGGTATATGACTAGATGGCAATGTGTAGATTATGCACATCATTTTATCTTTGTTCTTTGACGAAAATTGTGGTTGCTATGGTAACGGAAATAGTGAAAATATGGCAAAAAATGGATCCTGCAATAACTTAATAACTAAGCAAGCTAACTTGATGAAACCAGTAACTTTATTCAAGTCATTTGAATTATATTTCCGAAATTTTGGGCATAACATTTCATATGTTTGACAATTATTTTGATGACTTGTTCATCTTAATCTATTATTGATTACCATATTGAGTCAATGTGAAGCCGGTAGGGGACTTTATGTGTTGCATACAACACCAGATACTTGTTCACTACTGTACACAGATTGAAATTATCACAAACATCATTTTGAGAAAGTGCAAACAAACAAACTCATGTTGTGTCCCCCCACTTTTTAGCAAAACAGGAAGTGACATCATCATTATGATTTGACCATGGTAGGCCATGGTCAAACATGATAAACCATGTTATGTTAAGTCATAGAAAACTGACCAAGATTAATTAAGTGTATCGCCAAGCCATTTTGCATGGTGCATTACCATGCCCCATTTCTGGTGCACCATGATGGCCCTAAGAAGATTAAGTGCAACATGAGCCTTTTTTCCTAACAGTTGTGAAGTGATTGATAATATACATGTTTATTCTTAGCCCTTCAAGAAAGGATATATCATAGGTTACAATGTAAAAATGTGGGTGGGGTGTTATTTGAATTTGAAAGTCAAAAGATTACTCACCAAAATTTAGGTGTTGTCTTACTTGACCTTTTCAATAAGCAAACTCCTATATTCTTATGTAATTCACTACTGTACACAGGTTGAAATTATCACAAACATCAACAGTTACTTGAGAAATTGTAAACAAACAAACTCATGTTCCCTCCATTTTTTTAGCAAAACAGGAAGTGACATCATCATGTTTTGACCATGGTTGACCATGGTTATGATCTTTGTAAGATGGGTGACCATGGTATTTCATTTCATACCATGATAACACTGTAGAACCATGCTCTAACATATGATTTGACCATGGTTGACCATGGTTATGATCTTTGTAAGATGGGTGACCATGGTATTTCATTTCATACCATGATAGTGCTTTAGAACCATGGTCTAACATGGTCGTAGTGGCAACTCTGACCATGGTATGACCATAGCATTTGATGTTTTTTCACAGTTGATCATGAAAAAACATGGTCAGATGCCAAATACAATGAAATACCATGGTAACCATGGTAAACATTTCACCTGGGATGACCGACAATATATTATAAGGAAGCTATTAGGTTACTAGGAGTTGCCAATTTAAAGATTAGTTTGAATTCTTTTTGAACTTTACAAAAAAAAAAAAATGTACACATAAAGAAAATGGATTTCTTTTTTAGATTTCCTCGCTGAATGAGAAAAATTACATTTGAACTTGATATTGAAATATTCGAAGTCATTTGAACTGAACACGTTTTTCATTTCCTAATGTATTTAGTTATGGGAAGCTCATAATAGAAAGTGAATAATTAAGCCCCTTCCCAAACAGCAAAATTTTAGGGTGATCCACTTCAAAAACTGCCAGCAATGACAAAATGGAAGTTATTAAAGATAGAATTTGTGTAAAATATTGCATTGAAAATATTGAGACAAAAGGAGAAACTGCTGGTTATCAGCAGTTTCTTCTTTTGTTTCAATGTTTTCCCAAGACTTTTCTATTAGGGATGTCAAAACCAGGTCTTGTTTGGGAAAGGGTTAGTCCACCCAATACCTTTCCACCAAACTTTTGGTCAGAGTTGTTACACCATCCAATAATAATGGCTTGCTCTGAGTGCCCCCCCCCTCCCCTCCCCCTCCCACACACAGTTACTTAGACTGATGCCTAAATTATCTAGTCCAAGTCCTTTATAATATTATTAAAAAGTGAAAACAAATTGTTAAGTTCCAAGGAAAGTTTCATAGGTTGATATAATGCAATAATCATTAACATCATTTGCTTTCCATGCAGTTAAGTTTCACAGAGAATGGTAATTAACAAAGGGTTTTGGTTTAATGATGTGAATTGATGCTTATTTTAGGGGCATGTGGTGTACTGGAAAAAATGTTCTAACAAAACTAATGGTAGACCAGGCATAAACCATATTTCTTTGTTGGAGAGATCAGTCCAATAATTAAGGAATATGAGTACATTATAGCTTTGAAAATATTGAGACAAAAAGAGAAAATGAAGGTTATCATCATTTTCTTCTTTTGCCCCCATATTATCCCAAGCTTTTCACATTTATTTTGTCATCTGCAGCAACTTTTTAATAGGGCCATCCTAAAATATAGCTGTTTGGAAAAGGGTTAATATTTTAGGTCTATTTACACAGGATGGTAACATTAACCTGGCAAATCTAAATAATTTATGCAACTAGCCCTTATAGTCCTTGGGCCAGGACCAGGAAAATGGGGTAAGTATTACCAGAAAAAAGGACAAAAGGACACCTATATATATTTGTAGCTATACATCTGACGGATGTTTTTCAGTGATGATATCCGACATGAAGAGTAGCTAAATATATTTTACCCTTACCTTTATATAGGTACCCTTCACGACGTGAATGACAATCTGGTTTGGGGTAAGGGAAAGGGAAAAATTAATAAAAAATATCAAATGAATGTATAAATCTATTTATTTGAATCCATACGTATGAGCATGTATTTCACTACTTATGAATCATGATTTTTTAAATTATGTAATTATTATGACGTCATTACTCCTCTTCAAAATATGCTTTATGTGCAATCAAGTATAAGAATTGGCCGAAATATTCGAAAAAAGTATTTTTCTATAATTATCATTTATTTCTAATTCTAGAAGACATAGTTTTTCATAAAGTACATTATCTTAGAAACATTTTGAGCGTTGTTTGCACTCTGGCCGTCCGGGCTTTTGGCTGTAACCCTTATCTTAAACCCTTAACCCTATCATTTTTTGCATTCAAATTTATAACACTTATTTGGTCATATTTCCATTGAATATTGACCTACAGGTGTCAAAATGGTATCAAATGAAAGCTTATGACTCGCTCTTTTGTTTGTAGTTATTTTATTCAAATGATCTCATTTGCATATTCATGAATATTAATGATTTCCCTTAAAAAATCCATTTTTTGGCGAAAATTTTGATAAATACTTTCCAAAACAAGGCGTTTCTTTTCAGGGGGAATTTTGAAAACATGATTTTTCTTAAAGAACATTTTATTAGAAACATTTTGAGCCTTGTTTACACTCTGGCCGTTGGGGCTTTTTGCCGTAACCCTTATCTAAACCCTTAGCCCCATCAAATTACTTATGTAAATTTTGAAAATGAATTCGGCCATATCTTCATTGAATATTTGCACACAGATGTCAGAATGATATCAAATGAAAGCTTATGACTTATTCTTTCATTTTAGTTATGTTATGCAAATTAGCTCATTTGCATATTCATGAATTTTCCTAAAATTGCGATTTTCTACGGAAATTGGTAAATACTTTCCAAAACGAGGCATTTTTGTGCAGGGGAATTACGTAAACATATTAAATCTTAAAGAAAATTAATATATCAAACATTTGGAGCGATGTTTGCACTTAATTTGGCCGTAGGGGCTTTGGGTCATAAGCCTTATCTAAATCCTTAACCCTATAAAATTGTTCAGTCATTTCATAACGTTTTTGGTCATATCTTGGTTGAATATTGACCTACAGATGTAAGAATGGTATCGAATGAAAGTTTATGACTTGCTCAATAATTTACCATAAGTTTTATGCAAATTACCTTATTTGCATATTCGCGAATATTAATGACACTACTTAAAACTGTGACCCTTTTTGCGAATTAGGTTTTTGTTTGGTAAAAGTGTCATATCTCTGTTTTACTAACGCCATTACTCTAAAACTTTGCACATACCTCTATGACCATGGTACCAACCTCAAGACAGATATCTATAGCTCTAGCATTTAATGTCGAGCAATTTTTACCTTTTTGTTGCCTAGAAATTCTTCATCAAACTTTAATGAGCATCTTTCAAACATCTGTCACAAATAAGTTTGTTTCTGTCATAACTTTTGCTTTCAAACTTGGCATATGCTCTTGCTTCTAAGATCAGCATCTGTTATGTTATCTAGTAACAGTAAATGTTCATTCGTTTGGCATATTCACTCATTTTCATGCAAGATTCAATCATTTTTTAGCATCCGTAATTTTGCATCTTACTGTAAATCTGCTTAAATATAAGGGCTAAACAACCCTTTTGAACGTAAAATAATACACCCTAAATCCAATATCAAATAGAAAATAATGTCCCTAAAGTTTAGGAAAACACTGATACAGTAAACTGAATACATTATTATAAATAATTGTTAAATATTTAACACTTTCTTTGCACAATTTACACTAATGATTGAATGATTATGATGATGAACAGAACTGATTAGATGGTTCAAATGATCTCGTTTGATACTTTTAGAATTCAAAGTAGAATCAAAACACATGGATTAACAAAATGGGCAACTGCAATATATTGAAAGTTTATTGACATCGTTTAAAATTAAGGTTGTAGGTCGTATACATGTATAGCAGATTCTTTAGGGGATAGCTAGATCTATGACAGAAGGTATATATTTTGCAATTATAGTGTTTTCATTATTATTATACAGCGTTCTTTGGATGATATGTGCACTTCCAAGGAGTATGATCTTCTGCAGTTCCTCGATAGCTGGTGCACCAGGGATATGTTTGAATATTTTGTCAAGTCCCTTCTAACTGAGACCAAGTGCACCTACAACGACTTGTACAGTTGTCGTCTCCATACCCCACATTCTGGCTACTTCTATCTCAAGGTCTTTGTATTTTGATAGTTTCTCAAGTGCCTGAACGGAGACATTTCTTTCAGAAGGAACCGTCATGTCAATCATGATGAACGTCTTGTCCAATTTGTTCTTAATCATTTCTGGTCTGTTAGCCCTGATCTCTGTAGCAGTATTCACCGACATGTTCCTCCACGACAGTTTTTGGTTGATGTTCATACAATTTTTTGTTTGCTGGGAGTCCAAATTGCTTACAGATTTTCCAATGAATGTACCCTGCTGCCTTGTCATGTCTTTGAATGTACTATGTTGCCACTAATGTTGGACAGCCCGAGACAATTTCATCATATTGGTTGCATATTCTACACTTTGGATCTGTAGCATCTTTGATGGTCTTGTTGTGATATGCTCTTGTAGCCAAACTCTGATCTTGTGCTGCTGTCACCATTCCCTCTGTTTCTGCATTGAGACCTGCAACAGTGAGCCACTTATGTGTCTGATCTTGGTCAACATCTGGTTTGTCAAACCTTACGGGTATTGCCCATGCATTGATTTGGCTTTCCATGTTTGTGTCATTCTCTTTTGGGCATTTGCCTTTGTCCGTCTTGTTCTTTTGGCATACTCTGTGATGGATTCTTCTCCATTTATTGTCGTTTGTGCAATGTTCAGTTCTTGAATGAATGTTCTGGTTTGCTCTGAGATTGAGTAAAGTTTCTTGTTACGTTCATGTTCCCGGATCAGATGTAGCAGATTGTCTTGTGTTGTCTCCAAATACGTGTTTATGCCATCTCAATCTATGAGAGGCCCCTTCCACCGATCTTTTGTGGTAGGTACAATCTTTCAACGGCAACCTTTGGTTGGTGCATTCTTTCTGTTGTTAGTAGCTGTCTGGTCTTTGTGTCAAGTTTTACGTTTTTCTTGCATTTGCCAGTTTATGGCTTCAATCTTATCTGCAGCTTTTAGCTCACTCTTGATGGCAAGCCGTAACTCTTCTGTAATACTCTTTTCTGATCTTTTCCCTCATTGCTGCATGTTGAATTCCGTCACCTTCATTAACACAAGGTATTTGTATTTAGCGTCTTGGTCTAGTTTCTTGATGATATTGTCTCTTTCTAGTTGTATGTCAGATGTTGATGTTAGTTTTCCTTTTTTGAAGGTGGCTTTTAGACACTTGTCCAGTTCAAATTGCATACATATGTCATCACTAAAGATCTTTACTGTCTCGAGCAGTTGTTTTTGCTGGTGATCGTTCTTGGCAAAGGTCTTTAAGTCATCCATGTAGAAAAGATGGTTGATCTTCTTACCTTGGATTTCATATCCATGTCCAGTGTCATTCAGCATGGTTCTTAGAGGGGCAAGAAACAAACAGAAGTGAAAGGGTGATAGTTATGCGACTTTGCATGCAGATGGTTAAGTCTTGAACTTCTTTGGCCTTGGTTTGAAACCTACCGGATGAGGACTCCCACCACGCCCATTTATTTGGGACCATAACCTTTGACCTAGTTACCCTGACCTTTGAGTTTGACCTACTTTTAAAAAACTTAAACTTTAAAGGGCTTACAACAGGAATTTATCCTTAACCCCAAATGCTGTCAAAAACACTGTATACTGAGTCCCCCGTCTCTTTCTTGTCTCCTTTTAGATCTACATGCAGTTTACCTATAATTGTCCATAATTTGTCAACGAAGTAATAATTAATTTATTTGTGTTATTTTACCTTTTGAATTACGGTATAAAACACACATCATATTTACATTGCAACTAGAAATGTCTTATTTCAGCAATCTAAACACGCAGGAGCATATTGTTTTACTCTTGTCTGTCTGTCTGTCTGTCCGTCCATCTGTCTGTATGAAAACTTAACACTGGCATTTTCTCAAAAAATATTTGACATGCAAAGCTATAATTTTGTATGTAACCTTCTTTTGAACAATGATATTTATCTGTTCGTGCAATATCAATATGACCTTCCTCAAGGTCATTCATTAACCCTTATCAAACCTTAACTCGAAAACTTAGCATAAAAACTTAAAATTGCCATTCCTTGGGCATTTGTGTTTCACGATCTTGTTATTAAAGTTTTATTGATATTCATAAGCATACTAATTAGTTTTGTGTAAGAGATGTCTTAACAAAATAACATTTCAAAACTAAAATGTATGTTTTATTACTATAATAGTTTTAAAATGTATTTTTTTTTTTGCGATTAGTTAGAGCTAATGCTGAAACTTCTATAAGAAGACAGTTGCCATGGAAACAAGAAGTTTGTTAAATTTTGCTTATCCGGCACTTTGAAATGGAACAACAGTCAGAATTCATTAACAGGTTAAAGAAAATACAGAGGGTTTTCATTTTTGGCTTATGACATAATAATGCCATACTCCATGCATGTAATTTGCTCGGCTTATTACCTCCCTTTATGGATATACCTGTTGTGATTTTTTCCATATACATGCTGTGTAGGACAAATTATTCAACATGAATTGTATTTCTATGCATCTGGTTTATATATGCAGTGTATGCTTAGTATAGAAAGCAGTAAAGCCACATTATTTTAAACATTTTAAAACCTTGCACTGATTTTCAACTATCCAAACCCAATCAAATTTCAAATGCACATTCTGAGGTATAGCTACTCTGCAGAGTGGATATCATTGCATTTTTGTTCTTCCTTTGGATAGGTCTTTCAAGATATATAGGTGTCCCTTTGTCCATTTTAGTGGTAACTCCAACCATATCTGGCCCAAGGACTATTAGCTTATAATATATTAGCTTCTGTAAGCTTCTTTCATGGACCAAAGAATATTCAACAGGGGTATATGGCCCTTATAACTTTTGAGACCCACATGGATCCAAAGCAGTATGTGCATGATCAAAATTTCCTTCTGTTCCCTAAACATTTTCTATGTTATTCAAATTTTATCTTTATAAGCCAAGGGTCTCGTTTGCCAAAATTTGAGGCCGTTATTGGGCCCCATTCCCAACAGCAAAAAGTATCTTTTTTTCCCAATTCTCTGGAGAAAATTCCCAATGAGGACCCAGAATGCCCCATGTTAAGACCTCAACTTCATTTACAAACATTTTGAAGACAGTTTTAGGGTAGATTTTTAAACAAGAGGATGTACATATGCATTTTACATCACTAAAGTCTAATTTGCAGCTGAAACTGAGTGACAGTATGAATACAAACTTGTTTTAGTTTTTCCCAATTTAGGTAAAAAGGTCGCTATTTTTCCCAATTTCACTAGCCCCAGCACCCCCCCCCCCCCCCCAAACAAACCCCCCCCCCCCCCCCAAAAAAAAAAAAACAAAAAAAAAATTGGTAGCAAGACCCATGTAAGCATCCACTCTGTCATCCACAAAAGCTTCAAGTTGAGACAGTCTGAATTTTCGCTGTTTCGGATGGGGGTTTATATCCTGAATCAGTCTGGATATACCTTGTATAACCCTTTCCCAAATGTTATAGCCCAGAAAATATTAAGGCAAAAGGAGAAAGTGCTGGTCACCAGCACTTTCTTCTTTTGCCTCAATGTTTTCCCCAGCATTCTCTATTAGGGACGTCAAACCCGGCCTTGTTAGGGAAAGGAATAATCAATTAAGTTCTACAAAATTCTCTCAAAACCACCAAAAACCAAAAATTTCTCAGTAACTTCCCATATTTCTCAAAAACAACATATTAATACCAATATTCCATATTTTCCATAAAGAATCCATATTTCACAAAAATTCCATGTATTCTTACAGACCATCCTATTGTTCAATATAACAATCAACTCCAGACTACATTCATAGCTACCAGAAATTCCAGCCAAGTTTGCTAAATTGGCCTATCACAACAACCCGTGCGAAAAAAGTTCAATAACACATGTAAGTTCAAGAACTGTTCTAGAACTGTTCTAGATCATTCAATGGAAGTTCTAGAACTGTTCTAGAACTGTCCTTTAATGATCTAGAACAGTTCTTGAACAGTTCTTGAACTAAGATGTGATCATAACCCATGCGAATAATGTTCAAGAACACATCTAAGTTCAAGAACTGTTCTAGATCATTAAATGGCAGTTCTAGAACTGTTCTAGATCATTAAATGGCAGTTCTAGAACTGTTCTAAAACTGCCAATTAATGATCTAGAATAGTTCTAGAACAGTTCTTGAACTAAAATGAACTTTTCACAAATTGGCCTATCACATTAGCTGATGAATACGGACAATCTGTATATATCATAATAGTAGAAATCCTTGAAGGAAAAGTGTTCACCAGCATTTTCTTCTTTTCCTTCAAGGTTTTTAAAACGAATATTTCAAAAGGGGTATCAAAATGATACTACATACAATAGAAACTGAATATTCCACAATCATTTCTCCTTTTCCCAAACAGTTTTTCACAAAGAATGTATTATTCACAAAGTTTCAAAAATCTCACAGACCCTACAAATAAACTTCAAACAACATTCATGTTTACAAGAACTTCCTTACAAGTTTCCTACAGGCCTATCTATTATACCACCAAATCTGTTACACCATTCATGATAACTGGACATTCTACAAGCATTTTCTCCTTTTCCCTACAGCTTTTTCACAAATTGTGTATTATTCTTATTCACTAATATTCCATGTTTTCACACAATAAACAATCAACACCAGACCACATGCACATTAACCGAGAAATTCCTGCCAAATTTCTATAATAGTCCACTGAATCTCATAAACCATTCATGGCAACTGGAAATTCTTCAAGCACTTTCTCCTTTTCCCTGAAAGGTTTTCACATAGTTTTTACTGTTCTCATTCACAAATATTCACAACCTACAATATCCCCAACCACATGCACATTAACGAGATATTCCTGCCAAGTTTCCTACTGGCCTATTATACCAGCCGATCTCTTACACCACTCTGTGTATATAAACATAATAATTAGTCATGGTCGGCAATATGTGGGTAGGCTAACCGATACATTCATGCTTCAATAGTTCTTACGCTTTACACCTATAGTAGACTACCTACGGTCGATTTCGATGTCGTGTTTCACAATATTTCAATATCGCCACTTTTCAGCAAAAGCCTTGTAACTGCAGCTTATTCTAAGCTGCAGTTACTAGGTTTTTGTTCAAAAGCAGCAATATTTGGCTATACTCCGTAAATATTGACCTGAACCTGTTGAATATGTAATGAGTAACTGTGATGCCAAATAATCAATACTCGCCAGCACTCCTCACTGTCGAGCAGGGTCGATAGTTTCCATAAGCATTGGAACTTTGTATTCTGCACGTGCTCCTCGTGTCAATATACGTCGAAGAGTGATTATTATGCATAACAGTTACTCATTACATATTCAACAGGTTCAGGTCAATATTTACGGAGTATACCTAATGCTATAATAGTTTGTGTGGATAAATGAAAATATTATGGATTTGTGTATTCAGATAAAAAATTAGCTGAATACATTGACCTACTTCTACAATGTTTTACTATAATTATAAGGCGCTAAATTAACAGACTTTGCCAACAAAAATGAATTGTCTCAGTTTACAATTAATATTGATAAACAATAAAGAAAGATACTTCCAATATCTCCTAAGTTTAATTCTCTCCCAAACTAACCCAGGTTTATAAGATCTTTGGAAAAACATCGATAGAAAAGAAGACCCTTGATTACCATCTTTTTTATCAATGTTCTCCATTCTCTAAATATAGTCATGTAACAGGATTCATACTAACACATCTACAATTTGGTAAGTACAAAATCGCTGTAAGTAAAACTATTTTTTTGCACTTGCAGCAGTTTTGCATGAAGTATGTATACAATTTGCACTTGCCCCATTACCCCCCGGTCCCACTGAGCCCGATTTGATCCCGATTTCGAAAATTTAGAAATCGGCCGGAAATCGGGTTACTTCGGGAGACTCGTAGTTCATCCTGATAAAAGTCGGCACCAAATCGGGATCAAAAATAAATCGGGACAAAAATTTCAACATGCGCAAATTTTTCTCCCGATTTCAAAAATCGTGGTAAAATCGGTGTACCTCGTACTAAGTCGTTGTTGTTCGGGTTAGTATATCGGGGTTATTCGGCAACACATTTTGCCTATTTGGCTATGTTTAATTCGGCGTTGAACACCGAATAACGACGATGCACTACGAATACACCATATTCTCAGCGATGAGCTGCGGTGACGGAACAAAATGGTCTATATGCCCCATCTTTGGATGGACGGAAAAAGTCGCCTCAAAGTCGTAGTATAAAATCGGTGACAATGCGTTCTCTCGAGGCAATACGAATATTTCGGAAATCGGGCTCAGTGGGACCGGGGGGTTACCAGAATGCAAAATTTTAGACTGTTACAAATTAAAAGATATTGCAGACGACAATTTCAAATGAGTAAAATTTTACATTTTTTGGTCTCTATAGGTAGAAAACATAGTGGGAAATGAAGAAAAGGATGGTCACAATCAATTTCTTCAATCACTTTCCTTAATATTTTCCAAAGCCGATTTATTGATTTGTATGGCATCAAAAAGCATAAAATGACATTCTGTCGTAATGAGTTATGACAGTTTTGCACTAATTTTATACTCACCTTTTGAGTCTTTCACAATATTTCAATATTTGGCAAGCTTGCAAACATTTCTTTATACAATTAGATAGTTTGAATTAAAAGAAATATGGGCTTTGTGAAAATCCAAAGACTGGCAATGACCCTTGCTGTAAACTTCAAGTTTACAAACTTTAACCCTTTCCCAAACGACAAAATTTCAGGGATTTCAGGCTGCTGCAGACCACAAAGTGGATGTTGGAAAAAATTGAATCTGTGTACAAAATTGCAAGGAAAATATAGAGGCAAAAGGAGAAAATGCTGGTTATCAGCATTTTCTTCTTTTGCCTCAATGTTTTCCCAATCCTGTTTCATTAGGGGCATCAAAACCAGGTCTTGTTTGGGAAAGGGTTAACCCATTATCAGACTACAAAATTTCTAGAAAGATTCCAGGCAAACATTCATACTGTTCCAATTTGAAAACTGTTGAATTTCACTTCAAAATGGATATTGAATAAGAATGTATCAGTGTTCAATATAGCACAGAAATATTTAGGCAAAAGGAAAAGGCGAAGTTGCTGGCTATCTGACAGCATTTTCTTCTTTTGGTATATTTTTTTTGAAAAGCTTTTTTATCAGTGATGTCAAAACAGTTTGGGAAAGGTTTTTTATCAGTGATGTCAAAACAGTTTGGGAAAGGTTTAAATCGACCTTGATTGCATATATCCATTACAATCTTATGCAATATGATATTCCTAGAGAGAGCTATTAGTCAACAATAATTTCAATCGAAGGAATTTTGTTTTCGTACAATTTCAATAATAATTGTTTTCAGACTTCTTATAAAGTTCAAGATCACATTTAGTGTTGGGTTTTTTTTTTCTGTAAATTAACTTTTGTTTGTCTTTCTCTAAATCTTTTCCTAAACGGCAAAATTCACTGTAATTAAAACTGAACAAGAGTTGTCCGCGGACAACGTAGCTCGCCTATACGGGAGCTTGTCACAAAAACAGCTAATTTTTTAAAAGTAGGTCAAACTCCAAGGTCAAGGTCACAAGGTCAGGGGTCATGGTCCCAAATGAAAGGTCTTGGCAGGAGGTATTCATGTGTGAAATATCAAAGCTCTATCAATAATAGTGCATGAGATATAGGCCAGGTTAAAGTTTTTCAAAAGAAGGCCAAACTCCAAGGTCAAGGTCACTAGGTCAAAAGTCATGGTCCCAAATGAAAGGTCTTGTCAAGATGTATCCATGTATGAAATATCAAGGCTGTATCTCTAATAGTGCCTGAGATATAGACCAGGTTAAAGTTTTTCAAGTGAAGACGCGACGGGACGGGGCGGGACGGTACGCGACGCCGACACTAGGGCTGTGACATTAGCTCCCCGGACATAAAGTCCCGGCTCGCTAAAAATGCACAGGAAAACATAATCAATATTGAGTAATTAAAGACAGGTGTGCAGTGTCATAAGCACTGCAGATATTCAGGCAAAAGAAGAAGATGCTCAATTTTTTCCAAGCCTTTTAAAATAGTGGTGTTGAAACATTAGGTCTTGCTTTGGAAAGGTTCTTATTTCATTACCAAACAACACAAATTTAGCCTAGTCCAAACTCATAGGTGTTGCAGACGACAATTTCCACAAGCTATTTCTTCATTTTCCGCAATGTTTTCCAAAGCCTTTATTTTGTGGGGCATCCAGAAGCGTCAATGTGTGGGAAAGGGTTATAAATATGTTCTTAAAAGTCACAATTCTCACCTTTTCATAAGGTTTCCAAAGCCTTAATCATGTGAGGAATCAACAAGCATCACAATATTGAGGCGTTCAGGGGATTGACAGGCTTAAAAGGTCTCTTATCCCAAACAAGACCTGGTTTTGATATCTGTTAAAGAAATAGCCTTGAAAACATTGAGACAAAAGAAGAAACTGCTGGTAACCAGCAGTTTCTCCTTTTTTCTCAATATTTTCTGCTCTTTGTTCTACACAAATTCCTTCTTCAAAAACATGCATTTTGTTGTCAGCAGCAGCTTTCAAATTGGATCCTCCTAAAATTTTGTCGTTTGGGAGAGGGTTAAAGTATAAAATGCATTTCTATTTCAAGAGAAAAATTGGTCTTATCAAGTCAATTTGGTGAGCAAAATAGTATAAGATTCAGTAATTTGCTGCCTTTTGATGTAGAAGCCTTTTGGTCTGGCTTACAGGAAAGGATTATCTTCAATTAACCATTTTCCAAACCCTGCGAAAAAAGTTCAAGAACACATTTCTAGTTCTAGAACATTATAGAACGTTAAACTGCACTTCTAGAACTGTTCTAGAACAGTTCTAAAAGTGTCATTTAACCTTCTAGAATGTTCTAGAAGGGTTCTTGAACTTAAATGAACTTTTGAATAAGAATCTAAGACAAACAATTGGGACATTGGCATGTCAATTGTTTTGATTGTAAGTCAATATATCGATACAATATCACCTGCAACGAAGAATTAAGGCAAATAATGGGGTGTGGCATTCTTCTGATTGTCCATTGGCTTGTCAATGGTTTTGATAGACAGCCGGCGTTTGGTCAATTGTTATGAAGGGTACAAAACCAGGGCAGTTTCAAGCCATCAGGCAAATACAAATCTGTAAATTGCAGAGCAGACTGTCAAGAAAACCAGAGGGAAAATTGTGAAAATCGGGGAAAATTGCAAACCAATAAAGAAATATTGACTTTCCAGCTATTGTGACATTCCTATAGTAAAACTGAATATCAGAAACAAATCTCTTCCTTCATTCAACTACTAGACCAGACCATTCAACCAAATTTCTTTTTATCACATTTCCCAAACTTATCCCTTTCCCAAACAACACCTGGCCCCGGTTTCTCGAAAAAACTTGGGTATAAACTCATGAGAACATGCTCAACTCTCCAACGTTGAAGGGTATTCTATTGAAGTTCACATGGATTCCGTGCGATTTGAGCACTGTGTGTGCTCAGATTCGAGCATGAGAGTGTACTTAAGTTTTTTCGAGAAACCGGGGCCTGGTTTTGATGTCCTTATTATAAATGGCTTGGGAAAACATAGAGTCAAAAGAAGAAACTGCTGATAACCAGCAGTTTCTCCTTTTGCCTCAATATTTTCTGATTTATTTCCTAGACAGATCCTTTCTTTGGCAACACCTATTTTGTCATCTACAGCAGTTATCGAAATGAAGAGTCCAATTTTTTGCCATTTGGTAAAGGGTTACGAGTATTAGACCAGCCAATTTGCAGATGATAAGATAGATGCTGATAATGAAACTACCCCTTCGAAAAAAGTTGAAGAACGCATTTCTAGTTCTATAACAGTTCTGAAACATTAAATGGCACTTCTAGAACTGTTCTAGAACAGTTCTAGAAGTGCCATTTATAGTTCTAGAATGTTCTAGAACAGTTCTTGAACTTAACTTTTCACAGGAATAGGAGAATTTTGTCCTACAAAATGGTTCAGAAAATATTGAGGCAAAATGAAAAGATGCTTTTTTATGGATACTTTCTTCTTGAACAAGAGGACCATGATGGTCCTATATCGCTAACCTGAACCAAAATGTTATGAGCCACGGTTTTGTTCAATTAAGTTGAAATTTAAGACTTTAAGACTGAAAACAAACTTATGGTCAATAACATGGTGTCAAGTTTTGTCTTGATCAGTCACTATTTGAGGTTGTTAGAGTAAAATTTGAAAGGCAGATAACTGAGCAAATTCTATTCTGATTATTCTAAAATTCATTAATCCAAGATCTTATCGTTATTAACATCATAATACAAATTTTGTCTTGATTGTTCATTATTTGTGGTTGTTAGAGTCGAAACAGCAATTTTGTTAGATTCAAGGGAACATGCATGACTGCCCACTTTCTCATTCTATTGGAGTAAAACTCAAACTCATGTAAGGTCTTATAATCAGCAGCATAGTGTGAAAGTTTTGTCTTGGTTGATCAATAATCGTAGATTCTAGAGTGTAAACAAGGTTGAAAACAGTCAAAAACAGCAATTTTGTCAAATTCAAGGGCACATAACTCTCGACTTTCTATACAGATCAGACTGAAAATCGAACTCATCTGAAATCTTATGGTCCCCAACAATATGTCCAAGTTTTGTCTTGCTTGATCAATAATTGTAGATTCTAGAGAGTAAACAAGGTCAAAAACAGCTGAAAACGGCAATTTTGTCAAATTCAAGGGCACATAACTCTGGATTTTCTAGTAAGATCAGACTGAAAATCAACTCATCCGAGATCTTATTGTCCCTAACTATGTGTCCAAGTACAGTCCTGATTGATCAAAAATTGTAGATTCTAGAGTATAAACAATGTCGAAAACAGCCGAAAACATCAATTTTGTAAAATTCAAGGGCACATAACTCTTGTCTTTCTGATGTCTCCAACATTGTGCCCAAGTTTTGTCTTGATTGATCAATAATTGTAGATTCTAGAGTGTAAACAAGGTCGAAAACAGTCGAAAACGACAATTTTGTCAAATTCAAGGGCACATAACTCTTGACTTTCTGTACAGATCAGACTGAAAATCGAACTCATCCGATATCTTATGGTCCCAAAACATGTGTCCAAGTTTTGTCTTGCTTGATCAATAATTGTAGATTCCAGAGTGTAAACAAGGTCGAAAACAGCCGAAAATGGCAATTGTGTCAAATTCAAGGGCACACATCTCTCGTCTTTCTGGTCAGATCAGACTGAAAATCGAACTCATCCGAGATCTTATGGTCTCCAACATTATGTCCAAGTTTTGTCTTGCTTGATCAATAATTGTAGATTCTAGAATGTAAACAAGAGTCGAAAACAGCCGAAAACGGCAATTTTGTCAAATTCAAGGGCACATAACTCTCATCTTTCTGGTCAGATCAGACTGAAAATCGAACTCCTGAGAGATCATATGATCGCAAACATTATGTCCAAGTTTTGTCTTGATTGGTCAATAATTGTAGATGCTAGAGTGTAAACAAAGTTAAAAACAGCATTTTTTAACATTCAAGGGCAGATAACTCCGCACATTCTGGTCCGATCAGGCCCATAATGGAACTCATCCGAGAACTTATGCCCATACTTGCTTTGACCAAGTTCGATCAAGATTGGCCAACTTTTGTGGATACTAGAGTGTAAACACCAAATTGTTGACAGACGGACAGACAGACGGACAGACAGACGGACAGACGGACGGACGGACGACGGACATTGAGTGACCACAATAGCTCACCTTGAGCACTTCGTGCTCAGG